>VWZZ01004918.1:1431574-1533472 GCA_013399095.1 Psophia crepitans | reverse complement strand
GCTCTGTGCAAGCATCGCCCAACAACAGCAAAAGGATCTCTCCACTGTCAGCGCTGCTTCCAGCACAAATCCAAAACACAGCCCCATACTGGCTACTATGAAGAAAATTAACTCTCTCAGTTGAAACCAGGACACCCAGCTGGACCTTCCCTCCAGTTGTTCGCTCCAGCCAGCCAGTCTGGTGGAGTGGTTTCAGTGGCTGTTCCCACAAAAGGATTGTCTGAATCCCATTGCCTTTCAATGGGACTCATACACACAGACATGACTGTCCGCTGCTCATCTTTGCTGCCGGTGGCCGTAGCAAATGTTGTTGACAGGGTCAGTGTCCGGATCAGATCCTTCTGCCTTTCCTTTGCTTCATGCTTCAGGTGGTCTGGAGATGTTTTCCAGGGAATACATCCCCAGATCAGGGTGCAGCTCTTCTGCATTTCCCTGAGTGAATTTCCATTAGATGAAGAGAGAGACAATTTAAGAGTTAGCACTGGCTGTATGAGCACTTCTTACTTAACCTTCACTTGGCTTTTTCAAACTCCATCCCAAATCTAACCATCACAGCTCTGCTAGAACTGTTTAGTGCTCTTTTCTACAGACACAGATGAAAAAAAAACATGTGTGGTGCTCCAAGGGCGGCTTCGAAGCCAGATGCACTGCGCCGACTGGCACTAATGGCATTCCTTATAGGCTTCTTGCCTTGGTTTTAAAAGCATGTGGTATCTAAAAAGACATTCCTTTTTCTTGTTTTTTTATATCTCAAACTTCTACTTTCCTCATGACCTGCTGAACTCCTTGTTGTACGGCCTTTTTAATGTAGGATCTGGCTCCACATTACACATAATTAAGCTGCTTCTGCAAAGACAACCTTATTTCTCTTGTCCCTGGTCCCTCCTTTGCACTAGATGTAAAACATGTAATTGCAGGAAAAGTTAAGAAGAAATAAATTTTCTTTTTTCCCTGCAATTTATTTTCTTAACAGATGAATAGTGGAGAGTGAAGCCAGATTCCCTTTTCATTTCAAACTGCACAGCAGGTTGTGTGTCAGACAACCTCTCCATCCTTCAGTGTGTGATCCAGATGAAGAAGTCCAACCTTTGGACTTCAAATCAGTTCTGACTGTCAGGCTTCATTTGTTTATAGCATCTCCCTGTCAGAGAGGCATGGGTTTCAGTACACCAGCTGCAGTGAAACTGTAATGATATTTTATTGTCAGAACTACCTTCTAACCTCTGTTTTATGTATGTACGTCTGGAAGAATGGCACTGATTTTAGCAGACTTATTTCAGGTTCACATGCTGTAACTGAGATTGGGGTCAGGCTGACTGATGTCTTGGCTTTTGTTCCTTCATAGTTTTCTGTCCCATTTTAGTTCCATCTGTTGCTTTCCTAATTGGAGTTGATCAAGGATGAGCAATGAGTCATACAGAAAAGTTTCACACATCTGCTTATACATGTCACCTAAATCTCAACCCAAATCTGTCAGGTGCTTGATTTCTTTTTCATTCATTTCTATCTACTGTGGCATTTTCTAGCTTGAACTAGAAAAGCAATAGAGGCTGGAAGGCTACAATAGAGCCATTCCTTGGAGGTTCCTTTTTCCACATGGAAGTGTGGGAAAGGATCTCTCTTAGAGACTTTCTTTCTAGTCTTCTGGAGTGTTCTTCCTCAAACAGTACAAGCATAATGTAACTGACTTCAAGTTATGTTGACTGATTAAAACAAGGAAGATTTGGCTCGTGTTGGAAACGACAAATAAATTTGTAACTGTATTTAATAGCTACTGATACTGGAATGCTAATTAATTTGTGTAAGTAAGAAATCTTTGTTCCAGTCAGTATAGAAGTGTTTATCTCAAATTTGTTGATTATATATTGATGCTATGCATCTCTAGATGTCTTTTTCGAGAACCGAATTAAAGATGCTTCTGTAAACTCCAGAAGACAACACAGCTTCTGGAAATACATAGAGCTGGTAGGATGGAAGTAGTGAGTTTTGTAATGTGGTACAGACCACAGATCTACTGGATAAGGATCAAACCAGGAATGTGTTTGTGGGTGGAGGGACAGGACATAGAGCACCAATCACAGGCTTAGGTTAAGGTAAGTTTCTCTAGCCATGATTTGATTTCCTTTAAGTTCCTCAAAACAACTTGCTTTGATCAGGAGAGCAGGTCTTACGTATTCATATCTTCAGTACATCAGCAGCAAAGTCTGTCTGTATGTCTCTTCAACTCAGCTTGCTGACTTTGTTTCTGGAGTTGATTGTCCCAGAATAGTATAGTTCTTCATTACTTCCCTGATTTCTTTCATCTCCACACAGTTGTCACTGACCATACTGTGGAAAGTAAAATAATAACCTAGCTTCATGCTTTGGATTTGGCTGGTGAAGAGCATGTGAGCTCAGAGCTGATGTTTTCTGTTGGCACCTGCTGTTCATCCACATCTGGCTATTGCTAAAACTCTGACACAGGAAAGTGGTTTCAGTCTTCTGGGCTGGAGTCAATGTTTAGATTGTACTGTTTCTTCTTCATGGAAAATCTTGGTGCAGGAAAATATTTCCAGGAAACTGTTTTACTTCTAGTGCAACCTGGAAAGAAACACTAGCATATTACCTTTCTGAAAGTTTTGTTTCCTAAGTGAGAGTCAGATTCTGATACAGAAAGTGCCTTTTGCAAGGTAAATACTTTCCAGGACACGATACTGTCAAAGCAGATTGTCCTTTGGACGCTTGCTGCAGAAGAGACTGCATGGATTCACTAATATGTGGTTTAACACTCTACATGAGGATCCTGTGAGTGATTTTTTTTTAATCGCTGTTTAACATAAGACCATATAGAAAAGTTAAAGAATACTTTTGTTTAACCATCATAATTTTAAATGCTGAAGGTTGCCTTGATTTTATTACAGTTGCGAAAGGTTTTTGGTTTAGGTGTTTTAATTTGACGGCCTCAAGTGAATGCCAAGGGGAGGTAGTGAAAATGCTCTTTCGATGTTTGCATGTCGTGCTCTTTGCACGTGCTCTGGCTGTGCTAGGGGTTGGATTTGTTACACAAGAATGAGCGCAAGAGCTAAGATATTACAAGTTTTGCAGAAACAAGAAACTAAAAGGGATGAATGCTCATCTCCTTCGCACTTGGTAGTGTTTCTCAGGAATAGTCCCAGTTTGTGTGTGTAGTCCAGTCTTAGAGTGGTTACTGCAAAATAGGAGTCAAAACCAAGTAAGGATTATGGTTTTCCTCCTGGTTCTATGACTACCTGGAGCTGTGAATTGCCAGGTACCACAGACTCTGGGTTTCAGAGATGTTTTTGAATCAAATGCTGTGAACCCTCTGTTTTTCTTAGGAGAAATGTCTTCTCTGGTGGCCCAGGGCTGATGGGTTTTGGGGTTATTTTATGCCCATGACAGAGTTCCATGTTCAGCTTTGCCCAGCTTCAAAAAAGACACATTTATTTAAAATGGTGCTGCTGATATAAGAAAGGGTAGTGTATACAGAACCCTCATACAAAGAGAAAACCTGCAATGAGGGCACTGCCCCAGAGGGACTGTGGGGAGTGAGGGCAGAGAGAGGGAAACAGCCCACACAGCTAATTGAAAGCGCATCTTCCTGTCAGTCATGGGGCTTGGCCATCAATCATTCTGGCACCAACAGGATCTGACATCAGTAGGGAATTAAATAAACTTTCCTCTCTTCAGAGACCTACTGATGGAAACCCATAGGGGGGAAGTGAGTGGAGAAGAGCAGGAAGTGTGTACATGGGGGAAGGAACAGTCTCAGTGGTCCCCTGGGAAGGTGCAAGTCTGTGTCCTTCCTCTTTTTCACATCAGCATGTACATCTTACGGTCTTTTTCAACGAGTCCCCAAAAAGGTGGATTTGAAGCTGGTAACAGGCCAAGCTCACCTCAGTTTAAACAAACCACAATAACAGTATCCCATGGTGAGTGCCCTGAAAGCTGTGTGTTGCTCTGTGCAGCTGAAAAGTAGTTTTCACCCTTTGGTGAAATTAGTGTTACTGAACTGCAGTAACTAAGAGGTGAATCAGGACCAAAGTGTTGGAGCAAAACACTACAATGAGAAAGTGCACTAGAGCAGAGGGTTAGAAGCCAAGACCCTGTTTTCTATCCTGCTGTGACTCCGTCTCTACGATGAATCAGGATGTGATGTGAATTACGGTATTATAGATTGGACCTAGCTGAAATCAGGGGTTCAGTGCAGATAAAGTGACTTGTATCACCAGGGCTGTCACCGGTCAGTCAGCTGAAGTGGGTAAGTGTCAGTGTGTGTGCACGTGTGCTTGTGTGGACCACAGAGCAGCTGGAAACCATTCGGGCACTGACAAGTCCCCTGATGGACCTCTACTGACATGGAGCGGCTTCGGTTTCAGGAAAGCCAAAGGGAACCTGTCACTAATTAGACACACAGCTAATTAACGAGAAGCAAACAAAGAGCAGCAGCTTGTGTTTTGGGAAAGCTCAGCTTTAGTAGCCAAGGACGGCTGCTCCTCCCTTTCAAGCCATTTCAAAAACAAACAAAGCAGGAGAGACTTGCATTTCAAAGCAGTGCAAACACTGCCAACCTCAGAAAGCCCTCCAGAAGGGACGCCCAGGAGTGGGATTTAGCAGTGAAAGGAAAAAAGGGCTCTCCAGGTGTAATGAGAACTTCCCTGTCCCTAGACCAGGGCCTTCTGAATCCCCAGTGTGTATCTCCTATCCATTAACTTTTAATTTTTCTTTTTCCAAATAAACACTCCTGTTAAATTTTTGGGTGGGTGGATGGGGAAGAAATGAAGTTGTGGAAACATGAGCTGCCATTTTGTGCTTTTCCACTTCCCAGGTCTTACAGAGGTGTGTAATTTCAATTTAAAAACCGTTTTTTGTGCATTGCTTTCATTGCTGTTGTACGCTGCTTTATTGTTGTAGGGTTGGATAGAAGAGTGTGTCAGTAACATACATAAATAAAAATTACCTAGGCTGTGTAAACAGATGCTCTAGAGTGGATGAGACTCTGAGTGCTGATATCTTTAAAAAGAGAACTGTGTTTTCAGGACAGGAGGAATCCAAAGCTATAATCCCAGTTATGAGTCCTTCAATGACCTTGAGACAGCTTGCTTAGGGCCTGATCCTCCAATGAGCCTTGTCAGGGTCCCAAGTCCTGCTCAGAGCACTAATTTTTGACTGCCTCCAAATACACCAGTGCTTGCATGATTCATTAACTGAGGTTTGCAAATTGCTTTGAACATGGAACACAGTAAGAATGCCAAGTTATGTGATATTTGGTGTATTTTCTAGAGCCATGCATGTAATTAAGGGAGAATCTCAGCTTTCAAAAACCAAGGCAGTTTCTAGCCTTCCTTGTCTAAGGAAAAAAATAATCTGGAAAACAGGACTCAAGGCTCAGAAATTAGGAGGCAAATTTAAAAGAAAACAACCCACAAAGTTATGCTATCTCAGCTGAGTGCTTGAGTTTGATACTATGTGACTATGCTTTAAATATTTATTTAAAGAAAATTCATTATTAATCTTCTTGTGCATTCAATATAGAAATTTTAAAGTCTTTATTACCACTGTCTAATGTGGAAATTTAGCACTGCATTTGTCCTCAGATTAGCCTACCAGCATATATTTGTCTATTTTCTTCCTTCATGTTGGAGGAAGGACTGTGTTCCTGGTTAGGCAAAAGGCTGGGAGTTGTAGGTTCAGTCCCAGTGCTGTCAATGGCTTCCTGGATGAGCATCCTGTGATCCTGCTGGGATCAGAGTCCCCAGAGCCACAGGGGTGGGAGCAGGCATCGGCTCTACCATACTGCAGTGAAGTGAAGGATACCTCTGTGCTTCCATGAGGTGCTTCTGTGTTTAGCTCATGAGTGTTTTTAAAGCACTTTAACTTCCTTGACCAGAAGGAGTTATCAGAGCACCTGGTGTTACACTGCATAGCAAATCACCACATGCACTTACATTAGGTTTTGGTTTTTTTCAGCACTCATCTGGTTTTGCTGCTTTATGGCCTGATTTGAAATTGCCTTATACTCTGCTATCAGCATGGGTGTTTATTGCTGTCAAAGGACCTGTTCAAAGAGTCAGCAAAGTCACAGCAGGATTCCTTCTAATATAATTTTGGCTCAAGTCTCAAATANGGGGAGAAAAAAGACGGCAACAGCTTCAGGTTACAAGAAGTAAGGAGCATATCAACTTTTCCAGACACAGACTGATTTCGTTGTGCTTCTCCCCATGAATATACTTAGCTTCTATGAAAAAGCTATTGGAGACACATACATGAAGCATTTCATAAAGAAAACATTGTGTGGCACTTCAGTTTCTCTGTCCGGGATGCTACTTAGCTTTTTTGTTATTGAGATACTGCAAAAACTCAGCAAGGTACAAAGCAGAATAAGAAGATAATGAGAATTTTCTAACCAGCCAGCACACACTGACTGGGAGCTGTTTCAGATGGCATCAGGTTTCTTTAGCCTACTCAGAGCTTGAAAATGTGCCCTTGATTTCAGCCCACAGGAACGTGGGCTTGTGCTGCTTTATTGTCTAATGGATCTTTCACTTGATCCCCTCATACAAACACGTTGGGCATGTGCTTGGGTCACTTAGAGAAAACTGAACCCCACTCATGTTCTTAGAGTGTAATCCCTTAATATTGATTACTGTGTTGCACAGGGGCAACAGGTAACAAAATCCATGCGGATTCAGACTGGCAGCTAATCGTCCCACACACGCACAGTTCAGCTGGTGAGCTCTTTGCAGTGTTGGGACTGCTTTGCCTAATCGCTTACCACTGATGTATGAAACACATAAATATGTTGGAACAGAAATACCAGATTGCAGCAGTTGTTCATATGAAGTGAACAGATGCAGTGGAGGATTGTACTCACAGTGTGTTCCTCTTTAGATTTATCTTGTAGGCAGCTCATGTTTATCTTTTGCCAGCTCGCTGTAGATCGGCATAGACTAAACCTTTAAGCCAGTGCGTGAGAAGTATTTTAGGAAAGGCAAGCAACTCATAATAAAATATATAGGGTGGCAATCTAATTATTTGTAAAAACAGCTTTCCACTGACCAAAACAACTCTTTGATTGGATTTTACTTGTGGTTAGGGCCATGTCTTCCATTTCCTGACTTTTTTTTTTTTTTTTTTTCCCAGTGGAAGCACCATTCTTCTCTGTGGCTTTTGGGGACTATGCAATATTAATTTGTAATTGAAGTAATTTGTGGGGGATACATTATATGCTTGGGTTTGAAGGGAGCTAGGAATCTCAAGAACTGTTGTAGCCTGAGGCTGATTTCTAAATATAAAGTATCCTGAGATGATCTGTAATGTTTGAGTGTCTCCTTGGTTCAGTTTAATGGGAGCTCAAATGCTGGAGGTGTGAAACACAGGAAAATGGACTAATGGGAACCTTTACAAACACTTGAGTCAAGATGAGTGACTGGTTAAAGGTATGGTCTAATACTTGGTGATTGCTGGGCTATAAAGGGGCATCTTGTGGGGGGAAGGAGGGGAGATGCCAATGAGCTTTCTACTCTGCCTCCAAATATAGCAAGTGCAGATTTTGCACCCAGATGAGTAGAGCTGCACATACAATACTGCTCATGCAATAACCATGCACTAGAGTATGAAGGTGCAATCCAGGATACTTACGGGAAATGTGTCCCTTAAGACTGCTGTCTCGTTTTACTCCCAACAAAAAAAAATAAAATAATTCAAGATAGTATCTCAGGGTCATCTTACATGAAGCATTTGCCAGTTCCCTACTGTTTGATAATTAAGAGTATTTCTGTTAAAAGTCTCACATGCACCCCTTAAATGAGCCTGTGATTTCTAAAAGCTTTGCTCCCAGCAAAAGAACTCAAATGATTTTGGCATTGTTATTTCCCAACTAGACACTCTGAGACCGGATTTTTTCACACCATTTTTATTTGAGGTTGTTTTGGCATGAATTTCAAACCTGAATGCATCAGTATCCCCAGGCTATCTTGAGGATCTGATCTAAGAGGCATCTTTACACTTACCCTAAAACGTTGGAGACGGTATGTGCTGTTAGCTCATTTAAGACCTACAGGTTTGTAATAAACTTGGACTTGCAGGTCACTAAGGATCCCTTACTAGCTAGTGAAAAAATGACCTTGGCTGTAATGCCAAATGCTGCTGAGAATCATTATATCCATCAGGATATTCACGGCTTGCACTTTAAAATTGTGGTTTCCTTTGTGACGAGATAGGCTCAGGGACAACTGTGTTTGAACATAATTGTAAGTGAAGACATCAAAATCTAACATGCTGAAGGGGTTTGTATATATGACATTTAAGAATGACAAAGCTGGCAGATGCTACGTTGTTGCTTACACTATGACAGATTTGTTATTAATTATTAGCTCATTATTAGCTTTATCTAGTTCTTCACTTAGTTCTGTTGTATTACAATCAGTATTTAATACTTGGATTTTCATCCAGACTTAAACTTCCCCTCTCTTCTCACTCCCCTCCAATTTGGAGAGATTATAAATTGAGACAAGGCTTGTTAATTTATTAACCTAGAGCTGTTTAAAAACCCATTTGTTGAGATGCTTTTGGAGGGGAGAGGTAAGTCACCAGCCAGCTGGCCATCTTGGCCAGTCCCAACAGAAGAAATGGCGCCAGATTTCATCAAACGATTCTTGCATCAGCCCCCCATCTTTTAGGTGACCAATTACTATTAGAAACTAGCATTTACAGAGCAGGGAATCCTACATTTTCTTGGGACAAAAGCCTTGTTAGTCTGGATTTATAGAGAAAAATTGTGTTGCTTTTTATAATTTCCTGAGCAGAGCAGACACAGGAGAGCATTCCATTAGATTTTCTCCACCTGAGACATATTCAAGATAAATGTATGCTGATGGTGTTGCAAATGGAGGCTCTACATGTTCCCCTTCTCCCTACCTATTTCAAGCTTCAACAGATGTGATCAGATCAGGAGATTCAGTGTCTAAGTGACCTGGTTTACATGACAGCAGTTTGATCTCTGGACACTGGCAAACTCTTGTTTCTGAAGCTGCGGTCATATTTAGAGGCTGCTTTTCAAAGTCCCCAAATACTGTTTTTCATACTGAATTCTAATAGCCATAGTTGGGGCCACGGATTATGGGAATTCAAGCTGCCACTTTATAAAATGTTAGAAGAATTCAGTGGGACTTTCAGAACATGAGTGAATTGGAGCCAGCTGGAAACAGAATACAGGAGGTGGATTTTCTCCTGGAGGGGTGCTAATAATTCCTGGTAAAGATCAAGATGAAGGACAGTTGGGTTGGTTTTGGATGGCACAAGGCTTCATATGCAGAGAACCTCTCTTCAGTCACAGCTTAACATCAGGAGTTTTTTTGCTTTCTAGTGGAGATACACTTTGCTGTCCTGTTTGCCATCTGGAGGAGTGTATTTGCTCCCTAGGGCATGCCACCTTGAGACAGGGAGAATTGCATGTGATGCCCAGAGACATCAGTTCAAATCCCAGACTTGCTCAGTCCCACAGGGCAAGCAGAGCTCTGGGGGGATCCCAGAAGGGGTTGGCAGCACAGTGCACGAATGACCCTCTTCTGTTTTTTTGGTAACCGTTCGCCCCAGGAGTCCAACACTGCCTCCAAATTGCACTCCACTCCACCTTTGTGCCACATCAGACTGCCTAAGTGGCAATGAGACAACATGGACATGAAGGTTAGAAGAGCCCTGGGCTGGTTGTTTTCTGCTCCACTTCCAGTATTACTTCTGAACGCAGGGATCACAGTCCTGCTCCCAGGTGAGCAGACCACCAGCATTTTCTTTTGTCACTCCCTTGACACTTAGGAGTCTTTATACATTTCCTGCTAGCTGTGATGTCTCTTGCTACCCACATTTCATCCTGTGATTTGAATCTTTACAAGTCTTGTCCCTAGCTGCTCATGCTACTCTTTATGCTTATCACCACCGCTCTGCCTTAGTGCCTACTTCTGTTTGCTGTCCATGCCTTGAGACAGGTACATACCAGCCCTATGAGTTACCAATAGATTAAACCTGCAGCAGTCACCAAACTCCAAGGCAGAAGACTTTATCCATTGGTGCAGGGGGTCAGATCCTCATTCAAAGCCTGACAGCCAAAAATCTTGACTCACTGGTACAGCCAGCTCAGCAGTGTGTTTGGGGATGCACTTAGCTTTGACATTGTCCTCAGAGGGCCTTAATCATATGCTGAAACACTTTTCTGAATTTATGCTGAAGGATGGCACAAGTGGTTGTCCTCCACACACCAGTGCATTAAGACAAATGGTTTTACTGGATGGGGAGGGAAGTAAAGCTTGTCATAACCTTTAATCAGTAGCAGTTTGGGGTAAAGAGGAACACTTGAACAATTTTTACATTAGCTTAAGTAGAAACATGTGAATTTGTTAGATTCCTTATAACATAATGATAGTTGATTTTGCTGCTGTATCTCTGATGTTTGCCAAGCAATCTCTATGGCAGCAAATACAGCAGAACTGCTGTTCAGGTGTGAGCATGCACACAACCTGGGTAAGGAAATTTCAGGTATGCAGGATTTGCTATGCAAATATTCACTGTGAACAATGTCAAGGAGACCAGAATGCTGAGGATTTTTCTGCTTTTCTTAAAAAGTAGTAGAAGCCATTTTCTTACAGAAATGAGAAAGACCAAGCACTTAGGTGTCCACTGCTGCCCACTGTGCTTTAAACACGAAAAACACCCCCAGTTGTAGCTCGTTTATTTTCCTGGCCCAGGTTGTGCCTTTTCTGATGAAATAAGTAACCAAAGCTCACTAGGGAGGAAAAGACTTTGTTTATCCTCACATGGGGTGCGTAGATGAGGAAGCCATTCCCCAGTGACTGCATTGCTTTGGGTTCAATCATTTTTCTTCCCTATTACTCTGACTCTTTGTGCATGTTGTACGTGTCTACAGGGTAGATTAACTATCTCCTCTTTGCACGCAGGGTGCCTCCAGGAGGCTGGAAACCATGCAGCTGCTTTTGCTGTGTTTTATGTGTAGGTCTTGAGTACATGATGCAAAAGCAGTCATTTCTCTTTGCTTCTTTTTCTTTTCCTGCAGTGAGCCCACTCTGTACCAGTGATGCCTCAGGATGGTAGTAACTTTAGTGTCTTTGATACACTGAAATTCACTTTTCTTCTCCCACTGCCCCTTGGCTCTGATCTAGCTGTGGTAGACACTAGACACTACCAATGAGATCAACTGCAAGTCTTTTTATCTTATGCTGTTCCATAGCGCCCCTGTATACTGCTAAACAGCCATTATAGTCTTCTCCACAGCAAAACAGTAATTTTAAAAAAGAACTTGCTGGAACTCACATTTTTCCTTCTGAAGTCTGATGAATGTCAGGCTACCACCTAGTGTTTCCACACAGAATATCAGGGCATGTGGGATGTTAGGGATGTGTTTCTTTTTCCTCTGTATCTTCTGTGTGGCAGATACTTCTCTAAAGAGGTTCACGTCTAAAGAGGCAAGCTTCTTTTCCTATACTTCAGTCACTGTCATTCAAAGAAATTAAAGATGCAGCCAGACATGATTCAAAGTAGCTCCTCATTTTGTCCAGCCTCCCCATTTTGTTCAGCTCACCTAAGCCTTATGTACATTCAGGATTATTTAGATGACCTGTGAGATTGGTTAATGTAAGGCAAATGCCAAATATTTGTCTGCTTATTGTGATGTCCCAGTTATTCGTAAACCTTCAAAATACTTGATGATCCTATGGGTTGTAGAAGGTTCTAGGGCTAGAAGCCCCAGAATCTCACTGTCCTGCAGCTAAACAAACTTATCACAACCTACTTGTCAAGTACAGCACATGCTTCATCAGTGTATGGTGTCTAAGTACTTACAGAAATCATCTGTTGCTCTTTACTCTGAGAAGATATTCTGAGAAGTTTAGCTTGGTGTTGTCCCTTTCTAAAGCTAGGGTGGTCACTAGTCTTTACCAGAAAAGGATCTCAGTTTAAACCTGTAAGTTTTTCTAAGTTATCAATATCCATATGAACTTTTTGAGGCAGTGTGATGATTATGCGACAAGGAGGATTCCCATTTTTGTTGCAGAAGGCTTTTTGCCAATTTTTTTAAGCCTTAAGAGAAATTTTTGTGCAGGGGCTTGGTGAGAAAATGTTCTTTATTGTTTCGACATGTCCTGGGACAAATACAAACTGGTCCTGAGGCAAGACAGTATTCAAAATTAAATTAATTCTCTTAAATACGTTTTTCCAAGATACTGTTGATATTGATGTGTTTCTCAAAGCGTGCATGGTACTGTTGGCTATGTGTCCCCTCCTTTAATTGATAATGCCTATTCAGTTGACTGAAAATGAGAGTAGGTGAATTTTACTTTAATTTTATTCCCTTCAGACAGTAACCCAGAGATAGTATATCCTATATACTTGGTACTTCTTCTGCTGAGTATGTTTTGCAAGCTTGGATTCACCCCGGCCCATACACCAATACATTGTTTATTGAATGCAGTGCATTAATGCAAAGTGACACAGTATGGTCTGGTTTTACCAGCGTGTGGGAAGAGACAGACCTTGCTCTCTGTAGCTTGTATGCTGGGGATAGGCACCTTTGAAAAAATCTTGGGGCTGCCTCCTCCTGCTCCCACTGTGGTGTCATGATACCACATGCTTTTTCATACAGAAGGTGGAATTGCCACATCCAGATTGGAACACAGGTTCACAAAGATGGTGACATGGCCATAATCTCCAAAGAAATCTGAAAAGCACGGCTGAGACATGAGCTTAGAGCTCAGGCCTTAACGATGCTGTTTCAGACAGTTTAACAGCTAAAGTGCAGGACGGGATCCTGAGAGATGAGTGACTTGCCAAAAGCCCAGAGGTCAGTGGCAGGAGGAGATTAGAAGGCTCCTCAGTTGGTTCAAAGTGCCCTGTTTTCCATGCTACACATCCTCCTTGGAGGCAGCACTTGTGATACAGAAAAGCACCTGGGCTTAGCACCACTTGCTGGTTAATCTCTGCCCTGTGCATGTGTGCAGCTGGGATTCCTCAAAAGCACAAAAGCACTGAGGAAACCAGGGCTCTGCCAGTGTATGGAAGAGAAAAACACACAGATACCTGAGAAGGGAGGAGAAGTGTCTGTCTGGAGAAGCAAGAGGAGAGTCTGGGAAGTTTCCAGGAGGCAGTTCCAGGCTTGCTAACATGTATCCTCCAGTGTGCCAAATAGCTCTGTAGAAGTCTATGGTTGCTGCAAGGACTGCTAACAGATGTGGCTTATGGCTCTATTCACCTGCAATGCACAAATGTGGTACAAGATGCTGCTTTGTAAATTGGATTACAGGATTGGGAATATTTGTTTGTTGTGTATTGCCAAGTCCCAGCTGCTCCTTCTCATTGCCTGCAGCAAGGAAACCGCTCTGTGAGGACAATGCAAGTCAGCTATAGAGGTGCTTGCCACCACGAAGTGCTGAATCCTGACCCAGCTGTGGGTGACAATCTGGCAGCATGAAGTGGTGAGGGAGGGGAGAGTTACCTGCATAAGCTTGGTAGGCTGTCCAGAGGGATGCAGCTCTCTGGATGGGCATTTGCAGATTTATGGAGCTAGATAAGTATCGGTGAAGAGTAACGATGCCACACAAGGTGCAGGAAAACTGTTTCCAAGAATACGGGTTGTAAGAAGAACACTGAAAATAGTGTCAGAGTGTCTCTTCCAGCCCTGTAGGTATTTGGCAATAAAAATGTATTGATTAGCTGATATTCTTGCTAACAGATGCTAACAAAGAGAGCCTGTACTAGGCTGTTTTTTATACTGAATCATGGCTTGTACATTGGAAACTACTGGAAAGAAATTCCTGAAGTTTTATATTGATGTGGGCCCTGCTCCCATTTCTGCAGCTGAGCCTCTCTTACCTGAAAGGGCAATGGGGGTGGTACTTCCCTCTTCTGCTACTCGGAAATAGTGATCTACTTTCTTCTCAATACATCTCTGGCTCTGCACTTTCCATTCTTGCTCTTCTGTGTTTTGTAGCCTTTGTGGGTTATACTTGCCTTGCCTCCTAAAGCTTGTGTGTTAAAGGAGCACCTTTTCCTGGCACTTCTGTTTGACCTGTTAATGCTCCCTTGCACTCAGGGATAATAAACCAGAGTGACCTAATGCATGGTCACACCATGCAGCAGAACACAGAGCAAACAGCTCAGGTAGTGAAGGCTGGAGTCAGCACATAAGTTCAGGGGCTGATGGAGCAACTGTAAGACCTGTGCCACCATGGTGGGTGAGATGTATGCCTGAGTGTTGCAGTTTTTTCTTATTTGTACCCAGTACCTTAAGTATAACTGAGGTTTTGGTTCATGACCTCTTATCAAAGTATGTGTGTATCTCAGAACGCCAAAGTTACCAGCCCAGGGAGACAGCACAGCAATTGCAGGTGGCTGCCAGCCTGCCAAAGCCCTGTGTGATGTGCTTTGGCTTAAGCTCACTGCAGATGAGAACCGTGTAGCTTCTCATTGCTGTGTGCCTCACTCATCTCCATGCATCATCATCATCAGGCCTGCTTCTCCAGGCACAACTGGGGTTTTAGGGAGAGATCAGAGAGGAAAAGTGAAGACAAAAGGATTGCAGCTTCCCTCCTGCCCTGTTGCTCACTGCAACACATTAGCTCCCTGTCACGCAGAAGTGATCGTGTAGTTCCTTCTATTCAGATTGTGGCTGCACTCATTTCTGGGTGGGTACAGATAAAAAGCTCCAGAACATATGTTCTGTCTTTAAAGGTTCTGGGACTTCTTTCAGAGAAAATTAGGAACTTCCTATTGAGAGACAGTTCCCTCTCCAAATTCTGAATATTGTAGTCAAATTCTGCAGCAGTTCTTCAAATTAATTCCCCATTGAAGTAAGTTTTTATTCAATTAAGAGGTGGAGAAATGGTTCACTCTGATTCACGGTAGCAGAACTCCTTAATCCCAGCTGCTCAGCTGATATATAATGCCAGTCTTTCAGTTGCATTCACTAACATTTTGAGTTTAATTCCTCTGAGGGATCTGCCTCTCAGATGCCTGAAGTAAAAGCCCAATCCTTGTGTCAGGTGGGCTTCTCCTGTTTTGTGAACTTGATGAGAAAAGCAGTTCTTTATAGGGAGACAAATCAAAGCTGCTTTCTTGCCAGGTGTAGATGAATTGGATGGGTAGAGAAAAGTGGCTTTTTAATGCAGAGGCGTGTGTTAGCTTAAACAAACAAACAAGAAAAAGAACAACTACATCTGGGCATGAATTATAGCCTGCTTCAGATTTCAGTGTGTCACGTTTTGAATTGAGCTGGAGTACCTATATCTTTTTTTTTAAATTGCATTTGAACAAAAGTAAATACAAAGAGAAAGAAACCAGGACAGAAAAAGCCTGCAGGAAATTCCACTACTGTAAACAAAGTCACCTTATGATTGATGTGAATGTACAGCCCCTTGTAAACATGTCTGTTTACTTGCAGGAAACCAGAAAGAACCCACATTGGGAGCTGCTGATTTTATCTAGCTTTGCTTAAATGCTTTTGGCTTCCAGTAGTCACTCCAGAGGGAACACAGGAGTGATGGCTGCTCCCTGGAAAACTCCAGTCTACTGTACTTTAAAATCTGTGCCAAATACTGCAGATGGGCAAAGCTGCACAGGAAAGATTGATAATAGCATTTTGTGGCTATCCTGAACCTCAGCAGTGAAAGCTTATTAATAGTGGATGTGAAGCATTAATCCTTTGCGAATGAGCTCTAGTTTTCATTGCACCTAATCAGGAAATTTTATACCTCCAAAAAGGTAGTAATAACCCTGATCCTACACTCTGAGGTTCCTGTAGGCTCCCATTGAAAATTCATTGTTCTAACAAAGATTGTCAGTGCTGCTGAGCCTGATGAATTTTGTGTTGATAGAAAATGCTGTAATTGTTTGTGGGACACGTTTTTCTTTAAAGGTTTCCTCATATCTGAGAGTGAAATCCTGGCCGTGCTGAAGTCCACGGGAAACTGGTCATGCCTTCAGGGGGGCTGCAAGTCACGGCAAGCAAATTTTTGTAACAGATATGTCAGAGAAATGATGTAGAGCTGTGAATTCTCTCCTGCTGAATATGTGACATGTGGCTACCACAGAGCAGCTTTGCATTATAGATACAAAACTAATTACTTGGGTGATGATTTGGTTTTGAGCTAGAAATCCCCATTGCCAGTTGGTTGTAATGTGTCTCCCAGGAGTGAATGCTTGTTGGGGTTACTCGCAAAGACTTATTCTCTCTTCACATAGGCAGAGGTATCACTGTTTTGCAAAGGGCTGTTGGTTTTTTTTTTCAAATAAGAATTGCAGTTTTGAGTTGCTTTGAATGCTACAAACAATTACCACTAGCAAAAAGCATCAAAGTCTGCAGATCTATTCCCATGGGAAAATGTTACACCTGGGATTGTTCACAAAAATGTGCCTTTGGTTTGTAAAATGCCTTGCCATAGAGTGTTATGCAGAGGGGAAAATAGGGTGAGAAATTTTTTTTTCCCTTTGTGTGTATGGATTTGGAAATTGAAAGAAGCTTTTCAAATATTTTGGGTCAACAATCATGTTGTATCACAAAGGATCTAACAGCATATTGGCATCTGTGCCTTTGCATATGTCATTTTTCAATGGAAAGTATTTATGCGTGTAGGAGTGTTCACAGGCAGTGTTAGTCACCGAGACATTGCTGCGTTGTGCTACCACAGTAGCTCCCTTTCATGTACTGGTTCTTGTGTGGTATATAATTTTCTGAGCTGAGTAAAACCCAAAAGATGAAGGTGGGAAAGTGTGATTAAGATAACAGTCAGAGCCTGAGCCTTGCCTGAGCCACATACTTAAGCACACGTTTAAATTAAGCTTGAGAATGGTCCCCAAACTTTGCTTCGTCAACTAGTAAATCACGTTTGCCAATTCATTACAAACCTCTACTGTATTCTCCAGTACATGTCTTCTTTCCAGCTGAAAAATCCTACTTCTTTAGTCTAACCTTGCATGGAAGCCATTACTCTACTCTTATTGCCATTTGCTGTATGTTTCCTGGGTCTCTTGTATCCTTTTAGAGGGAATGAACTGCACAGTGGGCAGTGGTCAAAGCTCACATGAAGGCATAAGGAAGTTTGATGTTCTGTTCTCTGCTAATTTCATAACAATTTCTAATATTATAGTTGGGGTTTTTTTGACCAGAAACGAGTACTGAGTTGCTGTTGTGCAATATCTCCAAGGATTACTAATTCTCTTTTTGTCAATGGTAATACCTAACCCAGACATATCAAAGGGTTTACGAAGTCTGGATTTCTTCACATGTGCATTATTTTGTAGTTATTGAAAGGTAATTCAACCTGGTGCGTCCACAACATGTCAGTCAGTTTGTTGAGATCTTGCTACACCTCATCACCCTCAGTTTCAGATGTGACAATCTTGAATGATATGGGAATCAATTGCAAATGTCATTTTCCTAATCACCCCTTTCCCACATTGTTATGGATGAGTTGCACAGGAGAGATGCTAGGAGAGGTCTTTGGAATAGCATCTTAGCAAACCTGTTCTGCTGTAAAAAAATTAGTTTCCTTTCATATAACCAGTTACTAATCTACAAGAGAGTGTTCCTTCTCACACCATGACAACATTAGGACTCTTTAGTAAGGGACTTCTTGAAAGTTTTGCTTAAAAAAAAAAACAACAATGAAACCACATTTATATAACATCAGCTAGATCATCCTTTTCCATACACACAGGAAATCCTTCAGAAAGCTCTAAAGGATCAGTGGTACCATTATCACATATTTGTTCATGCAATTAAGCCTGTTCCTTAGCATAGTTTCCACTAATTTCCTTAGTACAAAGACCAAGTCTAAGTACTCAAATTCCAGGATCACCCATAACTACGTGTTTCAGCGAGCAGACATCTATGATGCCCAAAAATTTAGTTCTACATCTTGATTAAATATGACATAAATCCACTCTTGTGAAGATGATCAGTCTCCCTTACAATTATGCTTTCTATTTTTGCAACTTTTTGAAAGTCTCTGAACATGTTATAATCAGGGTCGTAATCTTGGTGGGACAGTTGAAAGTCCTAATGGTTCCTATTTAGGAATAGTAATGTTTACAGACTGAGTTTAGAGAAGAAAAAAATTGGCTTCAAAGTTGCAGCTTTATAAGGAAAGTCCAAAGCCTGAATGTTGGCTCTGAGACATCTGCCAGGCACCGGAGCCACAATAGCCATCTCTGGTTCCCTTCAGGGCAATGCCAGGTATTAAATCCTGGCACTGATGAAGTCAGTGACGTCAATAAGAGTAATGAGCTGAAAGTAAAAGGGAAATTTTTGCTAAATACAGGGAAAATTATGCAAGTCACAATTAATATAGACAGATAGACATAGCGGCTGATTAAATAGTTGTTTAGAGGCTGATAGAGATTTCCCTACTTAGAAGGGAACTGAGGTCAAGGTCTGTAGGTGCAGGGTAAGTTTGCTTTCTGTGCTGAGACAGAACAAAGTCCTCTGAGCAGGAGCACTTTGGTTCTGTGGCAGTTTGAGGCAGCATCCTTGCTTAGTCAGAAGTATGCTGTTTTCTGACAACCAGCGATGCTGACCAACCCTTTACTACTTTAATTGTGTATTCTTCTGGTTTGTTAAGATGGAGAAGATAGAACAAGAGGGGAATTTATGCCAGACGGAGAACAAACATTGCCTCATATGGATGGTTCTATACCTTGGAGGCCAATCCCTCAACTTTCTGACTTGTTTCTCCACTTCTTTATTTCTGATGGGAAAACAATCCAGAAGGATGTAAATCATGATACAAGTCTCTCCACCTCATGTAAAAGTGAGAAACTGGAGCAAAAGGGGCTACCACATACATGCAAAGAAAGAGAAAGGGAGGGATGGCAGAATTAATTTCTTCTTAATAAATTTAACACAGAGACTGGGAACGTGTTTATAAAACCCTAACTGAGAGTAGAGGAGGGTTTGTATCTTTGTTTTTTTAAAGTGCAAAATCAGGGCTGGTTTATTGGACCCATGGGATTGGAGAGTGTGTAGAAGGCCACCCATCTGGAAACCAGCTGATCGCTGCTGAAACTTTCTTCCCAGGCTCCGTCCCTTCTGTGAGAGGGTGCTGGGGTTTTATGAGAGGCTGACAGCAAGCCTTTTACAGACCGTAACTTCTTGTCTCAACAAAAATTGCTATAAATTAGCTGCAGAACAAACCTGAGGGGATTGTCCCAATCTGGGTTGGGGTCCCAAGTCCAAAGTCAGAAATTTTAACAGAATAATCTGACTTTTCAAATCAATTGTGTCTCAAACAATCTTTATGGGAAATGGGTGAGTAGGAGGTAGAAGACCGAGAGAGAGGCAAGGAGTGAGAGGGGGTTATTTCTAGATGGTGCAAGTGTAGACCTTGTAGGTCTCTCTTCCCTAAAGACTTCCAGCATTTATAAAGGAAATTGGCAAGTCTTTGGTTCCCCAAAAGTCCTTATTTCCTTCAAGCTGAAAGCAGCTTCTACATAAAACTTGGACTCATGCTCTGAGCCTGACTATCCAAAATTTTATAAGCGTTCAGACACTAAGCTTGCATATGACCTTCAGAGTGGATCTCATTTTCACAATTACCTAAATCTAGTGCATCTTGGAAGACCCCATTCCCACATGAAAGATGTGGCAAAAAAAACCCACTCTTTCTTATCCAAATAGCCAGTCCGATACTAGGCTTGTATCCCAGTTTACTGGCTCCACAGTAAACAGGTAGCTTCAGGATGGAAAGATATTATCTTAAATTATACACTGAACACAGCTGAGCATTGTGTCTTGTTCTGTCAGCTATGAATTCAGCGTGGAGTCAGTGGGGTGATGCTGCAGGAGAGAAAGCAACTGAGGTTCTGCTTTTCAAAACAAGGAAGTTAAGTACAAGCTAAAACTTGAAGTACTATAAAACTTTGTTCAGGAAATTAAGTAAGTATTTTGATACAGTGTAGACAAGTAGTTACCCTATTAAATACTCAGGTAGTGTTTCCAGGTAAGGAGACCGGATACTTTCTAATGAAAGCTATTTATACCTAAATTTCTTTTGGAACTTTTGAAAAGATCACTGAAATAGATAGCCATTTAAAAAATACACCATCATCATCAACAAAAACATTAAAAATGATGAGAGAGTAATTTGCTTGAGTTGAATATAAAAATTGCCATGGCAAATTTTTGCATGTACTTTCACATTTTATGGTAAACAGCTTGGCTGTTTTGTTGCACAGAATCCTCAATATCTTGATTTTTGCTTTCCATAGAGGCTGAATGACTGAGTCAAGTGGTTGAGGAAGGGGATGAAAGCCACTTGTACTTCTCATCTTGGAGCGGAGGAGGACATCTATGAGCAAATCAGCAAAATGCCACTTGTAATAACCAGGGATAACGGCAAAAAGCGTTTCTAAGCTGGAGGACAGAAGGAGAGGAACACCTAGCATCTTGCTGGATGTTAACAGCACTTAATGGCCATGTCCTGTCTGGAAGAGAGAGCAGATCAGCAAAACGCAATGAGCAAGAAAGCCCTTACGGATCCATCTCTACCTGAAGACAGCACCAGGTAAGCCAGAGAGAGCTTTGGGTGGGGACACTAATGGCATATGTCTTTGAAGATGCTCTGTGAACTGTCGAGTTTTCTCAGTCATTTCACACTGTCTTTGTTTGAAGTTAGTCTTCTTTATGGAGTGGTGAGGTCAGTCTCTCTAAGCTGTGGCATTTGGATGTGCTGATGCTGGGCTTTGACGTGGTATGAATCTGTAGTAACTAGGACATGCTGTGCTTTCAAGTTGCTTCTTTCCCCCCTCATGGCAGTAATGTCCATTCTGCTTTTAGCTGGAACGTGTTTTATTTGTGGATCCAAACACTGCTTGAACTGCAATAATTAATGATTACCAAGTTAAAATCAAGTCTGGCTTGCATAGGAACGTCATCAAAGACTCATGCCCAAGCTAGAGCATAAGCAGAAGGGCAATATCTCTAGTTGGTACCATCCTTGTATAACCTTTTGGATGTTAGTAGGTGTATGTGTCTGGTATATGTTAGTGCACAGGACTGTGTGACTGTGCTCTCTCTTCCTCAAGATAGAGCTGGGAAAAAGGCATGGATAGCAACTTAGTGCAGAATTTTGGATATTCAGACATTGCAGCAGTTTGAATTTGGAATAAATTTCTTAAGCTATTTGCAGGAACACTTGGAGGCTCTCAAAATGTCAAAGAAAATACACACTTCCAGTGTGTGAAATGTCCTGGCAGAAAGCTTAGCACAAAATTCCAGAAAACAAAACAAAACTTTCACCAACTTCCACCAGCTGGAGCTGTTACTGTAGCTGCCAGTCTGCCTTGGTTCAGAAATTGCCTACTGCTGGTTGAACTGTAGCACTGCTGTAGTTGAAAGATACAGTGAAAGGGAGCTCTTTAAGTTCTCAAAATGTATTATGTGTGAAAACATTCAAATATACACCTAATTTAAAACAAAACAGTTGAGAATCAGGTTTTTTGCTGTTTGCAGGCATGCCAAGATCTCTGCTTTCTCCTGCAATAGCTAGTTCTATAACTTAGTCTGACTGGGGCTGGTCCAGCTCCTATTAAAAGCAGTGGAAAACTGCTGGTGGAAGCTGGATTGAGCTCATCTGGTGCCCTGTTGAAATTTGTGGTGATATACCAAAGCAGAACGAAGATAACAGCCTCAGACTGTAAATTCGTTGGGGCAGGGACTCTCTGTTTGTATGCGTTGTATGGTGTTGAAGACATTTGTCGACACTTCAGAAATAATGAATAATGCCAGTGCGAGGAGGAAATCTCTCCACTCAACCCTAGGTGTTTCTGCTGCTAAGTGTTGAAAGAGAAACACAGAGCCCTGAACTTTGAAGACTTGGCAGGTGAGGAGAAGGAAAAATCTTTTCACTTCCTGTTTAAATTTAAGCTTAATCTGCATTTGTTGGGTCTGGTTGAAATATTTGAGCTTTTAATTTAATGTTGTTGTTTTTGGGAAAACTTCTTGGGATGCATGGCATGAAAACACCTTAGATATGTGGCAAGGTTTTGATTTAATTTCTACTTTCATCTGTTTTCCATTTCAAACCAGACTAATTGCAGTAAGATTCTCTGTGGCAGAAAATACTAGGGGAAGTGTGAATTTGAAAGTTTTCTCACTTTACAGTAACTGTAAAAACAGTCAGCAAACAGGTTTTAAAATGATATAATATGGGAGGGAGCAAAGCCTGGTTGTCTTCATGGTAGCAGGGTTTCACTGGCACTATCAAGTTTTCAAAGCTCCCAGATTCAACCTATTTATATTTGTAGAAAAGCTACTTTGCACATTTGAATTGCATTTGCTCCTATTTTAGAGACTTAAAATTTTAGCACAAACTGACATGCTCCTGGTGTTTAAAGTGCCCATGATACCTGTCCACATTTTGCTGTTAAACAGCTGACAGATGGGTATGCTCATGAAAAAAACGGCTTGTTTAAAAAAAGATAAAAAGGGAAGGGGGGGAGGCTTTAAGCAGTGTTTATGGAGGAGGACTGAAGAGTCCCTTGGCATGGTTCTTCCCACATGCTGTATCCAATAGGGTTTCCCCAGCTTGATGTTGGCTGGGTTCCCTTGCCTGGGCCCTGGTGTGGTGGCTCAGCTGTAGGCAGTGCTGATGTTTCTCCCTGTTCCCCTCTCCCAAACTGCCCATGCTATAACCCTGGTCATTGAATAATTCTGATTTAAAAAAAAAAAAAAGCTCCTATAAAAGCTCTCCAGGAGCAGGATGAAGCAGTGAAAGGCAAGGGTATCTCCACTGCAGACATAGTGTGCCATGAGTTCATTGCCACAGTGATACTTTTCTTTGGGTACAGGCTTTTCGCAATTTTTACTTTATTTCAGAAAGTGTCTTGTGCAAGGTAAAACCCCTCATGACTGTGATGACTGACACACAGCTGTGGGACAGCTCAGTCTTCTCTTTTAGAAAGCTTGGGTCTACCTAGCTACCTACCTACCAGATCCATCTGCACTATTTCTAACCATTGGCCCTAGCAACATCCGAGACCTACAACACAAAATAACAGAGCAATACATTCTGGCTCCCTTGTTTCCATGAGAATTATTGATTCTATACATTTTTTAATGCATGCAAGTCTCTTTTTGGGAATCGCCCTGTGGACACAGGCTCCTGTGCACTTTGTGCTTATCAGCTCGTGATACACTATTGTTCTGTATGTGTTGACATCATTTGTGTAGCTGTTGAGAGAAGCAGGAAGGAAACTGAAATGCAAAGTGAATTTCAATGTTGTTATCACCATGTGGAAGAGGGACAGTTGTTAAGTGAAAAGTGACAGAATTGGCAGGACTGGATCTTGTGGCTTGGTACTTTAAACAGCGCGTTTACTTCTGAAACATCAAGTAAACAGCAAAGAAGCAGTTAAACAGAGATGCGGAGAAACAGGGTGTCACATTTGCTATGTTCAGGCTGACTTGGGAATCCAGGCTCCCAGGCTCAAGATGCTGATTCTTTTAAAAAAAATTTCTGCATCGCACATATAGAAATATACACTTTCTGCAGTCTTTGTGTGGTTGGTTGAGCTTAATATTTGCATCTTTAAAAAACAATTACTGATCTTTATGTAGTGGAAAGTTGGGTCTGAACTGTGAAGTATGAATATATCTGTGGACATTTCCAAGATTTGGAATTCTGTAATTATGAGGTTTTGGTCTGGGTCTGTCTCTAACTGTAGCTGAACAAAAACCTCCCCACTGTAAACTTCCTTTTGCAATAGAATACTAAACCCCCAAAGCACATAAGCCACAAAAAACCTAGCGAGTTGTCATCAGGAGGTGATACTGCACCCTTGGCCCTGGTTCTTGTGTAGTTTGGATTTAAGTTCTGCCAGAAAAAAATATTCTTTCTGGTAGTATTTCCTATATCCTGAAGGACAGCGCCTCTCCTTTTGCTGGATGCTACACCCCGTCTTTCCCCAAAGAGTTAGTTCTCCTACAGTAGAGAATAATGCTAGTTTGGCAGTGAACTAGATCAGCTGATCGAGAAGGTCCTTTCTGTAGTGAATCTGTGATGCTGCTGTACTGGAATGTGTAGAAGGAGCCATGGAACAGTTATGGGAGAGTAAAATTGCAGTGTTTGTTCTGGAGATGGGCAGAAGTAAAAGACGCATACAAAGTGATCTATGTATACATGTATATGACAAAGCAGAATACTTTTTAGACACATGACAGATTTGATTACATTAAAAATCCTTGTGTTCTCTTTTCTTTCCTTGCTTTTTATGGTGGGTGGTGTTCTTGCTCTTGGGATGAAGGATGTAGACGGGGTGTTGGATCTTCAAACCTTCTCCAGAGCTAGGCAGGCTGATTAGCTGCTTTTTCATTTGCTTCTAGTACAGCAGGACGATATTGTTGTTGTTGTTATTTCTGCATGAAGTATAGGATTATCTTAGGGGTAGGAAGCTCCTGAGACCTGACTAAGTAAGCCAGGGTCTCTGAGAAAGAGGTGAAAACTAGAACTGTATAGTAGATAAATGAGGAAGGAAAGGATATTGCCACCTTTGATTTTTTGTTCATCAGGGTCTTCTTGCCCTGATTGTAAGTGGTGAGTTGTGCATACCAACTTCTCATTGGCAGATCTTAATCCTCTCCCCTTTTTTGCATGTTCAGAGCAGGGAAGTACCCTGGTCCCATCCCAATGCTCTTTGAGCCTCCCCAAGAGCTGCTTGTTACTAGTTTTGAAATCCTCTGCTGATCATAGGACCTGCAGAGATGGGAGCTTTGCTCCGTAACATGCTCTCCCTGCTCTGTGCCCTCTTCTGGGGCTCCGCTTGTCAACACAGAGGATGTGGCAAATTTTCTTGTTTCCACCCTCAGGGGGAGCACTGCCTGTGGTTAAGATGATTTGCAAGTGTGGTGTTTTGTGGTTACATTATTGCTTCCTCCTATAATTCCACATGCTCTGGCACACAGGGTGTTTAACAGCATCCTCAGGTTGAGTCCACAATGACTAATTTGCTCAGACCGCACAGACTGTTCATATCCTCTGGTAAGAAGCCGAGTGGTAAGGACTGATTATAGACCTTAGTGCAGGCTCCTGAATACAGCCTTCATTTATGATGGAGTCAGTGTGTGAGACCAGACATCCTTCAGATGAAAGCAGTAATACAGTTTGAAGTGAGCAGTGACCTGCATAGAGGTATCCAGACTGGGCTAGCAGCTAACCTAACCTGGCTTACAGGATGTGCAGTTTGTCAGTTTTCCACTCCTTGATTCTCCAAAGGGGCCTTCTATCTAGGATAGTCATCACATTGGCCATTCTCAACACCACAAAGACTGGTCCTCAGATGGCATCCTGAAAACCGCTTGTAACAGCAGCGTGAACAAGCCCTCAGACCTCACCATCCATGCTGCAAGTTTAGTAGCTTCTGCTGCTCTTTTCAGGCTGATGCAGTAGGGCTGGCACTCGTGAAAATAAATTAAAAGCAGAGGAACACGTGCTCGTACCAGTTGAGCTGTATTTGATGTGGCCCATGTTTGCACTGGTTGACTGCAGAAATCAACTTGTGTTCATGGGTTCCGCCTCATGAAGTAAGTGGTTGTGATTACCCCTACCAAAAGAGAAACGCAGCTAGGTTTACCACCCTCTGGCTTCACTCTAACAACCCGTGGTGGCAAAGTGCAGATACAAAGGCCACTTCAGTCTGCAGAGTTTTCTGAGCAGCAGAGAGCACATTACCCTTCAGCAGCCCAGCCAGAGTCCTTCCTCTCCTACTGGCAGATTGATAAGGAGGGACTTTCTTCCTCCACAACTAAGTGCTGCTCTGATTTACTGCAGCTCTTCCTTAAGCACTTCCGGAGGTCAGAGGGCTGCAGACATTAGCCCATAATGGAAGACCCGAGGTCATTTGTAAGCAATACCAATGAACCTGGGTGTCGTGCAGTGCAGCAGGGAGTAAATAAACCTGTCCACTGACTTGCTTTGGAAAACCTCTCACTAATGTGACACAGAGAGGAGGATGGAAGAGTAATGGATGGTTCTCATCAGAAGAAATATAGTGCCCAGTGGCTTGTGAAGTGTGAGTGTTTATCTGTTATTCTTGCAGGACACTACCCTGCAATGCAGCTGTGCTCCCTGAGGAGGCTCTGGTGGCCACAGTGGAGATTGAGGGCTGCATTGCTCATGCCCAGGCAGTCTTTCTTCAGCCTACCTTGCTTCAGCGTAGATAAACATAGCCTTGTTAAACTTAGAACACTTCTAATTACTTTTTAGTTCAAAGAGCACTAGAAAAAGTCAGTACAAATTAACCCAAGTTAAGTTGGCTGTGATAAAATCGTTGATGGTCTTTGCTCCAGTCATGTTTGGAAACTGCCCAGCTGCAGTGATGGGTGCAGAAGGAATTAAAACTGTGGGTGTCCTGCAGGCAGAAGTCCTAGTGGAGATAACTGAAGGATGGAGCACCATGTGCAGAGAAGCAGACGTGGAGAGCATGCACTGCTGTATGTGTAGATGAAGGGACTAATCCTAAAGGCAATGAAATTTTCTGCATTTCAGTGCAGTAAATCCCACTAAAATCCATGGCAGGGCTCTCAGAGCCTGGCTCTGGGGGCTGACAGCTGCACACTGCTATCCCTGAGCGGCATGGCAGAGCAGCTGTGGTTTAGGCTGGCTGCAGAGTTGTGCATCTGAACAGGAGGCCTGAGAGCCAGCCACTCCTGTGCTGCATCCAAGAGCAGAAGGGGAAAGTGCCTAAGGCAGAGAGGAGAAGAGCTTGAATGGTGATGGAGGTACCATTAAGGATATTTGTTAGGGCTGGAGCGCTGAAAGCCTGCACTTGGTGGTGCAGCTGTCTCTGTTGGTTATGAGATACCTCTTCTGGTATGACCCACCATGTCCATGCAACCATCTTTTGAGCTGAGCTGCTGCAGCAGTCACAAAGTTGAGACCAGACTAAGTCACTCATGGTGTGAAAACCACCAGTGCAGTGTCACCAGGAGATGGGCAACTCTTATTTCTAGGTGCATCTGGGAAGCAATTCCCAGCAGAGCTAAGGAAGTGTCAACACCATCTGGGAGATCCGGGAAATCTCATCTTTAGTACTGTGTTCAGTATTGGTTAACACACACCCAGAAGAGGTAGATTCAGACTGGAGGCAGTACAGAGAAGGCCTTCCAAAATGATCAGGAAAATGTATTGTTTGTGTTATATACAAAATTTGGCTTATTTTTTCTATCAGAATAAATAGCAGGGGGCTGTGGCTGTGCTCTGTCAGCACACTGGGAGTAAATACCAGGGAAGCAGATGGTGTATTCACACTAAAAGATGATGCTTCATATTTTAGTTAAAGCCTTCTCAAGAACACAAAAGTGAGTGGTAGACAGTCCCTTGCATGTTTTGTTTTCACCTTCCTGGGCACTTCTGTAAAAATCTGGCACATCCACGCCCCCACATTCTGCAGCAAATTCACAAAACAGATGCGTTCTCCTGTGCATCAAGCCTCTGTGTTGTGTATGTGATTGGGATAGTGGCACAAAAATCCCAAGAAAATGTATTTTGCTCAATTGGGCAGGATTTTTACATCTGAAAATGGGAGCTCAAAAGATGGGAAACAGTCTTTTTGAAACTTACACCTGAAAACAATGGCCATGCTTAGCACCTCCATTCATTCAATAATCCCAGAACAGAACCTGTCATCAAGTGGTACTCAGAGTTGCTCGTGTCTACTCCAGCTTCATTACTGGAAATTAGGTCTATTTATCCTGCTTTGAATGCTCCACACAATTCAAGTCCCGAGCAGAAAGACAAGCTCAATAGCTTGAGCAGTGTTTGTTTGCCTGGTTTTATCACTATCAGCAAAGGAAGCACTTTTCATAAACAGTGGGGAGCAGGGAGCCCCTCACCAGCGTGGGTGTCGATCAGTGCGGTGGCTGTACCTGGAGCGCTCCATGGACCGCTCCACACCTGAAGCCTGCCCTGGCGGCACGGAGGTGATGACAATAGGCCTCTAAGATAAACAAAATAACTGAATAAAAAGTGCTGAAAGCCAGCAGCAGGTGAACTGCTAAGAACAAACCCCACATGCCCATCATCCTGCCTACAAGGCAGGCTGAGCTGTGGCTGGGCCAAGCTTATCATTTAGGTTAACACATGGTCCTTTTCTCCCCCTCCTGCCCCAACACCTCTCTTCCCAACTTTCAACAATTGTTTGATTACTTGTGTGATACAGCTCGAGAGAGAAAATGATTAGCTTTCACAACAAAACAGAGAGGAAGCAGCTTGACTGGGGCTTTGTACAGCAGCCAGGTGCTGCTGGGTGGCTGGTCACTGCTCTCTTCAGGAAGGTAAATATTGAGCTAGAGACAATTACAGCTGTGTTCAGAGGAGCACCACACAGGTGACAGCCTTCACTCTTTCATGGGAACCCTGTGCTCCAGCATGTATTTGCATGTCTCCCACTGAACCAGCTCTTGTTGGTGTCTCTTCAGCAGTAATTGGCTCAAGCCTCAAGTAAACATTTCGCTCTGTTAGCTGGAGAGAAGGTGCTCACATGGAGGTACTTTTTGCAGAGGTTGAAGGGGTTGTCTTTTGCTCCAGCCTGCTTAAAGGCAGCTGTGTTAAGAAGCAAGTAGACAATCCAGCTGAGATGGCCTGTGGTCCAGAGACCACTGCTGTCACCAGGACTGTGTACTCCAGCAGTCTCTGGAGCATATTACTTTCCTGCCACATGCTGCCAATTGCTTGCTTCGCTTCACTTAGAATTTCTAGGAAAAGAAATAGAATGAAGGCACCTAAAGCACCTCTTGACTAAGAGGCCGACAGTACCTGGCTGCAGAGGCACTGGGCTCCGGGAGCAGGCCTTCCATGAGATGGAAGCAGTGATTCTTAGAGATAAGATGGCAACAACTGGGAGGTTTTGCATGTCATGCAGTCTATGTTCATAGGTGGTGCCAGTGTCTGTACTTGTTATCAGGTTTCACACACTGCTGTGGAAAGAAAATTCCCTCTACATTGCGAAGAGTTATGCAAAAACTGGCTAGCAAATGTTAATATTATGATGAGAGGTATCAGCCCCTGCCTGTGTCATCTGTACTAGGCTCTAGCAGACATATCTAGAACAAAGAGCTGACAGGATAAACAGGGAGGCCAGATAAAGTAGTGCAAAGGGAGAAAAGGCACAAAGAGGTGAAGTAATGTGGTCAAGGTCACGCAGCAGGTCAGAGTTGGGCCAGCCTCTGGGTCTGGCGAGTCCCAGCCCAATGCACTGCCCAGTGCAGCAGGCAGCCTCACACACTCTGTTCTACATCAAATACAGGCACCCTCTGGGAAATAGTTTGCTGTTTTAACAGCTGCAGACTTTGTGTGGCATAGATTCAGATTATGTGACGCTTTCTTCTAGCTTCTAGTAGGAAAATCAAGGTGCCACAATGGAAACTCAGGATCTTTTTGGAACAGCTTAGCATGGTGTTAAATCAGCTTTCTACTTGAGCAGCACTGTTCACGCAGTCTAGAATTTCATGAAAGCCCAGCAGGGCCACTTCATTGCAACCCCCATAGCTGCAGGAAGAGGACAGTAAAACTGGGATACACAGAGATTTTTAGGGCTTCTGTCAATCCAAATGGAGCTCAGGTCTGGCAAGGCAGGGAAACCTTTTTATATTTTGTCCTTGCCAGATACCTGGGTGGTATTGCCCAAAGATGAAGGGATTAGAAGGGGACTCATTTATCATCTCTTTTATTTTCTCTTTGTGTTTATTTTTCTTTTAAAAACATGTTAAAAAAATTAATTTAGTGCTGGGAAAAGGTGACAGATTAACAACCCCAGAGATTTCAGCCCTCTGTTTATTCTCTGAACAGAGAACTGTAAGCACATTCCCGGTGCTGCTCCGGCCCTGTGCCCCAGCCCTGACCTCAGAGACCAGCTTCTGAGAGAGCAGCTACCCTATCCCTCCAGCCCCTTCAACCCAGTGGTGCTGCACCCCCTCAGACAGAGCAAGCAGTGCTGCTCGGGGTGTGAGGTGTGGAAGCGACTCCTGCAAGTGAGGAAATAGATGATGATCCACCCCATAACTCTACATTGTGTTGCATGGTCTCACAGCCCTGGTGAAACTGCTCAGCAACAAGCCATGTATGTGCAAGGCAGCTGTGCAGCTGCACAGGGATGTTGCTCCAAGTCCTCCAGGTCAGGCAGAGTGCTTTGAGTTCTCACTCCACTTCTCTTTCCAATCTTCATTCCTCTCCCTTGAAGGAGGGGGAAAAATGGTAGTCCTATGAGAGCACAATAGAAATGGCTTTGGGATGCCCAGGTGTCTGTGGGTCTGTAGATATGGCTTTTTACCTCACTGAAGTGCAGAGTCGACAGTGTTTTCATACCAGCATGTAGAGTAAGACAATCACATAGGTAGGGTGTGATTTTGAGAGTCTGTGTATTTGCAGCTCCTGATAGCTTCTGGAGGATTTTTAGATGCTCCATAATCATATGGTTTTATTTAGGGAATAAACATGCTACCTGGATCCCAGCATTAGGTCTCCAACTTTGAAAATGTAAAATTTATCCCCCATCCCTCCAGCCTTTCTCACTGACATACTTGGTTGGGTTTTGTTTGATAATTCTCACTATGGGTCATTTCATATTCCCACCATAGAGACCTTGTGTAGTTACCTTTTCATCAGCTGTGGTGTTTGGAATAAGCCTTTGCAAACTACATATTTCCCTCTGCCATAAAGCTGGAGTTTTTGGGAGAAGAGAGGAGAGCATCCTTCACAAATTAGTCAGTGTTGGTTGGTGTGGGAGTGACACTGTGGGGGGTATTCCTGGTGCATACAAGTGATACCTCCTTGCAATTAGTAATGCTGCCACTGCTCTTTCCCCTCACTCAAGAAGTGACATTCCAAGACATGTATTTGGTGTTTGAACTACCCTGTCTCCTGGACCCAAGGGACAGGGGCTGGGACAGCTCTGTGGGAGGCCCTGGTGTTGAATCCATTTGGCTGGTGTGCCCAAGGGGCCTTCCATCATCACCTGCCTCTGTTGGAGCGAAGGCGTCCGCTGCACCAGGTGGTACTCAGGAATTTTATCCAGTGTGAGTTACTAAGGGAAGAAACCTCTCCTTTGCTGTTTCTGCCTGTGGTGTCAGACGATTGACTCCATCCCCCCTTTTTGCTGAAGGGGCAGAAATTTGATAATGGCCATAATTATGTCTGAACATTAAACAAATGCTCTGGATCATCACTGCTGTATCCACTTGTCCATAATTACCAGCAATGGACATGGTGGCTTCAAAGGCCACCCAGTTATCATTTATGTTTACTATAAACACAGCAGATGTTTTGGGTTATGAGGGTGGTCATTTTGCTGGAATTTGATGAGCCAGACCCTGAAATCCTCACCTGACACCAGCTCCCTCCCTCCTTTTGAAAGCAAATTCAATATAGAAGTGCTCTATGCCACCTAAAGAGGGAGGATGGACAAGCTATGCCTCATATACCCCTGGGATTTGCAGTTTCCCCAAATTCCCTCTGAATCCTAGGGAGCTGGTCTGTGTTTATGGGCTGTTCCATGTTTGCGAATGCTGTCTCCCCGCAACACCACTGCCATCAGCTCGAGAACTCCAGGAGTGCAAAATGGTAATGCCAGGGACAGCAAGAAAGCTTAATGTGTTAACCAGGGCCTCTGCCTGGCAGAGCTGCAAGCAGGGGTAGCTCTGATGTGGAGGATGTAACAAGCTATGCAGAGTTTTAACTTTACACACTGCACTGCGGAATGGAGAGGTATCTGGAGGTAAAGGGGTAACGTGACTACTAGTTTTGGTTACAGCTATCTGCTCCCTGCAACATCTCCCTGTAGGGGAGGACAACAAGCGCAGGGTGGAGCTTGGGGGGTTCTGGACGCTCAGCAGTGGGGAGAGGATTCATTTCTCCTTCCATGGGCTCCACAGACCCTCTCAGGGTACAGCCTATTTATCATGCTATGCACTGGGCCAGGTTTCGGGACTCTGCCAAAGTCATCAGAAAGCAAATTCTTCTCTTACAGACCTGTACAGACACACAGGAGTGTGACACCACAGGGCTGAAAAGGCTGCAGCTTGTGAAACGTTGTGAAACCTTGGCCTACCAGATTCAGGGGGAGCATGGACACCTGTTTCTGTGAAAGCAGGGATCTCTACCTTCCAGTGGGAGCTGGATCCTTTGGGAGGAATCCAAACAAGACCAGGCTGTGTGTAGAAAAACCAGAAATGGAAAATGCAGAGGCAAATCATATGGGAGCAGGCAACAGGGAAGCACTGGAAGATGAACTTTTAATTACACTGAAGTCAAATCATTGCATCAGTTTATGAACATTTGCATAAACTATATTTGCCTATGAAAGCAGGTTGGAGCAGAATAGTTGCCTAAATTCCTACATCGAGGACTGGGTCTTTAATCAAGTGACTAGTCACCAAATACTCAAAAAAGGTTTTGGATTTGGCCAAACTTTACTAGTGTGTTAAAAACTTCTGCTGTTTTTTTTTTAGTTCACTTTGCAAATCTTGCAATCATAAGAACTAATGCATCTCATGATGTATGGCTCACAAACCTCATGCTGCTGTGTGCAAAGTGGAGCTCTGGATTTCAGAGTGTGGCTGGTGTTGCTCTGGGCTATGCTGCCTTAAAAGGGGACATGCATTACAGCTTACCTGTGCCACTAGGAATGACATTGTCCTGTCATAACTCAATGCAAAGGGCATTCAGAAAAAATGTTCTGTGTGTTCTTAGAGCAATCTGAAGCAAAAGGCAATGCCTGCTGCAAGGTGAGAGAGACAAAAAAGCTCATACAAATATAAAGTTTTGGAGATTTTGAGAGCTCAGGATAGGCTGATGTTGCCCATAGCTTTGGTATAATCTCTACAAAACTACAAGCTGGTAACTCATGCCTGATGGCAGCAGCAGAGAGTAATTTATGAACTGCATCTCACTGCCTTTCATGCTGGTGGGATGGAACGTAGTCACTCGCAGTCAGTCAGCCAAAATAGATGGAAGTTTTCCAAGTTTTTCTCTTAGTTGAAAATCTTCCATCTGGCATGGTGTTTAAGAAATACCATCAAAGTGGGGGTTTAATCTATTTTTTAGCTCATATGTAATCCTTCCTGATTTTTGTTCTTACTGCTTTTTTACTGGAGGAAACTAAAGTTTGATGATTACGGGATGGACTGTAAACACTGATGGACTGAAAGGGAATAAAATAAAGGCAACGTATTTTGTTGCTATGATAGCACTACTTTGAGAACTGAGTTATGACATGGGGGAATATCACACCACTGCTGGGGAATGAAACTGTGCCCATGCATCAGCTTTGAGGCCAAACATAGACTCCTCCTTTGGGAAGAGAAGTCACAAAGGAGCCACCACTGTGCAAGGCTTATGCTTTCAGTGAGTAGGAATACTGCATTCAGCCTCACCCCACAGCTTTCTTTGAAGTGCCTGGGAGCAGTTCAGCAGAAAGCCTAACCACAGTGGCAGGGGGAAGTGGGCTAGAGATGTGCAGCAGGTAGGCATCTGCAAACTGACTCCAGGTAATGTGGTCTGGCTCAGCTATTCCTCTTCACTGAAAAAAAGATGCTTCATCTTATCTCTGAAGGAAAGAGCAAATTGGCTGGTGTTTGCAGCAGATAACACACATCAGGGTGAAGTATTTATAAGGGGAGGAAAGAACAACACAGTCAGTGCCTGTTTATTTATTGTTTTATGAATTACAAAGGCTAAATAGACTAAACACTCCTTCACTTCAGAAAGAAAAGCAGTGCCAGTATGTGTGATTGAGAAATTAGCCCTCCGATGAGGTTCAGACTGTTATAATGTTCTTCTCCCAGTCAATAACTGAGATACTTCATAGCCTCAAACAATAACATTCATGGAAAAGCCCTGGAGGCAGAGAGCTACAAAGTGAGTCTTGTGATAGAAAACTCTTCTCTGAGACTTACTAACAGATACATTAGCTGACATTGTCATGCTGTGGCATGTGTATATGTTCTATAATGTGTGGCACGTAGATTATCAGCAGTTTGTGGGATGTCAATATTTGCAAGTGAATGTTTCATGTAAATTGAGAAAGATGTGTTACACATCCAGAAAGCTGCATCAGGTCTCCTGCACCCTCCAAGGCTTTTTGGCTGTGTGCTAGAGCCAGCGACAGTTAATATTTTCACGTTCTCAAGGTGAAGATTTCAGCAAAGTCCCCAGAGGACCAGAGAAGGATAAACAATGCGTGCTCTCCTGTGCCCATACAAGTTCAAGGCCTATAAAGAATAGGGAGCTGAAAGTATTGATTTGTAAGATAAAACGCTAAAAATGCAAAAGAAAAAAGTGTATAGCAGTACTGTACTGAGAAATGAACTTACAGTAGGAGGGAAACATCAGACGAAAATAGGTTGCATAGCATGACACAGGAGGATTCATGGGGAGAATTCTCAAGGAGGAAATTTTAGCCTGCATAGCAGGACGTGTTCAATAAATGAAGGAATGTGAGACTGGAAATGAGGAAAGCAAAAACTAGCTTGGGTGATATGGTAGAAAATGTATCAGAGGCATATTCTGCCTTGGCAGCATGAGAGAATGGTTGCCCAAATATTTAGGTTTTTTCATTTTCAGCTTTTGCAACAACAAAGAGCCAGATGAGACACAATGAAATCTTACGCTTATTCTCAGGACCTGGCCCACCTCCTTTTTAGCCGTCAGTCTTCCACCCCTGTCAAATTGCGAAGGACCAGCTGGAGCAGGTGTCAGCAGAGATGTATCAGCACCGAGTTTTGCTGGGGTTTCTCATACCAAGTGGCAGGATCTCTTTTATCACATTGAGCCTTCTCCTGTCAGCAAAGCAGCCAGATGAAATTTCCTTCTCTGGAGACCCCCTCTCTGTTGCTGTGTAGCCAAAGGATTTTGTAGGCTCCTTTACTGTCTTAATTCTCATCAGATTTGCATCATTATTCAGGCCTGGAAAAAAACTATGAAGCCAACTTTAAAACAAAAATCTCTCCACAAAGACCTCAACAAGGACTCCTGACTTTGACATGTTCAAAAATATTTTAGGACATTTTGCTTCTGAGCATTTGGAAAATCTGGACTGAGCTGTTTTGTACTAACTTTTACAAATGCTAAACGTCTGGCTCTGCCGACATTACTTCAGGTATTAATCCTAAGTCGTTTAGTGTAAAGTGTGTTTGAACTCACAAAGAGCAAAGGTGTTTTCTGTATTTCAGTAGACATGCTAAAATGCAGAATGGTGCTGTGGGTCCAGATTTGGGATGCTCCAGGGAAAACCTGGAACTAGAATTTCATTTCAGTTCTCTATAAAAAGCAGGCTATTTGGCAATTTGGAACCATGTTTCAGTTTGATCTTTTGAGTGCTTTAATTTTGGGGCATTTTATTCTGGATTGTCTTCATTTCCTACCCTTTGAGACTAGGTCAAAGATTGCCCAAGCATCAAAATGGAATGAACGTGAGATTTAAATCCTCGCCTATGACCTTTGTTTTTTCTCTCACGTGATTTGCAGTTTCAGAATTTACACGGCAACAGAAGTCCACATATGGGAAAAATAATGAACTACAAAAAAGATATGGCAATCAGCTTTAGAGGGGAAATGAAGAAAGTGCAGCAATGGTAATTTTCAGGTGCTCTTCTGTGGTTCTTATCATCATAAAGCAAAGTAGATGGTTTTGGTTTATACTTCTTTATAGACACAGTTAACACTAATGAAACGCAAAAAAAGATCGCATCAATCAAAAAGTAACACATCCCTGATGCTCTGCAGTAGTTAACTAGCAGGATCACTCTGTTTCAAGGCTATAAAAATAATTATGTGAGCCAGAGAACTGATATAGTGTTTCATGGGTTCAGCCCTGCCATACTTTCTCTGGGATGCTGAATTGCCACACTCTTGTTGCAATCATGGCTAAAATATGCAGCAAAGCATATCAGCTACTTGACAGGACACTAGGCCTGGATGAAGAGAGTCTTGAAATGAGGAGCTTCCCTTACAAGACTAGACAGTCCTGGCATACACAGAGGAATATATACAGTGCAAGTCCAGCTGTACATTGCTGGTTGCTTGAGTCTTGCTCTAGCATCGCCAACACACAGTGTTTGTCTTGCTTGTAGAGCGATTGCAGGGTAGGAACCACAGAGCTAGTACATCTGTAATGTCTCTGGTCTGCAGCCATTCGCTAGCCTATGGTTCACAGAGGCCCAATGGATTCTGCAAGGAGAGGAGAACTAGGAGGAAGGCTGGGAGCTCCAGCTGACAGCTCCTACCAGGAGTCAGGAATTGGCTTGTATTCATTTGCTTTATTGTCTTCACTTCCATAAATGTAAGTTAGGAAATTCTTTCACTGATTTAAAACAAATCAACTTTCCCTACTGAGTGGGAAATTCAGACCAGTTGAATCTCTGTTCAGAGCTGTTATTCCAGGCAAAGGAATTGGTATTTGATACACGGAGGTGTATATTAAATACTTCTTATGGTAAGAAGGACATTATCAATAATCTATCTGTAAAAAAGAGGTGTTGCAGCATGGAAGTTGTGAAACATCGCACAAAGGAACAATCTCACAGCCCAGCTACAAGCACCTTTGCAACCAAACGCCAGTGCAGTCCTTTGAAATGCCAGGGTTAATAATACATGGATTTAATTTAACTTTTTTATTGTAACTCTAAAAAAAAATAATCTTAGGTTACAGTAGAGACAATAAGTGTGGAGGAAAGAAAGCAGTTAAAAGGAAAAAAAAAGTTTTAACTGAAGCATAGGATTGAGGCTGTATGAGACCTGTCCAGCTGGAATCAGCATCAGCAGTCACATTGATGGGGGCTATTCAAGTGATGTCTCTATTCATTCGGGATTAGACGGCTGTCTGGCTGCTGGCTGAAAAATCATTATTTTTAGAGCCGTGTCCCTCTAGCTGGTTTTCGTTCTACTCCTGACAATGTGCAGTTGGGATACATTTTATCTTCCCCCTCCCCTTGTACCAGGTTTTGAGCAAATAGAATTCTCTCTGGTTGTTAAGCAGTTTTCTCTGGCCCTTTTTTTCTCATTTCCTACCAGAGAATGATGGATTTGGTCATTTCTAAGGACCTTTCCAGCTGTTTTGGACATGGAGACAAAAACAAGCTTGGTGAGATTCATCGATATTATGGAAGATTATCCTGGGGGTTTAAGGATTTCTTTCAAACAGAAAACTTTTTTTTCCAGTTTGCCCCTTCCCTGGTGTGCGTGACTAAAACACACGTGATACAGAATCAGTGCAAAGACTGAGGGATCTAATCCTCGTCTGCTCTAAACCAGCATTGTCCAGTAACATTCAGTACAGGGTACCCAGGTTTACACCTGCTGGCAAGCCACCCGAGACAGAGGCTGTGTGTCTGTTTGGGGCAAGGTCTGATTTTTCATCAAGAGCCCAGCAGCCAGAAGGCAATGTATTTTCTTTGAGCCAGGGGTCTGACAGTGGCAGATAATTGGTGGCATTTGTTTTTCCTCTGTCCTTCCTCTTCTCTGCTCCACGCAGAGCTGGGCAGACTCTCCCAGCAGCACTCGGTCTATGGTTGGAGGGCATAGCTGTCATTCCATTAGGCTTGGCTAGGCCTGTGTTAAAGCATGTCATACAAATTGAGGGGATCCAGCATATTGACAGACAGATATTTAGCATGTAATTGCACTGAAAGTACAGCACAAAAGCTCTGGGAGGTAGGAGAGTGGAGGATTTGGATTGCATGAGATCTAATTGGAGTGAGGCTCGGACTTTTCTTCCAAAGCACATTTGAGCTCCATAACAACAGGTGTGATGGTAAGGCACAAATACATCATCCCACAGGCACTGGGGCACTCTCTTAGTCCTCTTCCAGCCTGCCTGATCCCCCTGAAGAAATCTTGTTTGAGGCAGTGTGTGCTATAGAGCAAGAAAAACCATCCTATGGGCTGGTGCACAGCTCCCGCACAATCATATCTAGATTCATTTTTCAAAGGAAGCTGAGCTACACGTCTCTGGCTGTGTCAAAACATGGCCTCCTGCCCCTCCGTCTCACCCACGCAGCAATGAATCCCAAGCACCTCATGCACCACAGGCTTTATCCCATAAGGATGGAACCTAAATTTAACATATATTTGGCAATGCAGAAAAAGGATCTTTTTATTTGCTAGGCTTTAGAATTGATCATTAAGGACCAATTCCATTTCTGCTGAAATGCCAGCTCTTGCCTCCAAATGCAGTCAGGTTTGTGGTTTCATGCTCCTGTGGCTGGTCTCCACCCACCCTGTCCTCATATTGCTTTTAAGAGCTAGGGCTTCAGGGAAAGTCATTGGGTCTTAGAGTCCAAAATCCATCAGTGACTTTTACCAACACAGCTCATGCTCCCAAGTCATGTAATTTTTAAAAACTTTGCACTGAGTAGCTTCTTACCATAATGCTGTCAGCCAGGGGTAGAGCAGGGACATGGATCCCAGGTCTTCTGCTGGCCCAGGTGCTGCTTTCACTTGCATCTGCCATTCCCCTCCTACAGGTGTTCTGAAGGATTGAGCATCAGTGTCTGCAGACACTATGAATTATCTCAGGCCACAGCAAAGCTACTAGAGTAGAAGTCACAAAGTAACTTCAGAAAACACATGTGAACTGGAACATATCCAAATAATCTCTCAAACACCCAGTGGACAGAGGGGGAGAGCTGTTCAAACATGTTGGTTGGGTATGGTCATATGATGTGATTGAAAAGAGAAGAAATCACTGGCTGATAAGTCTTTGTAGTAGGACAGGTTGCAGATTAAACTGCTTATGTCAATTGATGGGAAAACAGGTGTAAACTAGTTGCTGGTTCTATGCTGGAGTCTGGACCAGCAGTGAGGAAACTTACAGTGCTTTTGGGTTACTTCTTTGCACCTTACCTCTGCCTTGATGTTTAGGTGAACTTTATCCAACCATCACTCAGCTGGAGTTTGTTAAAGGTAAACTTACAAGAGCAATGTTTTAAAACAGGCCACTGAGATCTGATCATAGAATCATAGAATATCCTGAGTTGGAAGAGACCCACAAGAACCATAGAGTCCAACTCCTGGCTCCATGCATGACCAGCCCAATCAGAACATATGACTGAGAATGTTGTCCAGGTGTTTCCTGAACTCAGTCAAGCTTGGTGCAGTGACCACTTTCCCAAGGAGCCTGATCCAGTGCCCAACCACCCTCTCAGTGAAGAACCTTTTCCTGATCTCCAATCTAACCCTCCCCTGTCACAGCTTCATGCCATTCCCTTAGGTTCTGTCGCTGGGCACCAAAGGGAGGAGATCAGCACCTGCCTTTTTGCTCCCCCTTGTGAGGAAGCTGTAGGCTGTATGCAGCTGTAGGATCCCAAGTTTATTTCGAACATCCCTGACATTTAGAAGTTTAAAATCTGTGGGTTTGAACTCCGTCAGAAAGGAGCAGGAGAGAGGTGCAAAAGTGGTGGAAGGACTTTAGTTAACATTTAAATTAGCCGTTAATAAATTATCACTGTAAATGGACATTTATCAGAGCCCTCAGCTGACCCTCAGGAGATCCTGGTTCTGTGGTTTCCAAGTTCTGCTGCAGACCTTGTGGAGTGGCCACTCTTCTTTCCTTTGCCTTTTGCTGATGACACTATCCCTAACTTCAAGGACATGGTGTTCACTAAGGCTTTGGAGACTTCAAGGACAGTGACCAGTCCATGGAAATCATGACTTCATTTATTAATTTGCATGAATAGGTTCCCCTCCTTAACTCCTACAAGCAGCTGAACAGAGGCAGGATTCTCCAGTGGTCAGACCCCAGGACTGGGTCTGGAGGTGTGCACTATGTGTTGTACACACATGTAAAAGGGGAATGTTCCTGTCACTGTGCAGCCCATCTGGATGATATAATATTGTAAGGAGCTGAGTGGAATGTAGCAACAAGCAGTGTGATTGATCATTGATGATAAGCTCTTGTCATGTTCATTTGATTTAGATTGTTTTAAGTGTATCATTTACTGACGTACCATTTACTGTCTCTGTGAGAGACAGTAGATTCCACAACCAAGATTTTTTGTAAAAAATAATGTTGTTTAATGCCTCAATTTTTGAATGCCCAAACTGAGAAAGTTTACAGGGATCTAATTTCTACAGATACCATGCTGTCCAAAATAGGAAGACGTATTTGAGGACCTAGGTCCACAGATCTCTCTTTTGTTAAAGCATGGCTTTTATAAAAACTGTGGAAGAACCACAGGTGAAATAAGAAGTGTAGATAGCCTATGTCTTGTGCTGCAGATAGCTGCATGTCCCAGGGAATAGGGAAAGTGTGAACAGTGATGGGATGCACCTCAGTCCCAGCTTATGCCAGGTGAGTTTGCAGCAACTCCATTGACTAGGTTGGCAGGACTCAGTTTCTTCTGGTTTAACTGAGGTCAGAGGGGGACTAGAGGATTTCTGTGGTGTTTTGACATCATCCAGAAGGAAAAGTGCCAAGCAACTGTAATGTGCACATTACTAATCGAGGGCTGTTGCTCTGCTGTTCTCAGCCACACCTTCCGTATGCTTCCTCTTTGTACAGCCCAGGTCCAGGTCGCTGTCAGGGAACATGATAAAGGAATAAAGCTGCAAGTGGGATCATGTTTCTCTTCGCTCCTTGTGTGTATGTGTGTGTGTGTCTTTGTTTTTTCTGTGCTGTAGCTCAGGGGGGCTCGTAAATCTTGGAGACGACTGGCTTTTTTCCTCTCCCCCTGTATGACTGATGGTGCGAATTTATGTGTGGTATTTCTCTCCCCCAACCTCTTTCTGTTAAAACAAGACAGGAGGCCGGTAAATTTGCAGTGGGAGCTGTGCAGGGCTGTGGGTCCCTCATCCCTTCCTCTTTGCAGCCTGAGGGCTGGCTGTTCCTAAAAGATAATGATTTTGGGGTTTCAGCTGGGGCTAGGATGCTGTTTGTATCATTTCATTTTGCTAGATGAGCATGCTTTGACCCTCTGCTCCAGCACCAGGTGGTGTTGAAGATCAGAGAAAGATGTACTCTCCCAGTATCCAGTAGTGGGGAAGTGGAAAATTTTGAGGTGTGAGGTAGAGCAAGGTATCCCAGAGCAGAGGCCTTGCTGGAGCACTCTTCCTGCTGCATTTCACCTTCACTCTAATGATGTGCTGAGACATGACCAAGGACACACAGTTCATCATTTCTTGCCTCTTCTGACTGCAATGACTGAGCTAAGAAAAAGTTTTGGTGTTTCAAAAGTCTGTTGCGTTACAGGAGGGATCAGGAGGTTTAAAAACTCTTCTAAAATTATGTCATTAAAATATCAGTGTCTGCTTCTAATTCCTGAAATACTGCTGAAAGGGGCCCTGCCTGTAGCCCTTTCCCTGAGATGGAGGGATGCCCTGCACCTAGGCAGTATTTCCTGCCTTTCCTCCAACTGACTTCAGCTCACTTAATCCTGCATAGCTCAAGCTGCAACTGGGAAATCCAGCCCGAAGTCTGAATTCCACCTTGAATTTGAACTCCAATAGGAGTATTTGTCTTGAAGAATAAGTTGATCTTTTCAGTACACGTTTCAGGCTTATTTTAGTGATGCTGCTTTGGCAGCAGGAGCAAGACTGTTATTCCTAGACAGATTGGGTTAGGAATTTTAAACAACGATGAGATTTTCTCAAAATTATCTGGTTTTTTTTCCTGAAACAGAATGATGCCCTGGCAGAGTGGAGTTTCCAGTCAAGGCAAGCAGGTCTGAGCTGCACTGAACAGCTCAGCAGTTACAGGCCTTGAACAGAAATGGGAGGAATAGATTCAAGTCTCTGCTCTCCGTCAGGGACTTGAACCTCTGCTCCCCTCAGCTCCATGAAGTGCCCAGATGACTGGTCTGTGGCAGTTTTTCTGTCTTTTCATAAGCTCCCTCTGTGACTGGTGAATCTCAGGACAGGGACAAGCCTGGCTATTCCCAATCTGTGGTTTCCTCTATGCTTTGCCTACCTGTGAAACGTTTCCACCTACTTCTTCCCAGAGGATACTTCTTGTTGTTTTAAAGTGCTCCAAGGTTCCCTGACAAAAGGAGTAATGTGAAATTAATAGTTTTCTGGGTGGTGGTTGCTGCATAGCCCAAACCCCGGGAACGTCACAGCTCCACAGTGGTGGAATTCGTGTTCTGCTGCTGCTGAAGTAAATGGCCAGCTCCTGCCATGGGAGGAGACCTAAAGCGATCAGTCCCATGAAGAGCCAGTGGGGGCACATTCAGCAAAGGGCAAGGGGAATATAGCTGACATGCAACAAATGGAGGTACTGGTACATTTCGCTTACTCTAAGTTTTAACTGGAAGTACATTTAAGGTTCCTCTTACAGTATTGACTGGAGCTTGGTCCACTCTCTGTTGTAGTATCTGAGCAAGTAATCTCAGATGCTTATTCCTTCCACGAATCATTTAATGCCAGTAATGCAATGCTTTTTTCCACATAGGGCCTGGTTGTTTTATACCTCTTCAGCTGCCTGGCATTAGTCTTTTCCCATGCGAAGGGAGTCATCTGCATCCTCCCTCATACAGAGGTGCTCCTGCTTCAACCTGAGCTTTGGGGCACTATCAATATTAAGATTCAAAGACATGTCTCTGGTTTGTATTTAATAACAAGAAAATGAAATACATTCCATTAAACTGTTTAAACAGTGTTTAGATGAAAAGATTTGGATTATTATGGGAGTTATTTATAACTCTAATACATCTGGACCTGTGACCTAGCCACTAAGCTTGGAAATATGGTTTTAACAATCATTTTGTCTTTTGTTAATATGCAATAAATAGTTTCTTAAAACTAAGCTGATCGCTGTAGAGCTTTAGCTTACAGGTTACTCAGTTTCACGCTTCGTGCTTTCCCATGTATAAAGACACATTACTAAAGATAAAACAATTCAGGGACCTGACTCACAGATGATGTTTAATTTTTATTCTGTTGTTTTCCCCATAGAGCATGATTTTTATACATCTTTGTCAGCTTGAGTTGTCTTTGCCCTGCTCTCTGAGTTTAAGAAGCAATACAAAATCAGCAGGGTCAGACATGTTTGCTATAGGGCTGCTGGCACTGTAGAGATACAGTGACAGAACCACCTAACACAACACCTCCCAATACCTCTTTCAGTGATGTAGAAGAATGATCCCTCAGACACCAGAGCTTTGTGTCTCCATGACTGTAAAGTGCCACCTAAAACCATCACAGCTCAGGAACTTAACCTCTCCCTCCTGGAGGTCTCTGAGTTGAGAGTCAAAATAATCATTTAAGATCTCATATACACCTGAAAGCGCTTATTAAATGCACTAATGAACTTCACCTGCAGCACAGCAGAGTTGTTCTGAGTTCTGCAGAGTTGAAGTGAGCATGTACAGTGTCACCCTGGGTGATAACTCATCTCATGCACACAGACTTCAGAGCTGTTTGTATAATGTGAGCCAGTTCCAGCCTGTGCAGGAGCACAACCAAACTCTTGTCTTCTGCCCAAAGCTCCAGGTAGACTGTCAGGGCTGGGCTTCACCTGGGACAGTGAGGAGCTGTCTATGCTGGGTGGGACAGGGGTGACAAGTGAGTGCTGGTGAAGGTTGGGCTAGGGCAGTGGTAGCTGTCAGGATTTACGAGTAGGTCAAATAACACTGTGCTGGTTTGTTTGTTTCCCTTTTGTCCTTCTGTGTTGGAAATAATAGAGATGCGGGGCCAAAATCTAGGACTTCTATCCTGCAGGTTGGTGCCTTGTTCCCTCCATTAGGACACACATCAAAATTGATTAAACATTATGGTTTCTATTAAAACACCAGTGTGAATCAGATGTGTCTCTGTGTGAGTCCAGTGTGTTGTGTCTGTGAAGTCCACAGGTCTTGGCTCTGCCCTGGGTCTGTTGTCAAACTGTGGTCTGTCCCTTAACCCTCTGGCTGACATTTTAAAAGGCACTTAATGACCAACTGCAGCTAAACATCCAGGGAGAAGTGACTCCCTAGGGCAGCTTTCAGCTCCAGGGCCTTAGCTGCCGCCTTGAAAGTATGTGGATAGCAGTGCTCTCCAGCCAGGCCAGACTAAGTGAACGTGTCTGAGCTCTGTCATTCTTCCAGAGCATGAGGCTCACCTACCCTAAGCAGTATTTGGTTGCTGGAAGGACCATCCAGACACCCATAAATCTTTGGCATAACGCTGAAGTGGCTTTGCTGACAAATTGGCACCCACCTCCCCCGCCACCCCTTCGCAACGTGACTCACACTCAGGGCTGCTAAGAGCTATTTCAGGCCCCGGAACAAATGAAATATTCGTCTCCCCTTTGCCCTGGCAGTTGCCTCCACACCACTCTTTCCCTTTCCCCCCCGAGGCAAGTGATTTAGTGCAGAAACCCTAAGCTGGCAGTGGCAGCTGCAGAGGACGGGAGCAGGCTGGAGGAGAGTCACCCTCCAGCCCCTTAACATCACTGAGGCCTGGCCAGGCACCCTTCCTCTCCACGTCCCCCCGCTGCTTTGCAGCCCACCTACTACTGCTTTGACTCTGGGCTAAGAAGTTGGCCCCAGATTTCCTTGCCATCATTCCCCATTAAAAAACCATTCCTTTTGTATGGCACAGGATCCAGAAACGTCTTGACTGCTCTTTGGGTCTCTTCTCATCTGCATTTATGAAGAGCTGGGGCACCCAGGGACTATCCTGTGGCAGAAGAAGGTATACATTGGACCTAAGCGCTAATGAGTGTAAGGTGTGAGGGATGTGTGTGTGTGTAATAGATGCACAGAGAAAGAAGTGATTATATGTGGTCATTGTGCTCCATGCCATTGCAAAACACCAACTGCTGTATTGCATGCAGAATAAAGACAGCAGGGACTGACTTTCTTTGAAGTCTTTGCTTTGGCTATTTTCTTTTTTCCTTTTACTGTGCCAAAATGCTCTTAGACACACATCTGCCTTAAAAACAACAATCTCCTCTTCCATTAGCTCAGTTAAAGCTTTTCTGCAAGCTTTTAATTTTGAAAAGACAAGGAAAACCAGAGAAAGAGAATGAGGCCAGGACAATCAAACATGTGGTTCTTGTGACAAAAAAGTAAATTGAATTTTAGTCAAGAAATGTGAGAGATTTAGAACAATACATTTAGTACTTAGTGGAATAGCTGCCTGACAAGCAGGTAAAACCAGGGTAATCCTCCGTTGGTATGTAAAGCAGACGCAGAACAAGAGCAAAGAAAATAGAGAGCAGACTATTTGCTTGACAATTTAAATCCTAAGCGTACAATAGCTATATAGAGCAGAGTCGAACACACAGCAGTAGCCGTGAGGGTATAATAACTTTTGCCATGGGACGTGGATATAACCTGTCTAAGGTCGGTCAGTGCGAATGTGGATGTGGCCATAAAATATTCTTGCCAGTGCACCTGTGCATGTCTTGCTACTGTGTGGCATCAGCTAAAGTTCTGGCAGACCTGGGGCAAATGAAGCTTTGCAAAGAAGAGCAGGGGCAAGCAACCTTGCAAGAAGCTGAGAGTGCTAGTTATGGCAGTCACAATTTCTTCCTTTCTTCTTGAAGCAAGTGATGACTTGGAAAAAATGAGGAGGCTGCAGCCATCCATACTACTTCATGTGCTGGAAAGCTCTGGTGCAAAACTCCTCTAAAGTTTCATTTTCAGAAGTCACCTGGAAAGAACATACGTATTTTCACAAGCTGTGCGTCGAGTGAGACAGCAGTATTACTACAGCCCTATGCAAAAAAACCTAGCTCCCTTAAAGCCAAAGAGTATTAAAGAATTTCAAGGTTAAAGAATTAATGATACAGCTAGGCTAGCACAGGTTTATTTAGCAAAATGTATTTGTTTTTAAGCACTGCATGTCTGCAACGCTTCTGAAGGCTGGGTTCTCAAAAGGGGAACCCCAAGCTAACTCACACACTAGCACATAATTGTCTCAGGCTGGATGATTTTCTGCACTTGCCAGTCATTATAAGCCTCACATAAGGCTGGCTGCCTTTGTCTTCCAAGGGCCTGCTTGTACAATGAGAATTACCTGTTGTGTTATGACAGACAAGTGATTAACATGAGAAAGACAAGTTGGATCTGGTGCTCAGCTTCCTACATATCTCCCTTTCATGCCCTCACAGACATTTCCTCGGAAGCAAAAGGAACTGTCTGTGCTCCTGGTTGCTCAGAGAAAAACATTTGTGTTGAAGTTTGACTCCACCTGTGTTACAACTCTCTTGCCAAAGGACTGAGATTTCCATGAGGGTCGCTGTAATACAAACAATGACAGTGCATCGATCAGCTGCTGCCTCCACTCTGTGGCATCTTTGCAACTAGGAAAAAGAGCTTGGATTTGTGCATCATGCAAATTATGTGCTTTGGTACTGTACCTTCTTCCACAGAGCTCTGTTCCTCAGGACGTTGCATTATCCCATCTGGCAACAGTTCTCAGTTCAGGCCCTAACGAATATCCAGGATGGCTACAACCCTATGAGCGAGGGTGCTGATCTGTCTCCAGCACTGCAGTGAAATGTAACTGATAATACTTTTTTCCTGTGAGTGATGTAATTTGGGAGTCAGAAGATCATTTACGCACATGCTTATCTTTTTTATACAGGCATTTAGGCTTCTTTATTGGTTAAGGATGCTTCCCTGAACTGGGCATTAAATGGGACTTTCTGTGGCTTTTTCAATTATTTTCCTGCTCAGACTTTTTTCTAGAAAGACACATGCTTTGGTGACTCCTCCAGTTTTCAAATTCTTCACGTAGATCCATTGGTACATTCTGTCCTTTATGACAGTAAATTTTTTTTCTTTTTGTAATGATGGTGCTTTATACCTTTTATCAGAGAATCTCTAGTGGCTTTGACTTAATTATTTAATAAGTCAAAAATCAACCCTGATGTACAAGACACCATGTGTCACCTCTTTTCTAAGAGGTTAGGAAGCAATGGAAGACAAATTAAAAATACACATACAAAGCAAAACAGTCTTTGGAGTAAGACCAGAGGGCTGATGTCCCATCCCTTCCAGGAACCCTACCCACTGCAGCGTTGTCGGAACCCATGCAGAGTTGCAGCTGTGGTGGCACTTGTGCAGCTCGTCAGCCCGCAGTCCCTGTACAGCCCACGTCTCTCCTCCCTGGGACCTGTGGGATGCAGTGATGGAGTTGCCATTTACCATTAAAAACAAACAACAGGCTGTGGGAATAGCAGCAGCTTCCTTTTCCCTCCAGCCTTGTCAGGCCATTTTGGTGCCGGCTGCGCTGAACGGTTGCACTGTGAGGAAGCCCGGAGCAGGCCAGGGCTCCCAGGCGCAGTGCTGGCAGCCAGAGAGGATCAGGAAGTCGGGCAGGGGCAAGGTCACCTCTTGACCTCCCATTCGGCAAAGAATGCAACTTGCTGTCAGGCACTAAGGAAGGCTTTTTTTTTTCTTTCTGCAGCTTAAGATTGCTTTGGTTTCTGATGGGAAGAAGTTTACAGTACAATTTTTATTTTATTTTCTCAAGTGTTTTTTGAAAGGGTAGATGCCAATGAAATGGTGTAATCACTAGAGAGCTTTGGAGGGTAGCTGTTCACTCAATGGGTATGCAAGGGCAAAATGCTATGATTAGTATTTCATTATGCTGTATGAAGCACTGAAGTTCATAACTGATCTCCACATAATGTGACCATAATCTTTCAAAATAAAATGTAACAAAGAAAGAAATTTCTAAAACACTTCTAGGTACCACTAATCTCTCTAAAATAAAAATTGTGCCCCACTTCTTCCTTAAAATGGTATGATTCCTTTGCCACGTGGGTTTTGTACCCATATAAGCAACAGCAAAATCAGGTCCCAGTCTTGGTTCAGCTCCTGCGGTTGGTTTGTGCCATCTTGTCTCTTGCCCTGTGGGTTGTCAAACCTGAATGGCGTAAGGGGAAAGGAGGGAGCATCTCAGCTTTCTCTGATCATATTTTTAATATTCTTGCAAATATGTCTATTGCAGGTCTATCTTAATACACATGCCAAACTATCACCGCACCTTTTTGAGAGATGGGGAAACTGAGGCTGAGATATTTGTCACGACCTGTCTGGGATCACGCAACTGCTTGGTCAGGGATACAATTCACATCCTGATTGTTCTCCTCCCACCTTCCCAGCTGGAGCTAGTTTTGCTGCCATTGTAGGAGGAAAACAAGGCTGTGTGCTTTGGAAACTGCTGTTTGCTTTCCCTTGGTGAAGCCACTGCAAGTCTTGGCTGGAGGAAAGCTCTGCAGTGAATCCATTCTTCCCCAGTGTCTCCCTATATCCCATTTCTTCATCTTTTGCTATCAAGAAGCCGTGACGTAAATAAAAAGGTCTGTTTCTAACTCCTTTTTCAGCAGAAAAACTTTGCCTCTGGGCCAGTATGTGATACTGTGTCAGGGCTACAGAACAGCATGGTCAGGCTTGTCCCTCCAAGCACTTTGGAAATATCAGCCTGTCTGAAAGTTGCTCTTTGCAGAAATATCTATGGCCAAGAGGCAAACAACCTGATTTGAATGGAAACCTGCTGAAGAGCAAAGGGAGAGTCCCAGTTTGTGAGCTGGATGCATAGCAGAAAGAACCTCGAAAGTGTCTAACAAGTCATCAGCTCCCTAAAAAGAAAGCTGTCTGACTGTTTTGGTATTCTGTTTTCCTATGAGAAAGTCAAAATCTAAATATAAGAGCTCAAAAGTGTATTCCTCCTCATGCTGGTGTACACCTAGAACATATTGAATAGGTTCATGCTCTGTATTAAATCCAGTGTAACTCTGAACAAGCTTTGACCCTGGTCTGACTTAATTAGATTTTAGGGGCAGAAGAGACCTGCTGTGTAGCTGCAGACCAAAGGTCTTCAGCTCTGGCAAGAAATCCAGCAATATCTATGGACATCTAACAGCTCCCCTGCTCTAGTGCAGAAAGACGTCCACTTCTACATTTTAACAGTGTGAGTAACAAAAAAGCCACCTTTGTTCCAGTTATGAATACCACTCACAATTAGAAATGCATGTCTTATTTCTCATATTAATTGATCTACTTGAAGCTTAAATATCCTGAATTTCAGGATGCTACATTCTGCCAGAGGGAAAAGCTAATCCAACTTGCTGCCAGCGTTTTCTGGAATGTTTTCCAATGCTGGTATTGTATTTTCTTCCAGGCTATTGAAAAAGAATAGTGAAAAATTTGTTGAACCAAAAGCACAAGAATACATCTGTCCAGGATACTTCCAAAACCTCCTCAAATCCCTCTCTCTTAAAAACTCTTTTTGTATTCTGTCTGTGAAGTGGTTTCAGTTTATTTAATCCATCCTACACAGATTTTTGTTAGCATTGTTTTCACTGACAAGATCATGAAGAACTACATTGCTAGAGCTGTCTCTTGCCTTCTGTTGTCTGCTCCATGCCAGAAAGTATGACATCTACTAAGGGGTGTGAGGCTCCCTTTACCTGGTGCTGCCTGATACAGGTGCTCATGCCAATCCTAGCTCAGCTGCAGAAGTTTAAAGGGGCACATCAGCAATTCTGGTTTATTTAGGTTTCCTACCTCCAGGAAAGGGGACTGGTTCCACATTAAATATTGAACTAGCCTAAGATTAGAATGTATTTAATTTGCATCAAAAGGAGTTCAGCCACTTGAATACAAAGTTGGAAGCACTGTTACTAAAGAAAAGCTTAACTAAGAAAATTAAATCTTAAAACATACCTGAACCCTAGCAGTGGCACAGTGAGACTTCATGTAGCTGTCAGTGAAGAGACAAAATCAAGTAGAGCTCCACCTCCAGGGCACCCTAGAGCAGGCCAAGGTTTCAGACTCCCATGGTCTTCTCAGGATTACCAGTAATGTGTTTAAATGACCCTTTATAGCAGCCATTCCTTTTTACTGGTCAATTTAATGACAAATTGCTAAACAGCAGCTTTGGTGAGTGCTGCCTATTTGTGAGGATATACAGGAAACTTTGCTCACTCTAAGCTTGTCCTTGTTTTGGTATCTAGGAGATTAATTCTGTATTCTCCCCAGGCAGCATGATGGAATATGAACCATCTCACAATATTTTTCACGTCAGTTTTATTAAAGCTTTAAAGTACATAGGAGCACCTGCAGGCATTTCCTTGGTAAAGTTTTGGCAGATGGCTGAGAGCTGGTTTTCCATGGTGACCAGGGTTGGTGGGAGACCTACTGGCTGTAAGGATGTCTGTAATGCTGTGGGGGTTGTGTTGTGCAAAATAAAAATAATTTAGGGCACTTAGGCCCAAATCTTCAAACACATGTAGGAATGCACATCTCCACTCAGGTGGTACATGAACATCTACATCTACATCTGCTCTGAAACCATATATTGTACAAAGCAGAGCAGCTTGCACAAGAAATATGACATCCTCATGACTGGCAAGAATCATGGGTCTTTTAGGAGGTGGTCTTTAGGGGAGGGAAAGAAGTCTCACACTCACATTTACCATCTGCACTGCTAACTCTTGGGGAGTGCTCAGGGTCCCAAGCAAAAGGAGGCACTTGCATCTTTCTCTTTGATGACTAAGCCCTGTCTATTGCCTCTTCATTTCATGGGTGCTCACCCAGATGTAAGTGCAGTGAGACTTTACAACTGGTTGATGTGGCTGGGGACCAGTTCAATGTCCCAGCACTGCTGTAGCACAACCCCTCTGGCTTCTCACATGTGCAGGCTCTGTTCTCTCTTCTGCCTGCAGCAATCATGACTATACTTTTGTGCTGTTTTGTGATAATCTGAATGTCAAATTGCTTTTAATAAAGATAGCTCTGAAACCAAACAGCCTCCCAGGGCCCTTCAACTTGCTCTGGGCATTCACCAAGAACAGGACAGTCCTTGCCCCCAGGGAGGAAGGCTCAGAAGATCTGCCTCATCTTTAAACACACAACAGGGATGGCTGAGTCAGAAACTCTGTCCCTCATGGAGAGTTCTTTTAGATGCACCCTCTTGAAGTCCTCAGTTACGCTTTGAATGTCTCAGTTTCCCTCTCTGGACTAGTGAGGATGATGGGAATGGTTGGGCTGGGTGGATCTGCAGCTTTGATCCTCCGCTGGAGATTAGGAAGCGTTGTCCCCTGCCAGGCTGGGTGAGACACGCAGGTAGGCACAGCCCTGAACTTTGGGAAAGTTCATACCTGAACTTTGCATCCATAACCAACCTGTCCTGTTCAAACGTGCTCTGGGAGAGAGTTTGGTCAGCGCCTGTAGGGCTTGGGTGGGGGTGGGGGTGAGGAGCTCTTGAATAAAATGATGATGATTAATTATTATTTCATAATGAGGGATTATCACAGGCTTTGCAGCTAAATAACACAGTACTTAGCATTTCTGTGCTGTGGCACTGTGCACGTTCAAAGTGCTGTACAAACAGCAACTAAATTACTAAAATGAAGAGATTATTTAATAGCCCATGTCTTTGCATTTCTCAGGGAAGGGTGGGGAGTGTTTAGAAACTTGCCCTCAACGTTACCGTGCAGTCACATTCCAAGATTGTGGCTCACGTTGCCAGGCCTGCGATGTGCTTGTTTGGCTTTTAGTAGAGAGACTGTAGTTATGAAAATAAAACTAAGAGGCTTACCATGTACAAGTGTTTTGCAGTCTTTCCCTGAAATCTCTGCCATGGATGACTGAGTGGAGAGCTCATGGGATGAGCTCCTTGGCCCAAGTGATGTAAGATGTCAGCCTGGCCTTAAAAGTCTGTGACCCTCCAAACACATTTTCACTAAGCACAGCCCGCTCACTCTGTCCTGCAGAAACATCCTATGCTGCCAAGAGGTATCAGATTATCTCCAGTGATAACGTGTGGATCCCAACTCAGTGTCCCACTGCTTCTTTTGCAGCAGGGTGTTCATTTTTACAGGGTATTTATTACTCCTGGGTTTGTCCTATATATTGCATTGTATTCCTGTCTTCTTAGAGGGAAGAGTATTACGGTTTTTTGGTTTTTTTTAAAAACCACAACACTGCTTGTTAAACCAGCACCATGTTCCCTTTTTAAATACAAAATCCTTATTGGGGAAGAAGAGGTTTAGGATGATAGTCTACAAAGCTATTAATTGAAAAGAGACTTCCAAATCTGCAACTCATTTGTTTCTAAATCTATGAGCAGCCAGTAAAGTTTATTTCACTGCAGTGTTTATTTTTCCTATCTTTGAAGTGTTTGGGTCAACTCATACAATCAGTATTTAGACCCAATTTATGTGGAAAACTTAGGGGGTCAGAGCATATTGAAATTTTGTTTATGAAGTTTCTTCCACATCAGCTGACTGGGAGTGAGTTCCTGCCAGCAGAGAGAGCAGGAAGGCAGAGAACAAGCTCTCCAGAGACCTTTACAAAGCCAGGTACGTGGTCAGGAGGAGACAAGGCATGTGTGTTCTAGGCTTACTCAGGACATGTAAGAGGAAGCTATTCATGGATAGAAAGTCCATTGCTAACATGACACCCCTTTGCTCCCTTCCCCTCCCCCCCCCGCATCATCAAAAGTCTAGCAGATGCTAAAACAGCAGCACATTACCTTCTTTATCTCCTTCTCTAGTGACAATTCACTTTTACATGATCAGTCATCTTCCATGGATGCTTTCAGAAGACTTGGTTTTCTCCTCAACACTTTTCTTCAATAGACATTGAGCATAAATAAAACTTTAGGGTCTGCCAGAGGGACCAAACTGTGATAGCTGCAGATCAGATGAGTAGAAGAGCATACTGCAGGGATACCTGGAGTGGTTAGATGTAAACCAGCTTGGATTTGGATGTGATTTGGTTGCATTAGCCCAATAAATCTCTAGCTTATATGCAGTGCTTAGCTCATCCAAACAGCGTATCATGGCCTTGGAGGTGCTGGTCTATGCTGAACCTGAACTTACAGCTTATGTCTCTGTGGTCTTCAGTGTCGGTACCACGCTTCATTTCACAGGGCAAACAGCCACAGCTTAGATGCATGCTGTTTCTCTCTCTAAATCTCCACTGTCTTGAATTATCTTTTGTTAACTGTATTGCTACACATTAATTACTTTGGCTTGTCTGGGGAGTGAGGTTCATCCTTATGCAGCGCCTGCGGTAACTGCTCACACCATGGTGCATCTGGCTGGGCTTGCACCTTTTCCATATTACATCACTTTGTAATCAGGATTTTGTTTGACACTAGCATAGCTAATGTATTGACACAAAAGTTGAGGTATTAACATAAAAGCATTACCATCATTTCCTACTTAATCCTGACAGTAAGAGCTCATCAAAAAATGATTATTTAAACGCCCATTTTCAGGGGATTTGGTTAGCAATTACAAGTATTTTTTTTTTAAGGTGCAATTAAGTTCCAGAAATGCTGCAATCCAGCAAAAGTGTAGAATCATGGTATTTTTTCCTATGGGAGAATTTTCAAACTAATTTTGAAAAATCTTCTGAACTTGACTGAGAAAGTAAAAGTATTAATTGCTCTCTAATGAGCCTAATTGCTGTTGTAAGAGCACACCCAGGCACAACTCCTGTTGCCTGTTGGAGTGGGAATAAGCTGATAGATGCTGATACAAAAGCTGGATGCTTCTCTGAGTTCCTGTGAGATGTCAGGAAAAGTCCCATATACATTTATTTTGGTGGAGTTTCATACATTAATTCCATCTGCTCTTGAGATTTTCAGAGGATTTGGCTCTGTTCAAGCTCCAAGGCTGCTGGGGAAAAATACGTGAGGTTACACCTTAGCTCTGCGTGCCGATTGCCACAGCTCCAAATTGTTTCGGCTACTGTGAGCCATAGTACTTTGCAAAGCTAGGAAAAACAGTAGAGTATTACTTTTCCTTCTCTTTTCTAGACTGAACCATGTTGATTTGTACAACATTTCTTTAGCGAACATTTCCTCCTGAACCTCTCCATTCAGTCCAGTTGGTCCACACTGCACTGCAGCCCACCATCCAAAAACTGGGCAGAGCCTGGCAAGTGGGGGGGAAAGGTGGTCTTGCTGGCCCTTCCACTCTTCATACAGCCCAACCCTCTCTGCCGGAGTGGGAAACTCCTGTCTCAGACCCACTTGTGTTCCTGAGTGCCAGCATGGCTGGAGAACACCTCTGTGCCAGGCACTGTTCCTGTGGGGAGTGGATGCTCCCCGTGCTCGGTGGTCCCAGGGGAAAAATGTCCCTGAGCCTGATCGGGATTTGCTGTGCCAGAACTGCTCAGTGGAGGGCCATACACCTGCAGGGTCAGATCAGGCATCTGAGAGGCTCATGCCTCCACCCAGCTGTACTGTGAATTTGAGCAAGTCCCTTGTGCCTCAGTTTCCCCATCTACAAAGTATGTGTGTATGTGTCAATGCCTTTGAGAGTCTAGGTACTTTATAAGTGCTCATTATTTATTAAATGCAAATCAGAGGGTGGCACAGTGACTGGGGATGGTTTATGTAGCCATAGGAAGAAAACAAGGCATCTTGTTTCCAGGACAGAAATGTCCCATTTCTAATTCTAAGAGAAAATTTTCTAAGAGAAAATTTTAACTCTCTCTGTAAATAGCATAGAGAATTCTCTTGTAGACAAGGTGAGCTTCAGTTTCAGAGTTGGAGATTACCAGTGTATCAATATCGTTAGGAAAATCTGGTTCTTGCTCTTGTGTAGACTTGATAATCTACGAAAAGTAAGAGGAAAATATGAGAAACATAAATGTGGTCCTGTGGCTGGTGATAATTATTATTTTGTTTTGATTTATCGTTCACAGGAATTTTTTTATGAGGGCCTCACAGGCATAATTCTTTCTCGTGCATAGTTTATTTTTTGCCAAAACGACAAGAGGACAGGATATTTAGCAGAATATGTCTGATTGGTGGGTGGAGAACAGAGCGGATTTGGACTTATGCCAAACATCGGGAAGGCAAAAGAATGAAAAGAACCCAGCTTATTGCAATAGTGTGTTTCTCTTTATCTTGGAAAGGGGTATTTGCCTGAAGTGGCACTCCTAAGTTATCACAGGATTTTATTACAGATACAGTCTGTACTCCAGCTCAGCCACAGCTTTGGAGGGCTCTTCAGCCATTAGCATAATTGCAAAACCCTGAGTGATCAAAATGTATGCAGCAGGCCAAAAAATCTAGAGTTTAAAAATATAATCTTCCTTTTGGCATCTGAGCCTTTAGGATACATTTGGTTTGCATTTTCAGGTGTTTCCCAGTAACCAAGAAGAGCAGTAAGGTGCTCTGATATTCAGGGTCTTCGATCCAGCAGCTGAGCCTTGGGATAGAAATGAGCAAACACTGGGATAGCTGCAGAAAAGTCACAAGGATTGCTACCCAGCAGCTGGGCATCACAGAAAGTTGCTAGACATTATAAAAAAATCACAGAAGTGACTGTGGAGATTTTCAAAGGGACACTGCTAGGTGCCAAGTGTTTTGGAAGAGCTGTTTCATATTTTGGATATTAAAATAGAAATTTTAACTTTTGGGGGTACTTTTGAAAATAATCCACTTGCATTTTAGCAGAGTGCAGTGCCAGCTGTGGAGAGCAGGCACTTGTGAATAAGTTGTCCCAGTGCCAGGTAAAGACTCAGCTATTCAACCACAGCATTGTGGCTACAACTTCTCACCTTGAAAAGGTTTTAATCCTGTGTACGAGGTGCATAGGCAGTTATGGGATTTATGTATGCAAGAGAATTGTGAGGCCTGCCCTTACTTGCAAAATGAGAAGAAAAACCTTATGTTCAGCTCACCTGCTCCCTGATACCACAGTGACCTCAAATCACTGGAAAATGAACATGTTCATTAGAACTACTGATCCATCCTTTCTCCTAAAGTGCAATCAGTTTGTGAGTGGGTTTAGGCAAAAAGCAAGTAAATTAGAACACAATAAGGAAACAAAGCATTGATTAAGTGGTTTTATTCCATTTCTGGTTATGTTATTATCCTTATAGTTTTAGTATAATGAATTTTTGCACTTGATTTCTATAAGTAGTCCTGAAAATAAAGCTGAAAGAGAGCAAAGAAAGCGTAGTTCATATTTTGTGACGTTTTTTCAGCAATTGCCATAGTAAGTTCCAGCCATTGCTATGTCAGCAGATCCTTCCCAGGGTTTCCATCTCAAAGCCTGAAGCTGGTGCATTTAGGGACGCTACCAGACATGTTTCCCTCCCAGAGAGCCAACAGGAGCTTCTGGAGGCCTGCATTGCTCAGAAACATTAGAAATGCAATCAGCTTGCTGCCAAGAGCAGCCACGCTGAACACATCACCTTTGCACGCAAATGCTGCCTCCAGGCATGGCTCATTGCATGTTTAGCTTCAGGAGGGATTTTCACTCTGACTGACAGCTAAGGGCCACAGCCTTGGAGGTGCTGAGCACCTTAGCACCCAGTACCTCAACGAGATGTGAAAACATTCAGCACCTTCCAGACTGAATCCTGGGGCCATTTTGTCAGAGGTTTGCAATGCTGAGCACCTGAGGGTACTGCACATTTCTGAAAATGTGGCTCTTCAAGGGATATTAATAAAATATTTTGCAGGAAATTAATTACATTTCAGGGCTGTTAGTAGCTTCTGTAGAATTTCCTCTATTGCTCCCATTGGAGACCAAGGCCAGAGTCTCCAGAGCTTTTGTATACTTGACCCCAAAGTGAGTTTTTACTTTCACAAGAATTGTTCTGGAGTGGGAACTGTGTCCTGGGATGGCCTTAGGGTTCCCCTTGGCTTTGAAAAGGGATCAGCATGGAACAGTAAGGTGGGCATTCTGGCACTGCGTTATGCTGGTAGGACTGATGCTAGGACCTGCTGCTTGGCCCGTATTTGGGGTTAGCTCCACACTTTTAAAAATGGAGGTGGGGAGAAGGGCAGACTACAAGATTACAAACCTTTTTCCAAGCTGAGCAGTGAAATATTTAAACAGCTCAGTCCATCTGATCTGGTTTACCAAAGGAAGTGTGAGAGGTGACTTGGTTACAGTAGATGATCACCTTTTCAGAAGGAAAATACCAGGTACTAAAGGCTGTTGAATCTGGAGTGAAAAGGCAGAACAAGAATTAACGGCTGAAAGCTGAAGCCAAATAAATATAAAATGAGGCACTTTTTTTTTTCTTTTCACCAGTGAGAATAATTAATAATGAGAACAAGGTTATGTGTACATTTTTGCATTTCTTGCTTCTTCAAATCAAGAGGAGGTGCTTTTCTGGAAGATAAGTGTTGAGTGGCCAAACACACAGTACTGAGCACTGTGTAGAAATACGTAGGGAAGGTTCTGATTGGAGTTTTTTATTTTCTCGACTTATTCTCTCTGACTCTATAAAATTGCCAACTTCTGAAACATCTCAGTGCCCCATGGTTGTATTTCAAATACAGTGCATGAATTTAAGGTGGAAACAAATGCTGCTCAGCACCACGTGAGAGCTCGGAGTGCTGAAATGAAAGCGGGCCTGGCTTTACCTCACAGAGATGGGAAGGCACTTGCACAGCTGTACAGCCTCAGAAATTCCTGGTGATTCTGCAGAGGTCAGTCCTTCACTCAAAAATGTGTTTCTGATTACATTCTGCCCCCTTGCAGATAACAATGCAGTCAGTGACAAATCTAGGGGAAGAGAGGCGTTCGAAGCAGCTACCATGCATTTGCCTTCCACTGGGCTGACACAGCTCATCTGGTTTAACTTCTGCATGGCAGCCAGGCGCCAATCAAGCCTGTCGCGGCTTTCCTTGGAGAGTACAGTTTTCCTCAAAAACAGTATGGCTGCTTTGCCAGTGAAAGGATCCACTCTTCTCTCAGTAATACAACAATTACTTATAATTATAATGACTGATGTCTAGGTCAGACAGATAGGAGAACTGTTTTGCAAATAAGCAATGCTTTTCCTCTGTAGCCAAATCACGTACTGTACTGAGCAGTGCAAAACAAAATGGCTTTATCTCAGAGATCTCCATCTGATATTTTATAAAGCATGCCTGAGCCCTCTTAAATGGGGCAGAAAAGCTTGGCAAAGGCACTTATGAAATGCAGCTGGGCCCAGTGAGTCTTTTACCCTCTCTTTTCTGGGAGAAAACTCCTGTCCTGGACAGCTGTGGATGGAGGAATGGATGATCCAGCAGTTAAGACCCTGGTTGAAGAACTGCATGACCTGGATTCAATAGGTCAGATCTTCTGTCTGGCCCCAGGCCGGCTGCTGTGATTTGTTATGCCCCTGTTCTCCTGCTGAAAAATGGGGACGGCAGGATTAATTTGTCTGGCAGAGATACAGGGGGTATAGGTGACCCAGGGTGCTGGGTTATAAAATAGAAAAACTGAAGAGTTCTCCGAAAAGCAAAGCTGCAGTCTCTGTTCCAGAAGGCTTTTGGGAGTTCAAAATCCAGCTGACACAGGGAAGGAGCTCCATGACAAGGGAGGCTGGAAGGTCCCAGGTGGAGAACTCTGGAGACCCCTGCCAGACACCCCACTTGCTCCTTGCCAGCACACTGGGGTGACAATACCAAACTGACAGGTCGGCAGGGCTCAGATGCTGGGTTTGTACCTTAGCTGCTGGCCTCACAGAGTCAGTAGGTCTGAGACAGGCACAGTGCCCTAGGGTTTCTCCACAGCCTGTGGCTGCAGGACAGTATGGCAAGCAGACTGGCTGCCAAGATTAGAGCCGCACTCCCTTCCTGCCTATGTTTCAAAATGTTTTGGTTTTGCACTCAGTCCAAAAAGTAAAATCCAAATCCTCCTCAGAGGAGCATTAACATTCCCATGCCGCTCTTCTAGATCCTGATCAGCTCTTAGATATATCATTTCCACTTTATAGCGCTCCTTCTCTTTTATTTTTTCATTCACAACCAATTTTATCTGGAGTTTAGCCTCAGAAAGTTGCCAGTTTTGTTCTAATTACAGGTGACTCTGAGCCAAAACCTCAGATATTATCGTGTGTGAGCGGGTGGGAAAGTCAGCAGGGAGAGCAGCACGCAGGCTTCCTGGCCTCAGCATCTCACCCAGGGCAGGCACAGGGCTGGGGTCTAACCCTGCCTCCCCACTGCCTTGAACACAGTGCTGCAAAGCCAAGCTCCCTGCTTAGTTTTGGACCCTGGTATGATCACTGTATTTTCATACCTGTAGCTTGCACCCCAGGAAAAAAAGCTCTTTGAAGGTAAGCCCTTAGATAACTGAATATCAGGTGCAAAGAGAAATTAAAGGCAGGGAAGTACAGGAGAGGCCACTGAGGAAGAGAGACAGAAGGTCTCTTACAGAAAGAGTAAACTGGGAGCTGTGGGACACAAGGGATCAGGTCACACAAGCTTTCCATATCGATCAGCCTCAATTCCCTGTGGGTATTCTCTGTCCATCCCCAGCTCTCTCATTTCCTGGTGGAATTTAGCTGCAGTTTTTTAATCTTTTTTTTTTATCTGCTTCACCTCTCTGCTTGAAGATCCTTCCTCACCTCTGGTCAAGGATGCTGAGAAAGCTCCCTGAGCCATCAGTTCCACAGTCCTTTCCCCGCAAGATGACAAAAGGTGGTTGAAACCATCAGAGTGGCTGACGCTGTTTTATTTTCAGCCTTCATCAGGGAAAAAAAGAGCATGGAGAAGTGCATGGAGCATGTCTGCAGTGGTGACTAATGACTATTAGACCCTTATTGCTGTCATGTGAACTAGTAGCTGAGCCTGAGACATGTGGTCATTGTCAAAAGGAATTTTTGACTCCCCTCTTAGGAGCACCTCCTCCTCCCCTCCCCAGCCATTAATTACTTCCACCATCCTTCCAAACTGCCAAGGAGTGAGGAGCAGCAGAGCTGGAGATGAAAGGAAGCAGCAGCTGCCCTGGTTTCCAGGTCTTTCAAATAACCAGTCTGTAATAACTTCCACAGCCGAGGGAAATGGGCGAGCTGTGGGAGGAAGGTCAGCACTGAGGGGAGGAAGGCTCTCGCGTAGCAATGATGTAGTAGCTCCTAATGGAAGAAACCTGTGGAATTAATCAAGTGCTGTGCCTCATTTGTTAATGACAGCATGCCTGAAATGTGCACCAGCCTCTCCTGTTGGTGGGCAGCTGGGACCCTGGAAGCCTGGCTGGGCTGTCAGTATTGGAACTGGGGTCTTGGTGTGTTGGACAACCCCAGTGGCAGTGGATGCTGAGAGTGATGGGGTGCTGGGACACAGCACGGCTGTCCGTGTGCCTTGTCTCTCCAAGCTGACTGCGAGGGAGCTTGGAGTGAGACTGGTGCTGACCTCCCATGCTTGGCTTCCAGGCTGTCATGCGTGAAGCCGGTCACGCTCAGTTTCCCCCAGATTAGCGCAGGGTATTGAGATGACATTGTTCTGGCTTGCTCACTGCGGAAAGCAGCAGCTCTGTGGAACCAGTTAAGGCGGTTTGGGCCCAGCTTCCGTCTCCTCACCCCCCACACACGCTCCAGAGTTTGGCCTTGATTTCATGGGCCAGACATGAGCAAGAATCAAAGTGGAATAATTACTGCTAGCATATGGGGCAACTCCCCAGCCCCTCACCTCTAGGCTGCCTCCACGAGCAGAACACGCAGACTCAGCAAGTGAGGTGCACTAGGAGAGAAGTTCTTCTCACCTCCTGGCAGATGTTGGCAGGCAGAACCCACCACAGCTTCTTGACTTATGGGAGAAATTAATAACATGGTTTTGGGGAGCATTTGATGTTTGTACCCCCCAAACACCTCCTCTACTTTGCATGTAGGTATGAACATCCTGGGGGTAGAAAAGTCACCCAGAGCTCCTGAAGGTTCCTGAGCGTTGGTGTCCCTGTAGCAAACCCACACAGTGGATGTGTCTGGGCTACCTGCACCCTTGCACCCTGCCTCACTGCTCCCAGCTGTGCTCTCACTCTAGCAGTGAATAAGTGCTGAAAGCGTTGCTGAGGTTTCTGGGGACTGCTCTGCTCCTGAAGGCAGGCAGAGAAACAGAGACCAGTCTCAGCATCCTGATCTGCCGGTCCTTCCACACGGCACTGCACTCTGTGCACTCTCTTTGGACAGAGATGAAGCTTTGGCCTTCCATGTGTCTGATGTAGTTAACATATTAGGCCTATGTGACTCCATAGAGAATTGCAGATATGAATGGATAGCAAGCAATGAGTCTTCTCAGATATTACAGTCTTCCTATGTATATAAAAAATAACATACAGTCTCATTATAGGAAACATATGTGTCCTTTCTCCATAGGCTGGGCAGATTTCTGTTTGAAGAAATGACAGTCTGACCAAAATGCCAAGCCCCACATAGTATCACGTTACACCCAGGAGAGGGGCTGCGTTTTCTGAACCTAAGGCTCTTCTTAAGCTCCAATCCCCTTCAAAGGAGTGCAGCTGCACACTGCCTGGTGGGGAAGGGTCTTCAAAATATCTGTGAGGTCACTGTCTGATCTTGGATTAGTCATTTACTGCCCCATCCATACCTCAACTTCTCCACTGGTAAAATTGCAATAATACCTATTGACCTTTCAGAAGATTTTCAAGATCTATTGCAGAAAATACTACAGGGCAAAACCACAATATAAGAAATGTAGAGGGGTAGATTTTCTTGTGCTTGTCTAGTCCTGATTCCTTTTTAGGTAACTACATTAATTGATGCAGTGAATTACAAGCTTTGAAAAGTCAAATTATTGGAAACAATTCCTCTGAAAGATCGGTGCACGTGAGGAGTCTTTCAGAAGCACCTTAAAGCTCACTTATTTGTGGCACAAACATCACTATGTAATGTGAGCACACTTGTAAAGCTGAAAGTGAGATTCAGTGGCTTCAGTTCATATTTCCCAGCCACAAGAAATACCAAGAAGTAGATAAACATCCCGTCTGAGGAAGATGGGAGGTGCTGAGCTCTGAGCCCCGTGAAAACTTGGCCTTTAAAAGTCAGCCAAATGCCTTGCAGCATTCCTGTCACTGCAGTAATGCTGGGCAGGGCTGGCCAGTCCTCTGGGAGCTGCGGGCCACGCGCCAGTGATGGGGCATCTTCAGTCACACACCATCCCCAAGTCACACACCACCCCCAAACAGCAGCTCACAGGCTCAGAGCCTGGATGTTTGCAGGTGCACCAGGACACCTCCAGACTCATCCCTGGGTTAATGCTGCAGTGTGAGTTGGACAGCCCAGAAATCGGTATTCAAACTCAGAAAAATTTAAGAGGTGAAGGTACCACAGACCTTTTAACGTCATGATCTCAAGCTATGCTTACACTTTAGGCAGGTAACATGGAAATGTGAACAATCACATATTCCCTCTTGTGCACACTGTGCTCTGACTGACAAACCTGACACCCTGGGATTCTTTTATAATTGGCTGGTGTGCGTATGTGCATCTCAGAGTGAGCCCTCATGGTTTTTTTCATTTTCAGCCTGGTGATAAATTAAAGTCTTTAGTCCCATTAAAGTATTAAATTTTAGCTAAGTCCTTAATTAAGCCCTCCTTGCTTTAATTATGGCATTAAGATTTAATTAAAAGTTAACACATTGGCAAAATCTCCTTTCTTTTCTGCCTGAACTCCACTGGAACAGGTTGTGGCCCCAGATGTCAGCTGATGCTATAAAATCAGGAGAACCTTTCTGAATGTTTTCCCCCGTGTGCGTGAGCAGGCTGAAGTGCATGCAAGCACTTGCCAGCAGAGCCCTACAACCAGCTGGTGCATCCAGTGTAGCTTTTCACAGCACATCGGGACGAGTGCAGTGCACTCAGCCTTTCCTCCAAGCTCTTTTCCTCTGGTCCATGAGGCAGAGCCCATCCGAGCCCCACTCTGGGCAGTGTTCCGCAAGAAACTCCAAGGAAAATCTCTGTGTGCTACTTTGCTCACAGCTCATCCAGGGCAGTCATGAAGCACGCATTCACATTGCTGGGCCATGTCTTTAGGTGCAGATTTTGGTCCCTAGACTCGTCAGGCAGGTAAGTTTCCAAGAAAAAGGTTTTCAAACCAAAATCCTTGTCCCCTTCAAATACAGATTGTTGCTATTTACCTGGGCACATCCAAGATCTTGGCTTTGCTTCAAGCCCCAGAATTATTTGGTACAATTTTTTATTTGAAATGGTGTATTGTAAACCAGATTTTTGGCTGTGACAAAGACCTACGTTTGGAGCAGGGAAGGATCATCTTTCATCTGGCCCTGCGTGGCTTTGTGCAGCTCCCATGGAGGTGTGTGAGGTGGAATCAAACCTGGAGGAAAATCCCACTCTCATTGTCATATTAAAATAAAAGCAGCAGAATTTTTAGCTACAACAACAACAAAAAATTCTGGAGAGTAGCAAGTAGGTGTAAGAATCTGCCTTGTAATAAGTCCACTACCTGAAAACTAGAGCAGGTTACGAGAGCTGAGGATATCAGCCAGGACATGGTTGGCTCAGTTCCAGGCTGGTCCCACAAGAAACCAGTGGGAGAATACACTGGATTATTTATCTGAGCAAACATAGTCCATATGCGCTCCTGGACTTGCTGGTACCTCGCTGAAATCCAGCATGGGTTTCTTGACACTTCAGGGCACCCTGCCTTGGATATTTCAAGGGGAGGTGAAGCATCTGGGCACGGAAGGCAAAAGCACCGTACTCGATCTTAGTCATGTTTCACTTAAATCTTCCATCAAAATCTGCATACTCTGACTTGTCAAAACCAGCTCACCCCAGCTGTCAGTGCAAAAGCCTCTTTCCTTGAAGCAGAATAGAATTGGCAAGGAGAAAACTGCATTTTTAATAGGTTGCATTTCTCCAGCATTTCTTTTCCAGGGACCTCAAAGATCTCTGCAATGCTAATGACACCCTTGCAGGTCATATTTACTACCGTGTTTTGAAGTCAAGGAAACCAAAGCACCCGAGTAGGGCAAGCTCCCAACAGCTACTCAGCATCTGGAGTTTCGGCTGCCAGCATCTTGTTTTCACGCGGACCCTGGCTGCTCTGCTGCAGAGGTGTATATGTGGCCAGTGTCAGCAGCATGGAAGCTCTCTCCTTGGACACAGTGGGTGTTCGCTTCGCCCTGTTTGGGAAAGAATTGCATGTCCCAGGGGGTTCTGGCCAGATGCATACTGACAAAGTGCAAACCTGCATGGCCTGTTCTCCTGTGGAGAACTCCTCAGCTCTGATGCAGTGACCTGCATCATTGCTTTTCTCAAACATTAAGAACAACTTCTACACCCTGTCTGCATAGAGCAGAAGGCTGTCCCAGGATCATCTGTGTTTTGGGCTCCTGCAGCAATGACAGCTTCTTGAATACTGACTCTACAGCATCTGCTTTGGCCAGCAGACTTGTGCATCTTCCTGCCCTTGGCCTTCTGCCCGGCTTGCTGTGCTGCTGCTGAGCTTTGGGTGCTCCTGTGGGTGATGCACCCACTCACCTACTGCATTGCACAAATCAACTGCTTTGGCCTTTTGCACTTTAAGGTGCTGCATCTAGCACTGCTGGCACTTGTGCCTGGACAGTGGGGCTGGACAGGGAGAAGGAATCTGGCACATTGCCTAGTCACAGCTGCCAAGTCCTTCCTCAGCAAAGGTACTGGGAAAATTGCAAGGTTTTTTACATTATCTTCTGTATAATTGCTTTAAAATTCTGACAAAAGTAATTAAAGGTTGTGTTTGAACCAGTACAAGATGGCAAGGGATGTGAAACCAGATCTGCAATCGAGATTTTTCAGTGAAAATGGGAAAAACCCCATTATTGGCAGCAACTCTGCAAAAACAACCCTCCTGGCCTCCCAGCACTCACACGGACGGAGGCAGTGGCCAGCCCTTGGCGTCCCATCAGCCGGGCAGCGTGCTGTACCTGGGCCATGTGTGCCCCCGGTAGAGCCCGGGGCACGGAGGGAAGCCAGGCGCCGCCGTGCTGTGCCGCGCCGCGCCGTGCCGTACCGTACCGTGCCCTGCTGTGCCCTGCCGTGCCGTACCGTGCCGTGCCCTGCCGTGCCGTGCCGTGCCGTGCCGTGCCGTGTTGCGGGGTTTCCCCACTAGATGTCTCCGTGTCCTGCGCAACAGCGAGGGCCGTGACGCCTGGTAAACGGTGGGGTCAAAGCTGGAGCTCGAGTGGTGCAGGAGGGTGCCCGGTTGTACCTGCCGCTGTTCTGGTTCTAACTCACACAGTAGCTTTGTGTAAAACAGGTGGTGTAAGGTGGCATCATCTGGAATATTTCCTGTAGGCCCACGTTCCTTCTTAACACCAGGCCTCTCAGCAGTGAGAAATGAGTTTCTTTCTTTCCTAAATAAACTGGAATTCATATAGAAATATATTTAAGTGCTGGCAGCACCCTTGGGAGCCCAGCAATGGAAAGCAAATGAGAAAACAAGCAGCTAACAGTATTTGGAGACAGAAATTAAACCACACAGCCTATTTGCTGCTGACCGGTAACAACCTGCTCTGCAGTTTGTGTTTAGCTTGTGTCCACCTCTGTGCATTGCACGTTGGTAAAAATGCCTGAAAACACTCCTGTGCTTTGCAGGCTGTCACTGGCTCATAAAGAGTGGTGGCTAGAGTGACAATGGGAGGGAATTTCACAGGTCTCAGCTCTCTGGGGAGAGGGGAGCGGCTATGTGAGTGAGTAGGCTGGTGGCATGATCCTGGGCAGCTGGGGAGAGCTGGCCAGTCTACACTGGAGGCCCCATACTGGTTCCTGCTATGAGATCCCAGGAGGGCTGGAGGAGACGAGATGAGATGCAAAGTGCTGCTGTTCTGGACTGTCCATATATGCACCAAAATAGAAGACAACACAACGCACAGGGTGGTGAATTCAGCCCAGGTACATCTTGGCAATTGTTCCTGGAGAAAAGCTTAATGTTCAGACTCTCTCACCTGAGCTTGATCTAGAAAGGTGCTTAGAAACTGACATCCTGTGTAGCAGCAGAGCCCATACATGTGAGGCTGCCTTATACTTCACTGGCTTTCTCAGTGCTGGTAGCTGCTGGGATTCTGGTCTCTGCCATAAACCTAGCAGCACCTCTTGGGAGTTTGTTGAGTTTAATGTGTCACTTCCCTGTATTTTGTAATTCCTCAGGCAGAGTTTGCCCCAAGGCCCCTAGCCACACTCCAGCAGTGTCCCAGCTTGGAGCAAGGGACCGCACACTCTGCAAACACCTGCTTGTCATCCTGAGGTGTCTGGGCACTCACAACAACCGAGAAGAAACCTGTGTTTCTCTGCTCCCTCTTTGCATGGGATATGCGTGATGATAGGCAGTGGGAAACTTGCCAGGGTATGAAAACATCTCATCCTTAAGGAAATAAGTCCCTGCAGGGAGCCATTCCTGAGGAGTGGGCAAGACAGCTTGGGAAGCGAGTCCAGGAATGCAGGACGCCTGCTTGCCAAGGAAGCGCAGCGTCTGCCGGCTCAAAAGGGAGGAATTACTGGAATGTTTGGGGGATCCAAGCTATGTCATTGTGAGATAGGAACCAACAGGATTAGGAATAAACCTTTAATGGAGAAAGGTTACTAACTACTCCCCATTCAGTGATCATGGGAACTTGGCAGGCTTTGAAGGAGAAGAGCCAAGATTTACGAGTGATCTGGGGTGGTTCAGTAAGTCGGGGACTCAGCAGCAAAGCTGTTTTAAAGGCTTGAGTTGTGTGGTGGCACTCAGGAAATCACACATTTTTACAGCATCTGATGTTAGCTCCTTTGCCCTGGCTTACTGGAGCAGCTCTCCCAGGTAGAGAGGCTGTCATACCTAGGCTGAAGTGCTGGATGATGGACAGCACAGAGATGAAAGAGCCCTTTTCGGATGGTTTAGCTACATTTAAACTAAGTCTTTTGCCAGCATGTCTATGTGACCTGATTTTTTTTCATAGCCAGAACCAGTTTCTTGATGCTGGTGCAATGTCCCAGGGTAGGCAAAGTCTGAGACACCACATCACAGAGGCTTTTGGGTAACATTTCCAGCTTCACAGCCAAAAGTAAGACCACAGTGTCTGTGTTAACATTACCACTGCCTGAGCATTTCAGCGCTGGCTGTTTGACAGTTTCTGGCCTTGAGACAATACTGGTGCCAAAGGATTCAGAAAAGGATCAGACATATGTGTGACTGCCCAAAATACCTAGTATTAACTTAAAAAAAGTTAAAAAGTTAAAAAAGTTTTAAAGCCCTCCTGCTCCAGATCATACATTGCAGCTTTCAGGGAACAGGGAAAGAGACTTGTGCGTTTTAGCCCCCAGCTGCTCGCTGCAGAGCATGTGGGTAGGTTGTTGGGCTGTAACAGTTGAATTTCCACATGCCAGTTCTTGATGCCAGTTATCCAGAACTTCAAAGCCTGTAAGGTGTCCTGTAGCTGAACACTGAACAGAGTGACCTGAGACCCACTCAGGTTTGCAGCCTTGTCCTAACACCCGCTAAGATCACCAGGAAGATATGATGCAAAAGCACATTTGCAATGTCATGCCACTTTTGGGAAGATCTGGCTCCTAAAGATTTCCATGAGCTCTTTAAGGATCTTTGGCTGGTTGGGAGAAACACAAACAAGGCTATGCTGGTGGGGGCACAGGACTCTGCTCTCATGGAGCAGGTGTGTAGCAAGGCTGATATTTTGCTCTGAAAGTACACCTTGAACCTTGCTTTGAAGAATGCAAAAAGGACAGAGAAAGATTAACAGAATGAGGGGGGAGAGCTATTCAATTAGTAGGTGTGGGAATTTGCTGGGTCGGAGTTGCATGTCCATTCTGAGACAGAAGCAAAGAGCAGGTCCGACCTAGTTACTAGATACAAGTGTCTTTAGCAAAGGTGCTTTTGTGCCTTTTTCCTGTAGAATTAGGTGAGTTTTCTAGGAGGCTGAGCTCTGATTTCCTACCACGGTAAGATCTATTTCAGGCAATACTCTTCAGTAGATCTCAAGAGGGAGCCTGGGCAACATGATGGTGGGGGTGGTTAAAGAAGAGGGTCTTGAATGAGGAGTTTGAAGATACCTTCATAAATGGTCACTCAGCCACAGAACAGTGGGGATTTCCCTTCCTATGAATTAGTATATCTGTCCTGGCTTCTCCCACCAAGACACCTTGGCTGTAGTCATTGACTCACAGAACAAATACCCAAAGGTCTGTGGGGATTGGCATGATACTAACAATCTAAAACCAACATTGAGGTGAAGGGTTGGTTTTAAAGAACCAAAAACCCAAATGTTTTGGAGCATTTAATAAATGACCAAATACTAGGACAGCTAGATGGTGAATTTCTTGGATTTGGGATTCAGTTCCTAGAACCTGTTTTTCATGGAGTTATGGTGCCTGCCAAATGAGCAACCTGTTGCACAGGTGGAATTTGAGCCAGAAGGCTTCATAAGACTTTGGATTACAGGGTACCAGATGTTACGGAACCACAGATACCAGCTTATAACACATCTGCATGTCCATAGAAGTTCCTGCTCTTTAGCTTCTGAACTTACTTATACTCAGTTCAAAGACAGCCTATGAAAATTGAGAAGTACAATACCGTGGAAGCAGATACAGAGAGAGAGGTTAAGAAGGATAGGCTCTGGGAACAGAGAAGACAGACACAGACTCTCTTCTCCACTGAGAGCTATGAGCAGGAGAGAGTCTGGGAGACACGTGGAGCGGGAGGAGGCAGTCGCGTTCCTGGAGCACAGGCTAATGCTTAGTAGAAGCAAAGGGAAACCTGGGCCTGGGAGAGTTGGAGGGGAAATTGAACAGGCTTCAGTGGGCTGTGAGTGCCAGGCTGCAAATATCTGTGGGCAAAAACAATCATCGGAAATTAACTTTCAATTACCAGCTTTATACTGTAAATTCTTTGCTACAAGGTCTGTAATTGCTTTGGTTTCCATAACACACCTAACTTCTCCACTACTTGACGTCATCCTAAAACACTTCACCAAGGAGATAGCAAAATTCCCAGACCTAAAGCAAACAGAGAAATAAAGTGACTCATTTATGTTTCATCAGTGATTCTCCAGCAGGTGATGTGAATTCAGATTCACAAATACAGAAATTTTATTATATATATTAATTATGTGTATTAGCATAATTCTACATAGTGATTCTATGCACTAATTACTATAAAGATATACCCAAAATTATTTATTTTCTTGAGGTTTTCAAAGAAGACTGTCTAACAAAACTGAAGTCTAGGCAGAAGGGTGTGACCTCTACTTAGGAAAGGTTCACCCAAAGACTAAAATTCTTCAAGTCATGGCCATCTTGAAGCTTCTAGGGAAGGGAGAAGAGAATGGAGTTTGAAAGAAAAAAAGCCCCTGTTTGTTAGTTTTATTAGGAAGGCATTTTAATGATAATTTTCCCCTCTGTTCTTTCACAGAGTGATAAGAATCTCTTTTCTTCTTGTTCCTTGGAGGACACTGGAAGGCATCATGGGTCAGCTAGACTGCCCTTTATCCTCTCCCATCCATCACGGTTCTGGCTGGTGATGGGTTCAAGGTGTTGCATGTTTGAGATCCTAAGCAGTTCCTAATGCCTCCTCCACACTCTGAAGCCTGCCTTGTTTTTTCAGTAATCCAACCTTTCCCCTTCACCCAAGAGAGAGTTTGAAGCATCTGCTATCACAGCTTTCTGAAGAGAGCAGGGAAACTGATAAAGAGTTTTCGTTGTGCTTTGATTTCCAGTGAAAAATTTCATCCTAGTAATAGTGGCACACTGATAAATTTTTCTTACAGGGTAAAAATGAAGCATGAAAAATCTCAAAAAAATAACTTATAGCTCGCTTCAGTGCTATTATACTGTTAAAGAACAAATAGGGCACAAACAGAAATGTGCCCAAAGATTCTATTTTTCTGGGTTATAGACTGAGACATGAAAACTAAATTCTACCTTGTGCAGCCCAACAACTTTAATGACTTCTGAACTGTCACATCTTGATGTAAACCAGGACTTTCTATACACTTAGCTCAACATGTTCAGCTCAGTCCAAAGGGACTGAGAAGCAACTGAGAATGACATTGTCAGCACATTAGCACCGAGGTTGTGAAGCAAACCCCAAGGCTTCCAAATGCTACATCAAGACAATCTTTTACTTCCCAAGCATGCATTGCTGTAACAGCACATGCAGTCTGATGTAGTAATAGTACAAGGTGAGGGAGAGCTACCACAGGGGCACCTGAGAACATGAGGGAGAGAATATCATCCCTAATTTGTTCAATGTTCAGCATCACACCCTTGCCATTATTTAACTTTACCTGATCTTTAGCGGGATAATTGGTGTTTAACATCTGTATTATACATCCTTCTTGAGAATGGTGTTGACAGTGCAGCCTCTGACACAGCCTGAATGGTAAATACGCTGTGGGGTGCCCTGCCCAAGATAGAAATCTCTGATCTTTCCTCCAGCCAGACTTGCCTGTTTCCTCTCTGACTGAGGTGTAATTTCTGAGTGAGCTGTGAAACTATGGGACTGCTGCCGTAAATGTGAACAGACAGAAACATGTGTAGATATTAAGCAGGGAGAGCTTGCCAAACAGATCCTTCTGTCACTGTCTTGAAATTAATGACAGTGAGATTATAAACCTAAGTACCCCAGACTGCAGGGTAATTCTTCTGCCACCAGGTATGCTATGTCTGGATCAACCTGGTCCCAGGTCTCAGTGGATTTTTGTGAAACCATGGTTGAAGATTTTAAATGCAAACCATTGAAGGTACAATGATGTCAAAACTCCTCCCTGTTCCTTGAAACGATCCCTAGACACCAGGCTGCCTATGGCTGGATCTGGCAGGGTCTGAGCCATGTGCTTGGAAAGGCTCCATAAATCTTGCTTGCACCTTTGGAGTGCTCGTCTTGGTCTCAGGCTGCAAGGGGAGCTTTCTGCAAGATCCCTTTGTACAGAGTGCGCAGACAATGACATTTTTGTCTTGGTTTTCATTTCATATTATTGCACCAGTTGTCCTGGATAAGATCATAAACTTGTCCTCACTGGTAATGTGCTTTCACAATGTCTGGAGGAGGCAGGAGGAGTTTAAAATTAATGCACCTCCTAGCATGAAATTATTCATGGCTCAACACTTGTAATTACCAGGGCCAGTTTTAGGAAGCCCATAGTTATAAGGAATTTGATATTTTAAGACTTAAAACAAATGTTTTACAAGCTTTATCCTTTGCCCACTGCAGAATACATTATGGTCTGGTAAAACTGCAGTATATGTGTACCATCCCCAGCCATTCCCATCAGCTGATCACACCTGTCAGTCATTCATCACCAAACCATTGCCCATTAGATAATAAAATTCAATTGGGGTGGGGGGAAGGTCAGCCCAGCCATTGTGCTAATTCCCCACCAGAGCAGAGGCTCCTGCAGGCCCAAGGCATCCTGTGCAAAGTTCAAAGCTTTTGGAAAAAGTAATCAGATCAGACCAATTAGGGCCTGTCTGCCTACACTGACAACTGTGTCAGGAGATCCGTTCACCCCGTTCCCTCCTGGGCATGCCCTGACCACATTGCTGCCCTGGCTTCAGGCTCCTCTCACCATCCCAGGCTTGTTCTGACATAACTCCGTTACAATTTCTCCTCGTTCCCATTAATGCAGGAGCAGAATTTGGCCCCTGGTGCCATTTTATAGCAAAGAAGGAACTGGCTGTAGGCTGAATGGGGAGTAGGGCTTAATTCAATATTTAATCCATGTTCTTAAATTGCATATCGTATTACCACCTTTAATTCCCTTTGTTACTCCATGATTTGTTATGTGTTCTGGGGGACTCCCACACAACTCCTAAGTGCTTCTGCAGCTGAGTCAAAGTGATTCTGCTTTCACTGGAGACCGAAATACCACAGACCTGCAGCGTTTGTGTGGGTGTGTTTTCACACCAAGATGTGCAGCTTCTTTACCCCTTAGAGCAGGCAGCTGACCTGGCTGGTGACCATTGCTACTAGGTTCTTCTTCCACCAAGTAGTGCCACTCTGCTTCCCTTTCCCACCATTTTGTTCAGTTGTCCTGGTTTTGACTGGGATAGAGTTAATTTTCGTACTAGCAGCTGATATAGTGATGTGTTTTGGATTTAGGATGAGAATAACATTGATAACACACTGATGCTTTCAGTTGTTGCCAAGCAGGCAAGGACTTTTCAGCTTCTCATACTGCCCTGCCAATGAGAAGGCAAGGCAAAAGCTGAGAGGAGGCACAGCCAGGACAGCTGACCCAAACTGGCCAAAGGAATATTCCTTACCATATGACATCATGTTCAGTATATAACTGGGAGTTTGTCGGGAGGCAGTTCGGCTCAGGAACCAATTGGTGCTGGGCAATTGTGCTGTGCATCACTTGTTTTTTGTATTCTATTATTATTATTATTATTATTATTATTATTATTATTATTATTANATTATTATCATCATCATCATCATCATCATCATCATCGTCGTCGTCGTCGTCTTCCTTTTCTGTCCTATTAAGCTGTCTTTATCTCAACCCACAAATTCTACCTTAATTTTCTTTTTTGTTTCTCTCCTCCATCCCACTAGTGGGGGGGAGAGAGTGAACGGCTGTGTGGTGAAAAGGGATTTGGAGTTCAATTTGTATTAAGAAATCGTGGTGTTGCATCACTGTCAGGTAAATAAATACTTTTGACCTTATTTAACAGCTAAAGGACATGAATTTCACTTCAGATGCCCCCTTCACATTCTTCTTACACTTTCAGACCAGGAAATGTATGAATGTCTTGGACCTGTCTGTAAATGTTAGTAAGTCAATTTTGAACTTCATGTTCCAGGTTACCTGGACTTTCGGCAGTGGCTGAAAAAGACCCCCAAACTGCTTGGTGTGTCAGAGTTCTTTTGCTTCATGGCTGTGATTTGGGCTGTGAGAGGGAAATGAGTCAGAACTACTGTTCCTGTTTGTGTGTGTTGATCTTTAAGGGGATCCAGCATGTTAGAATAGAGGATTCCTCAGATTGCAATATTATCACCAAAAAGAAAATCTGGTTGTATTTTATATTTTCCACCTGTACATATAATGTAAGTTGTTACTAAATGATGAATAGGGCAGTTGCTCGTTAGTGATTGCCATAGTGTTCAACAGGTCCTCCAAAACATTCTGTGACATCTTCCTCTCATCTCATAACCATATACCCCATTTATATGTATAAAATGCATGGTTTTAAGCATTTACACTCTCTTTAGAAGTAATTTATAAATGGGACCTTCATATTACATGCAGCCAAAATGATCCAGTATTACAGCATCACAAACCAAGCCAGTGTTTATGAGAAACCACATCCACTGACAAAGTCAAGCTTTTGAGGGCAGCATGGTTTTTCTGGAATGAAGAAGGAAGCTGGTCGGATTGCAGATCACAGTGCTCAGGCACCGCCAGCCTTTACAGCAGCTCTGTTCCTGGGGAAGGCCTGTCCCTTTCTTGATTTATAAATGAGAAACTGTTGATCAGGAAAAAATATCTTAATCTGTGTTTTTCAGTTCATGCTCAGTTTGCCACAAGTATAGGACTTGTGTCTATGCTATGTGATGTATCTGGATATCACAGAAAAAAATATCATTAAAGCCTATAGTGATGAAAATACAACAATGTAACAAGCTGTTAGTTCTCTAATGAGCACAATAACTCAGCCTCTTGCCAGGCTCTAAGTCCAGAGGCCAATCTGCCAGAGCAGCATATACAAGGCATTATACACCGCGGAAGGGAAGGAATTAAAAATTATTTAAGACAGCATGTCCTGCTAGGGCTGAGGTACTCTGAGGGCAGCCAAAAAGCATCACTCAGAGATTTATGTTATTCTAGGAAGGACAACTCCGGGAAACAGTGCATATGAGAACCACAGTGGCAGACAAACAGTCCCATCCAGACATTTTGAATTAATGCTATGGCCAAGTGTTTGGATTTTAAAATTCCTGTCCCAGTTTCAGGCTACCAGATGCCAACTCCCATCTTTCCAGGAGCAGGAATTGACCCTTTGTAGGAGGACCTGTCAAGATCTCTGCTTTAATCATCCCAAATGGCCAAAAGAAAAATCAATCTATCATACTGAGAAAAAAATTTTGAGATCACTCCTCAAGGAGGATTGCAAGTAATCCCTGTGCAAAGGCCCTGTAAAGTGATCTCTTTCAAAATCATATGTATGAAATTAGTTATAATCTGCATGGTAACGACCCAAATTTTCAGCTTGACGTGCATGGCACGATAAGGAGAATACAGATGGTTCTAAAGAGGGGGTTTCTACATACCGTTTAATTTGGCCATATTGAGATCTTTTCTGCATCTCAAAGGCTGTCCCATGAAAATGTGTACAATAAATTGAGGGTGACTGTGTTTTTCTGGTAGAGCCTGACCCTATGCCCTTTGGAACTACTGACTAATCTCTCACTAATTTTAGTGGTACAGGATCAGCACTTCATAATTTAGGACCTAATTTTTGTTTGCATGAAGGTGCTTTTACATTCTCAGAGTCATGAACCCTAATGTAAAAAAAAAAAACCACAAAAAAAGAGCCTACAGCAGGAACTGTTCAAGGAGCTTACCTTTGCAAACAAGTCACCAGAGAGCTCTTTGGTGCCGATTCTTTTAATTTTATGTAATTTAATAAATGAAAACTTTTAACTAACAGAGTACTGCAGAAGGACAAAACGCAGTGTGTTGAGGGAAGCTGGCTTAAATAGAGCACCTTGCGTGGAGGAATCATATTCCGGTGCCACAGACAGCAAATAGCACAGCTCTGAGCTCGTACTGGGGATATTCACAGAACAAAACATGAGGGCATTCAAGAACAGGGATACAACATGAATTTGGGGGACTATTCCACATGCACAAGTTATAGTGCCATAGTCAGACTGCCGAGAGGCTGGGTTTGCACAGTCCCAGACTCCAGGCCCAGTTCGTGTCTCATTGCACACAGAAATGACGGGGAAAAGAGAGCTCGCTCTGACCATGTATCTGTAGAGCAGAAGCACACCCTCCTCTCCTGGGGGAATCATCCAGTGGAAATGCACAGAACCTAAATCATGAAGTTGCACTTTCCCAAATTCAGAAAATGACTATATATGATCCATGTTAAATAAATGCCTATCATCAGATAAAGAATGGAGTTTTGGATGACATGCAAATTGTCCCATTTGCTGCTGTCACTGTCAAAAACCTAACCCCTAGACCAGCATCCCTGTTGAAAGAGAGACAACAGAAGGCAAAGGACTGTGAAAAAAAATGCAATCAAAACAACCTGAAATCGGGATGAAGTGAATTTAAAGGAGAGAAAAATGGAGCAGCAAAACTGAGGACTTCAGAGGGAAAATCCACTTACTGAAGAGTAACAACCTGTAAAGAAAAGGGCAAGTGAAAAGAACCTGTTCAGGGTGAAAAAGAAAATGCAATCAATTCTGCATGTAATATTATCAGAAAATTACAGTAACAGTGAGGGAGCCTTCATAAAAGAGCTGATAAGTGGTCTATCTTCTCTGCTATCTGACTGGAGCACCAGCGTTATGTTTTTGCTAATAACCTTATCTCTTGTGGTCTAACGTCTCTGATAAGAGACAAAGCAAACGCCATGTTTTCTCCTGTTATGTTTGCAGTAGGCAAGCTGCTTTCTAAGCTTGTTCTCTATTCTTCCACAGACTTCAAAAGTGGGTATCTCCCCAAGAGGAATGGGGAGAAGTGAACTGCCGGCTGAGGATGGTTATGTCACAAGAATAGGTCTTGAGGCACCTGAGAGCCTGTCCCTGGTTCTGTCCTAGACCCTCTGGGTGACTTCAGACAAGTCTGTGCATCTCTTTGCACCTGTATTTCCCTTTAATCCATAGCAGAGACAGTTTCTGCAGTACCTGATAGAACAGGACTGAGGTCTTGCAAATAACACAGCAGAGGAACACTTGGATATCAGATCTTGTCCCACCAACTTGAGGGCCACAGGAGAGTCAGGCAAGACTACTACAGTCCTGTCTACCATGACCTGTTCAGCAACTGGAAAGAGAACCCAGGAATCCTGTTCCCAAGTTCCTCACTCTTACAACACTGGAAATATTTTACATATAACCTTGTTAATTAAAACTTTGCTAGTAGACACTTGAAGAAATGAAAACCAATACACACCTGCCAGGTCTAAAGACATTTTCTTCAGAGAAACTATTAGATCAACATACACTAAAACCTGGCCTGTAAATGTTTTGGCCCCAGGGCTTTTCTCATCGTACATTAAAAAAAAATGTCAACCCAACTTAATCCTCCTTCTAACAGTTGGTAGATATGGTTTATCTGATCAAAACGACAGGACAAAGGGATTTTACTGACTTTATTTTCATTATCATTAAAGTAAATGTTTTCGCATCTCTGAAAAAAAAAGTTATTGGAAAGTTATCTTGTGCTGTGGAATAGAAATTGTCCCATGCAAATCTTGATTCAATATTATTATACACTACTGTAAATAGCATGGTGTTGATTCAGAGAGATTGGGGGAAGGTATATTTCAGTTAGTCTGTTCATTTGTTTCCAGTTCCTGCTGGGGCAGTTGAATTCCAGCTGCTGGCTCTGCTGGTTACACTCCCCTTTCCCTAAACCTGCAGGCTCTAAGGTCAAGCAGCACTGCTAAGGACAGTCTATGTTTTGTGGCTGTTTTCTCCTGCCCCATGGTTTGTAATCCCACCTCCTTCCGCAGGAAAATACAGATAATGAGACAGTGAAACTCATCTACCTTATTTGTAGTGGACTGATCACTGAGTTGGTCCTAAGCATAAATTTAAATAGGTACATTCATCCCTGTGCAGGAAGGAAAATATTGCAGTCGAATGAAGTAAACCACTCAAATAAACCTATTCTCAAGAGCTCTATTAGGTAAGGAAAGTCCTGCACAGCACTGACCTTGCTAAACAGTTAACCCTCCACACTTTGCCCTCGTTAAGATAAAAGTATGTTACCGATGAATGAGAGGCAAAATCCCATTCATTCAAATGGGTAGATAAGGCAACGGGCAGCTCTCTCTGGGGGACCCTGTCCAAACTAGCCTTGTATTTGATTCCACCAAGGTAGGTAGTTGCCCACTGCCTTGTCTTTGCTAGGATGTCACTAGGGTAGCTACACCCAGGGATTAAGATGTTAATCCTCTCTTCCCATTAGCACTGGCCAGTGTTGAAAATATCTTCCAAGACCTGGCACATGGCTGTGCGATATGTCCCAGAGCAAGAGCCTAGCTTGCTTTCCTAGTGAACACAGCACAGCTAGATAAAATATGAAAAATGTTTTCATAAATCTCTGCAAAGCACAGGCACAGAGGGGAGAAATGGCCCCAGACCTCCTTTTCATAGCACTGCTTCTTGACCCCATAAAAAGGGATCATTAACTAAAATCCCTTGGCCTCCCAGGCTTATCTCTCTATATAGGGCTGTATTTAGGAATAGAAATGGGATCTGGCAATTTTTAAAGATTGAGATTCCTTAATCATTCATGGTGGGAGAATGTCACTGAATGAGGATCCACACATAAGCCCCCAAGATGGGAAAATACAGGGAGCTTTTGGTTGCTAAGGAATAAATGAGGTTAAACAGTGCACATATCCTTCCCTCATGCAGTGCCTGTCTGGTGAGAATGAGAAGCCTTGAGTTTGGAATTCACTGGTTTGGTGTCTCTAGAAACATCTGGATGGCAAGACAGGACTGTGACTTTGATTATTGTTCTGCGCATTTCTTGCTAGAAAGCCCTGCTTCCTTCCATCCTCTCATTCCTCTCCCCATGAAAATACCTCTCCCCGTGACATGATGGGGGAATCCACCTTCCAGTAGGTTAAGAGATTTATTTCACAGCAGCTGTGTCAGGGGTGTAGGTAGAACGTACACGTGTCATTATGGGGCAACAGAGCCCAAAGAGCAGCTGCTCTGCACACACCTGCCATGGGTACATGAGGGAGGGTAGTGATTTATCTGCCATCATCAGTGGGAAAAAACATGTACCAACCAGGCACAGTCTGCCTCTCTTATTTTCCAGCTCTTCTATGAAGGCTACTTCCTTCTCCCAGTCTTCCCTTGCTTTTAGCCCATTGCAGTTGGGTTGCACAGGATGTGAAGCCACAGTCAGGTCTCCATGACAAAGGCCAAGATGTTTAAATCCACTAGACGTATTCAGATCCCCTGCTGTGGAAGGCAGCTTCCTTCCCATGCAGATCTGGATACCAAACGCATGCAGTGCTACAGCAGGAACTTGGCCCATTTTAAACTCAACTGTGCAGATCAGATTTCTGCATAGAAATACTTAGGCGTAGAGGAACAAGCCAAAAATGGGGATGTGGAAACTGGAGAAGCAATACTACAACACAGCCATCCTTTGGGCTTTCTCTTCAGGTTTCTTTAGTTGGTTTGCGTCTTGTTGTTCTCTGTGTAATCTACAGCTGTCTGAGTCTAATGAGCTAAATGAGTGTATGAGCCTCAGTTGGGTGCCTGTTGGCTTAGCAGCTACAGCTGCACACAGGGGAGCAGCAACGCATCCTGGGATGGCTGGGGTGTGTATAAAGGGTGGCACCAGCTGTACGTAGCTCTCTGACTGTGGGAAAGATGTGTGAGAAGGTTGAGGTTGCTTAGGCTTGTGGCAGTGCAATGAGGGACTCTTAGGACTAGCAGCTATGTATTGTTAGTTGTCTTGAGAGCCTTCATATCCCCTATGCACTATTAAATGAGGTTTAGACTTTGATACAGTGTTGGTTGATATCAAGCTGTTGAGTGAATTTTAGCTGTTTGCTAGGCTGAGGAAGATGCTGCGCAAAGTGAACGTGGAATCCAAATGCAGGGTGAAATGAAAGACAGTTTCTGGGAAATGGCTTGAAGCTATGGCAAATAATCATCCAGACTTTTACAAACTGGAATTTATTCTTCAATGGGGAAATGTGTTTTGCAGCATTGCATACATCTCTCTGAATACAGAATATTCTGTACACAGACAGACGATGAAGAAGTAGCTTTAGTCAGCACAACCTAGTACACACAGGGGGCTTACACAGTAGAAGGAGTCAGATAGGAAAATGGAAAGTAAGTTTTATTATAGATCAAATGAAATGATCTAGAACTAAGTTTTCCAGGGAGAGCAGGACCTGGTCTCCTCTTACAAGGATACCAAACAAGATGAAAAAACAGATAGGCATATGCTTGCAGATGGATAGCAACATTAGACAGAAAATACATCAGCAGTGCTCAAAATATATGAAACAAATAATATCAAATAGCAATAGTGTTTTAGTGATTGCAGAAGGGCAATGTCAGGAACCCTGTCATTTAAAATGCCACAAAAAGTAATTAGAGTGGGGCAAAAAGGCTCATTAAAAAAATTATTGTTTCCACATGCTTTAAAGGTCTGTTCTTATTTGCAAAACTGGAATAATAGCTTTTTCAAATGTTTATGAGTGGGATTTTATCAAGAGCAAAGGGATTTTTCCATGTGCCAACCATTTACAGGATCTTGAAAATAACCAGAACCGAAGAGATCCTAATATTCCAGATAAGTTTTCATATCAATGATCACTTTGCCTTAGTGAGGCCACATTTGTAAGAATACGTAGGATTATCTTGTAACTTAAGTATATAGTGTATGTGGAAATGTTACGGTTGGAGGTTTTTATTCCCACCTCCCCGCTGCTGCAGTTCAGCTGACAAACACTCAGGCAGCTGATAGAGAAGAGTGTTGGCTGTTCACAGTATGTTCAGGAATACGAATTGCAACAAAAGGTTGGATGTTGAAGTATTTATTTTAGTGACTTAAAGATTTAGACATTGTGTGTAACCACTGGTGTACATGTAATGGTGCATATGAATGAGGCTGTACGTCCCCTGATAAAGTTTTTTCCCCGATTATGATTTTCAGCCTGAGGGTCTTCCCCAGGATGCAGAAAAGGGAGCTGGGAAAATCTGATATCAAGCTCACTGGCTTCAGATCATTGTACTATCAGGTGTACAGTCCCACAGAGAGAACCAGGGGGGCTGTCAAGCAAAAATGGATGAAAAGCACTGGATGGGATTGATAGGTATAAATAAACTATATTAGCTGTATCATCAAAACTTGACCCTCTTGGGGTAGTGTGTGTTCAGCAGCATCAATAAAAGCAATTCAAGATTAGGTACAGGGAAAAAAAAAACAGTGTAAGCTTCAGCGGGAAGCAGAATTACACTAGTTTTGAGCAGGTGAGTGAAGCTGGTGTTTCACCAGGGAGGAAGGAACCATGGTAAATGACCCAAATGTCAGTGATAGTTTAAGGTTAGAACAAGCAGGTGGATGTCTATCCTGAGAAAAGATGTAAGGAGCACAAAAGTCAGATAATCATCACAAAATTTTTACTATTTAACTGTAACTCAGTTTAAAATTAGCTACCTGCCAAATGAGAACTAGAACATCTGTCCTTGAAACCAGGCTAAAGTCAGTTCAAAAGTCTGTCAGAGATGGCTCTTCCACAAGCACCATTACCTGAGCTCCAGAGAGATTGGCTCTGCAGTTATTTCATGGGAAGTGTTTTGGATGCTGAGTCAGCACTGCCACTTCTGGTAGCTCTGGGTTTTCCATGGATGGTTCCTGTGGGCTGAGCAGGACTTGTTTATCTGCCACAGCCCAGCCCAGTATGGCAGGATTGCAGGCAACATGAAAAATAAACAGGGGATTCTAGTAGCATTATGTCACTCAGGCAGGCCCAAATGCTGTAGAGTCACTGCCAAATTAGGTCACTTAAGCAAATACTTTGAATGGGTTTAAGAGACAGCTAGACATTTTTATGAGGAGAAAGGAGATTTGCAGATGCAAAGACAAAGCAAGGAGGTGCGTTTGAGATAAACTTAAAGGGCCAGGCTCATTGGGCCAAGTGGCCATTTCCTGCCTTGCAATTTTTTTGCTTCCTTACATCCATTTACAGTCTGGACCAGTGCACAGCCAGTGCTCTGAGATAGGCCTGTTGCAGAGCACAGAGGGGTCGTTATCATGAAAAACACTTCTCATGGAGGAGATGGCTGAAAATGATCAGTCAGACAGTCCAGATTCAGTCAAGGTACTCCTCAGATTAGATTTGACTATCTCATGAATCATTTAAAAATTCCTCACTTTCTGCACTAGAACAAATAGAAACAAGATAGCAGGTAGGAACAAGTCATCAAACTAGTGAGCCCCTGGAGGAATCATTCCTCCAGAGAAATACCTAGCTGGCACTAGAGAGACAGTATTTCCTTGCATGGACGACGAAGAAATGATAGCCCTAGCTGCATGGGACAGTGTAGTTCCATCAGGGCCATCACAGAGTATTTGATAATGGTATTATCCTTTACTTTATGAAGTATTCTGACATTATGAAATGAAATGTGTAATCAACCATCAAGTGTGGATGCTTGCAAAGACCTTCTCTATGAAATCTGATAGAAAGCTAGGTCATGGCAGGAAGGAAGTGGTGTTCTTGCTTTATACATTTGATGAAAAGTAGGAAGGAGATTACTTGCAGAACTCAGTTTCTTGGGACAGATTCTGGAGCTCCACTGCATCTAGCCTTGCTCATCTCCCTAGAAGTCTGAAATGTAAGATTGTCAGGCCTCTGAGACCTGTCTCCTTCTCATTCCTCTTCACTTTCTGGATGCCCTCAGAAGCACCTACTGGCCTGAGGCAAGGAACTTTCACGAATCATACCTTTTTTTTGTAAGATTCACAGGCCACTTTCTAGACAAGTGTGGTTCTCCTCCAAACCTACTTTCTAAACCATCTCTCTTCCAACCACAATAATAATCAGAGCATTTCGCATCAAAGAAATTGAAACAAAGAACTCCCTTACAACATCAGTTGAGCCTTACACCCCCCTCTGCTGTGACTGCCCACATAATTACATCAGTGTCATTTTTAAAACTGGCAGTGGAGAGAAGGCATACCATAGGGATGTCTCAATTTGTTTTTCATTGCTGCTACCGCCCCTTAAGTCCAGCAGAGCCATCCAAGCCCAGCCCAGTGTGAAACCTCCCAGGTCTTCAACTTCTTCCTCTTTTTGTCTAGTGAGAGCAATTTTGTTCTTGTTCCTGACCAACAAGTCTTCCTGTGAGGAGAAAGAAATTATGGAGTATGATGCCACAGAAAATAAGGGATACACTCATGTTTTATTTCTGTCCCATGTTCATGTCATTATCTGCTGACTTTGTGTATGTCTCCATAGCTTTGGAACAAAGAGCATTTTGATAGAGAACCACCTGTACATCGATGACACTTATAAATAATTTCTTTAGTAAAGCCAGAGCTTTTCATATTCATTTGAGCTACAGAGATATAGCAACAATATCGGTCATGTTGCTACCCTCCCTTGTCAAGTACACATCCAGTAATTTCTGCAGGGAAAACCATGATGGTCAGAGTGTCTTCTATCAGCCTCCCTGTTGGCCCAAACCGGACGAGAGGGAACCAAACCTGCCTTCAAGTTTGGGGCAGGGGAGGGGAAGGAAATTTACTTCCCACCTTCTTCCAACTCTTGTTCACTGTGTAGGTCTTGAAACAGAAGTCACAAGAGGTTCTTTCATGTCCTGAGCAGAGGGGCAGCGTGAAAATATTGGACATTCCTGGCAGGATCTGTTCCCAAAGGTATTCATGGCCCAACCTTGCATACATGGGCAGAATTTTTCAGAAATATTTCAGAATGTTATGTCTCCCGTTCTCCAAATCTCTTGTGGATTGTACCTTCAGCGGTTTGCTGTGTGGGAAAGATTCAAAGCCATTTTCACCAGTGAGCTGACCCAGCGAGGTGGTCAGTCTGTACTGACACTGTTACAGGTCCTGTTGCCCATTTTTAAGAAAAATTGTTTCTTTGGCTCTTTGAAAATAATGAAAAATTTGCCTCATGTCAGAGTGGAGGTCACATCTTGGAACAGTTCCTCCACCTCCAGTAGAAAAGGACACATGTACACACAGGCAAAAGGCTCAGACGAAAACAATTCATTATACAGCTTCCATGAACTTTCTAACTTTAAGCTCCTTTATCTTGTGAGCGTGTGTCTCCAAGGCAACCACTAAACTACCACAGGTTTTCTAACATGCTGCATTTCACATAATCTATCTCTTTTTCCAAAGCCTAAATACCTCAGAACTATTTAAAGAGAGTAAAGAAAAAATGTGCTGTATTTTTAGCAAACAAGCAGTACTGAGCTACATGACAGTGCTAAGATATGCTAAAATTCTCTAACAGTAATCACATGAATAGAGGTAAATTATTATTGATACAGAGCAAACGGCTGAAAATAATTGAAATAAATGCTAAACTTATCTGACTCATCCCCCTTTTCAATGTCTCCTGGGTCTTCAAACTAGGTTAGAAGTCCAGGAGGACTATATATTTCTGTTATCCCTCACTTCTGTCTGAGCTACAAATATCTTAAGATGGTGTGTTGCTCTGTTTTTGTTCATGTTCTGTTGAAAAAAGAAAAACAGTGCTTAGAAATAAAAAGGGGAAGGAGAGAGCTGCCTGGCCTTTTCTGGGTTAACAGCAAAGTTTAGTTCATGTTGATCAGAGATCAGAGCATAGGTGGATTTGACTGTGGTCATCAGTACATGAAAAACTTTTACAGAACTAATATTGCAGAAGTTAGAAAGTATGACAGCCCTGCTACCCTTTTCTGTTGTCAGCTTTCAGGTTTATTACCCTTATCTCAACTCAGAGCTGATCTTTATCCCCTCTTCCTAATTGAGGCTGTAGATAAAACATCATTTATTTACTCTTGTGCTCAGCCAGTTCCTTTAAGGCAAAGGTTCAGAGGTCCGGTAGCTTAAAGGAGGAGTTCAGTGCTGAAGGGTGCTCAGGAGATCTATGTGCTTCCTTGCCTAATGAAGGCCCTGACAGCGTATTCGGTCCTCTGTTGAGAACAATTTTCTACGATGAAAGTTGTTTGTGCTACTTCTGTTCTGTTGTCCAGTTTTGTACTAATCCATGAGACGAACCTTGCATTCTGCAGCACTGTGCCTTGCAACAGAAAATCCTGGGATACCCGACCCTAGATTTTGAGAGTGATGTGCTAATTATTCCAAATGTACAAAGACAATATCAGCTTTGAAATGCAGTTCACTTTGTAGGGGACATTCACTCCTTTCCAAGTTGCAGTTCCACAAGTTCATTCCATTAGGGATAAAATATGAAAAAAATGCAGGGAGGAATTTTCATACAGTGAATATAGGGAAGAAAGTTGTGATTTAGTTCTGATATTCCATAACAACAACCAAAAAAACCCCACTAGTAAGTTATACTATGAGTAGTAGAACTGAGTAACTAGACGTGCTTCCGATTTGTGGTTTTGTCCTCTAACGCTCATGGAAATACACTGTAATAACTGCAGATCTCCCTATGTCCTCCATGAGCCTCGATGGGGCAAGCAGCAGCACGTGCTGTGGCCAGCCTGCAAGACTGTGCACGTGGCTGCCAGGCACTGCAAAACGGCTGAGTACTGCCTGCCTTTCCTTTGTGGGGCAGTGTCTCTTACCCCAAATCCCTACTTTGGGGGGGATGACTTCCACAGAAGTCACAGAAGCTCTGTTATCTTTGTATCATTCACCATGTTTTTAGAATTTTGCATCTGATGAACTGGAAAATAAAATCATGTTCTAATGCCAGCTAACAGTCATTTTAATCAAATGTTCAAAGCCCATAACATGAGGAATATTATCAATTAGAGAAGCTTTGTTTAAGAAAACCCTAATTTGGAAGCAGTTAGGGAAGTGGCAGTATGTTAGGCCAACAGACTGTCAAGACACAGGCACCGAGTCTCCCTTGCATGCTGAGCAGCATCTCTCGCTGTACAGAAGTGAAGTGCAGGTGTTTGTAAAGTAGGAAGGATTTTGTATGTTACCATTAAATTAGGATTGTATTGTAAAGCTGGGGTGTGACTGCAGTCATCTTTGTTTTCTTCATGAAGAGAAAAAAAGGGCTTGTAAAACACGGGAAAAGCTTCATCTAGGCACAGTGGATATAAACTTTATGTATTGTAACTAGCTATTTAACCTCTGCAACCTTATCTATCTGGAGACCAGTTCACATAGTATCCATGAAATGAAGGTCTCAGGCGTATGGTTTGTTGAGTGTCTGTGCAGACTCTCAGATGTACACAAAACATCATAAGACACAAAAAGGCATAGAAAGCAGAAATTAATTGTACAGAAAGGGACAGATCTGCCAGGATGGAGATGATAGGACTCCTTGTAAGCATCATTTCCTTTTGGAAGAATAGAGACCCTTTTTATTACAGTTAACCACAAATATTCTATAGTGACTGAGTCCAGAGGAGTTTGATAGGGAGGTAAAGGCAGGCATTTGAATTTTCATCGTTTTTCTTTCTCCCATGTGTTCTTCATTGGGCTTTTCCAACCATCACAAATCCTCCTTTGTCGATCTGATGAAGCCAAGACACCCATTAGCTGAAATCCAAAGAGGATTTTTGATTACAGAGACTGGGTTTTGTTCCTTGCAGAAGAAAAGTGATGGCTGCTTATCTGCATCTCTTGTTCACATTTCAGTAATGTGAACAACTGAAACAAAATTCCCTTTTTCACGTGACTTTGAAAACCACCGTGTGCTGGTGATAGTGGTTTCACAGGGTGACAAACCCCAGGGAAGGTGTAAGTTACTGGTGGTATTAGGAAAGATGTCAAAAGGGGAACCTACTGCAAACTGGCATCAGGTTTAGTGGTGGTCTACAACTGCTTCTGCTGCCAAGCTGGGTGCAGACACCTTTACAGAAAGGCACTGCAGTAGCAGAACCTTTGGCTGCCATTTGAAGCCACATAGTCTCCACGGTTGGTCGTGCCAAAGAAGTTGTAGCCAGATGTAGCTGAGGAATGCGCATCCCTCAGTAGTCACGTTGTTTGTGCTCTCAGGGAGACTGTTTGGCACTCAGCCTTTGGGGTTTTTCATCTTAGAGCCATGAGCAGAGCTGCTGGCTGGCCTGCCTGGCTGCCCTCTGGGTTGCAGAAGGGCATTTGCTTGGAGCCATCTCTTTATCTCTCCCAGACTGCACTGCTGGGGACACTGGCAGTGGGTGTCAGGTGACACACCAACAGGCTGGCAGGATTTTCCGCACATGCTGGCAGTGTGTTCATCTCTGGTCTTTGCTTTCATTCAGACGGATTTTTGCTACATGTGGGGAAGGTGTTTTTGTGATCTGAAAAGATCTATATTCAGCCCAGATTTGTCCTAACAAACACTGAGTTAGCTGGAATGCGGGAGGCAGATTCCTTCCAGTTGCCAGCAAGCCTCTTTCAGGGAGTAACATTTAATGGGCTGCCATTATTGATGGCCACTTCCCCGATCAGTGGCTGGAAGCCACTAGCAGCAGTGACACACTGCAGCCACTTTTGCAGCAGTGAGAACATCAGCACTGTGTGCAGAGAAGCATGGCAGAAACCCCAGCCAGCTGAGCCTGACCAGCATTTAAACCAGATCCCTTTACAAATGGGAAGAAGTCATAAAATTTGCCGTGAAACCTTAGTCCTAGCTTCAGCTGTTAGTGACTTTAATGGCAAAAATGCCCTGTCTTCATTATAGGAGCCCTTTACCCCATTGTCTAATTCCCCAGGGGACTGGGAGCAGATTGATCCCACAGTAGCACTTCAACTCATAGCAGAGCAATAAAAAATGGGGAAGGAATAAGAAAAAAATCCCGTGTGCTAAACAGCAGCCACTCTGCTTCTGGCTTTCAGCACAGGCAGGTGCTTATGGGATTTTCAAATCTCCTTTATGGGAGCACTGCAGTAATGCTCCTCTTGGGATGTGCAGAGCCCTCAGCCAAAGCGCGACCTGCCTCTACCTGTAGAGAGGAAAATAATTCCTACTTCTCAGTGACAAGCCAAAATTCTTCACAAGTATGCACTAGGAATTAAAGACCCAGCCCTATTAAGAGCAATAAATTTGTACCAGGGATGTTCTTGGCCCAACAGCGAGAGTAAATTGACACTTTCTGGCGCTGTAGCCTCCTGCCAAAGGGTGGGAAGAAGTAACCCAGGTAATAGTAAAGTGATCTCAAAGAGGTTTTTTCTGCAGCCTGGCTTTCGGAATGAAAGCCAAATTCTGTCCTTGCGTGAGTCTCTCCAAAGTTTCTTGGAGCTGAAATACTGTGCTTCGTTTATTACAAGCTGATCAGAAGTGTTTCTTGATCCAACGTCAACACCCTGAGAAAGTAAAAGACAGAAGGAGAGAGCAAAGACCTGGAAGGGAGACAGAGCGGCCACAGACAGACATGCGCACAGCACGCAGCACTCTGCATGGGCCATGGTGGGGACTGCATGAAGCAACTGTGCAGAAAGAGCCTTTCCATCACCTACTGGGAACTGATCTTGTCTGAACCTATAAAGACAAAGTGTCAAGCTCACAGGCTGGGGGACAGGTCCAATCCAGCTGATGTATTTAGGCAACATTAATATCTCACGAATGGTACCTGAGAGATATGCCCTGGCTGTAGCTGCTTGGAAAAATTAAGACGTACCTATTAGTAGTGTGGGACTCACTGCACTTTTCTCAACTCATTGTGCTAGGAGAAATGTCTCCACAGCACTGCACGTGCCTCGTATTAATCTCCTGGTGTTTTGAGAAGGAGCTGTTCAAATATTTTGCTGGGAGCAGTTTTGTGGGTGTGAAAACAGGCAGCTTGAGGAAGGTGGCAGGGTGCTGAAGGCTGAGTGATGGACCAACCTGCTGACAAGGAACTGGAGGAGGACTGACAGGTCCTGTGGCCTGCAGCCTGCACGGCGCTGCGAGGCAGCACATAGGAGTGAGCATCGACATCCTCCTTTTGAGTAGAGGTTGAGGAAGACGCAGTTCTCCAGCCTGTGCCTTCTCCAGATAAGCAGTATTTATAGTCCTTTTTTCAGAAGGCTGAAGGTTCCTTCAGCCTCAACAGCTGAAGATCAGACACTGGCTCTGCCCCAGGAGCTTTGCAGCTCCACAATACTGCAAAGGGGCCTTTGGCTCTGCAAAGGAGATGGCTGGAAGAGATGGAGAGAAGCTTTGAGTCTGGGGCAGCTCCCTCTGCCCCAGGTTGTGTCCAAAACTGCCAGCGCCCATTCCAAAGGGACACACAGGGGACTTGGAGCCAGGTGCTAGGTGCACCCCAAGGAGGAAACGGGCTCTCACCCTGCTGAGCAGTGCGGCTGGGTGTGCTTCCTCCTTGGGGGGCTCACCCAAAAATGCTGGTGAAGGGTGAGGCAAGTGGGGGGCTCCTGTTGTGGGAAACAAGCTGCTACTACTTCTCAAACTCAGTGTCAGCCAGAGCTGGGAGTCATAAGAAATGCCTGCCTGATGACCCCGAATCCTGCCATTAAGGTTGATGTTTCTAGTATCTCCTTTGAGGGTACCATGGAGTCGGTGGCTTTGTTCTCGCTCCCTTTTTTCTGTCTGGGACCGGGTGTAGTGTCAACTTCTCCCAGCCATTCTCAGTGGGTTCTTTTGCTCAGAGCTGAGAGCACTACAAACCCTTTCCATGCACGGAAAATAATTTCATGGCTCATGAAAAAACAGAATTTTAATGAGATAAAGGTGCTCTGTGAAAATCCCATGGACAGGAGCCAGCAGTTCCTGAGGGATAGAGATGGCTCTTCTACTTGTCTGCCTGCCCATGTGCTCGCTTTTAAAATTATTTATAAACAAGTTCCTGAACTGATGGAACCACTTTTCATGGGTAGCACATAACGTTATGGATCATTACTGAGACCTTAATAGGGTCAGTCTCCTGTGCAGGTGGAGATGGAAGGCAAAGTTCCTTTCAAAGGGATCTGTTTTTGTAGGCTTGAGCAGTTCAGACTTCATGCACAGAGCTGGGACAAACAGAGCATGGGGAATTAGGTGCTCTGTGCAAAGCAGGACCCTTAAAGCACAGCAGCCTTGCTGTGCTCGAGCAGGGCCTATTCTCTGCCTGTTAGCGGTGCCACATGTCTTGAAATTACATTGCCTGTCCCAAATCCATCAGAGTTGAGGCCCATATTTAGTTTTTCCCCACTCCCAGTGACATGGGCACTGCTGCACAAGCATCAAAGTGGTGTAAATGAGAAAAGACCCCTGCCCAGCTTTCATATACATCTGTGACATCTTCATGCTGAATTCAGTTCAATTACTTCCCTTTTGCCCTGGAAGGTGCAGAACAAGCCTTTTAGGACCTGGCCAATAGCCTGCTGCACACTGAAGTCCGTGAAACAAGTCAATTTGATAGCCAAGGATCTGACTCTTCACCTATGGATCTCAGAGCAAACCTACCTGGAAACATGATGATATTCCAAGTTACAGAGCTGATTCCCTCAATCTCCGCACACCTTGACCCTCATCCCTTTGTGTGGAAGGCAACGCCATGGTATCAGTTACACCCTGGGATAAGCTAGTCAGGAAACAGCTGCTCTGAGGGTATCTCACTGGGGTTTGGCATTCAGTGGGTGTGCGAAGCTCTCCCACACCTGTGGAGATGCCGTGTACTACAGGAAGAGCACTGAACAGAACTATATAAAGTGTGGCATCACCCCACAGCCCTCCACCTCCATCTGCAGCCATCTCTGTGCCCTCCTAGGGCTCCCACAGCACCCTGGCTGGGGTCAGTTACACACTACATATCTGCCACATGCCAAATCATAGTACTTTGCCACTTACACCTGTTTTCTGACCACCGTGTACCCAACATGTAACCCACACTGGGGTTTACGTCACCTCTGAATTTTCTCTATGGTGTCAACTGTATGCAATTTATCATTTACTGTTTGTGGAGCAGACAGGAGTGAAGGGAGGAATCCACAACCACTTCCCAGTGGCAAAGAGTCTCCATCACAGAAGCAGCAGGAATGAAGGGCTTTTCTGATCCTGCCAGATCAGGCTCTGCAGAGCCTCACCAACCTTTGGTCGGCTTCCCCTTGCAGGTGCGGAAGCTGACACCTTTCCCAGGAGATCAGCACCATCCATCTCCCTCCATAGGGTGTGCAGGGCACCGGCGTACTGTGCATAGATTTGTGCTACTCTTCCAAGGTGGACAAGACACATCCTGTCCTCTGGGCTCCACAATAGGAAACTATGTGACCAAGAGATCACATCTCACACAGTGGGCTGAGACCAGGCTTCCTTGGGAGGCTCTCTTTGTTAAAATGGTTGCTTTCCTTGGCCACAAATAACTTGATGCACAGGAGAGAGGGAGGGAGGTGGCATCACCGTATCTAACAGCCTCCATCCTTCTGTGCTGATTGGGACCTTAATCTTCACTGCTTTGTGTGACTTCCTTCTTCTGTCTTGTTTGCTTCGCTGGTGTGACTTTACCTTCTATCTGAGCAAATATCACAGAGAAGTCTCTTGTAAACAGGGGGACATGACGTTTTTACAAGCCAAGTTCAAGATGCATGCTTAGTTATTTGCTTTGGAGTTCATAGACAAACTAGACAAGCTAGACAAATGGTGTATTACCCCAGCCTTTACCCCTGGAGGGAGCCATGCTCTGTACAGCCTGGCCTGGGGTGTGCAGGTTCAGCACATTGGCCCAGACCCTTCAGATTTCCAGTCAGGGCAGCACAGAGGAAATAACACTGAGCTCTCTGTGCTTTGTTCTGAGAAGCCACACAGCTCTGTGTGCAGGCAAACAAGCCTGTCTGCCTTCACTCCCTGCTGCAGTTTTTCCACCCACGTGGATTCCTCATTCTGATTGCAGACCCCTTGTGTGGATGAGTCTCTGGTGCCATGTAGCACCACATGGGCATCTTGTTACTTGATTGGGGTCAGAGAATAATTTATCAAGTAGAAAATATGGCTGGCAACCTGGACTCCTAGTTTCTTTCCCTGGCCAGTCATTGGGTGACAAATTACTGCTGTCACAACGCTTCCTTCTTGGAAGTACTGTGGGGCTGTGGTGAAAAATCATGCTTGTGAGATGTGGTGGCTCAAAGTACTTGGAGCTCAGATAATGTTGCCCAGTGAAATACCAGCCTTGTGGCTCCTCTGGGAGCATGTTTGCAAGAGAGGCTGTTTCTACCCACCATAGCTTTGCAGGACATTGGTCCTGGCTTCCCTGAGTCTCTGCTCTGTCATGGGATTTAATGGTCAAATAATATTTAAGAGGCTTCAAAATTAGATACTTTCATAGTGTGAATAATGATAGAGGGGTTAGTGAAGAGCAGTGAGTAACATACTGAACCAGAACTGCTGAATCAACAAGCTGCTCTGTGACCTTGAACATCTTTCTGCTGCTCTGTGCCCTGGCAGCCTCCCTTACTCTTCGTCCATATTCTCCGTTTAGGAGTGAATCAGTTCCTATTAGGAGGATGTATAATCCTAGTGTAGTGACATACAGACTTTCAGTGGGGCCTCAAAGTGTTACTAAAGTAATGAATTTTTCAGTGTTATTGATGCTATTTATTAGGGTTATATGTAAACCATCCACAGTAGCTCTGGTTGTTTCTAGAGTGCATGTAAGACAAATAAACACCCTTTGCTCTGCTGCAGGGCTGGCCAGCCCAGCCCTTATAGTGCCTTCAGAGACCAAGTACCTTCAACAGGGCTTGCTGGAGGAGAAACCATTCCTTTGTCACCAATGTCATAACTCAGCACAGTTGATTTATTGCTTCCTGAGTCCCCCTCTCCAGTTCCACAGTCTTGTCGTAGGCTGGATATAGTGTGAGCTCTCCAGCAGGGTGACTTAAACCAGTTCCTGTCGTCTCTGTCAAAAGGAACAAGATCAGGTTTTATTAGAAACAGCATGTGGACAGTCTGAGCAAAACCAGCATTTTGAACAGGCCTCTGCCGCTGCCAGCAGGGAGGATGAGGCGCACAGCGATGCCCGCCACACTCTTACAGGCTCTGGCTGAGCTGGGCAGGACATAGCTTCAGAGCCAGGCCAGTTCAGGGCAGACTGGGATTACGTGATGCTCAGCATCATGACTGAGTGGAGAAGGAGAGACAACCAAACACAGCCTGGATCAAGCATTTTACCTTCACGTTCCTTTAGTGGAAAACAGACTTTTTTCCCTCTACCTGGAAATCCCCAGAGGCAACATTTTTTTTCTTTTTTTTTAACTATCAAAATTTCCCTTAAAAAGTGTCTGCCACTCTCTCATCACTAAAAAGGAATTTAAAAAAAAATCAAAGAAAGAAAACAGAAAAGTATTTTTTCTAGGGCAGCAAATCAACTTCCTAACAACTTATAAACCAGATACTTTATAAAGCCACATCTTTCTTCACAGTACAGAATACATAATACATAATACATACCTGTGCAATAGCACCAGTGTCTTTTTATGTGGGTGGGTGACATTCAGAGCAAATGCAAGTAGAAAGCTCATCTCCAGCAGAAGAGCTGACAGCTTACTGATATGTATTGATCTTACTCTCACTAGAGTTTGTCTTTATATTTCTTTTCTCTGAGCAGACGGGTTTTCCTGATGGAGTGTGGAATGTGTATTTATTGGTCCCACTGCCCTAGGGACTTTCATTTTGGCAAGGAAAGCAAAGAAGACACCAGCCGACAAGAGAGGGTCTAAAAACGCTCCTGGTAGGTTTGAAGGGATGAGCAGCATAGTTAGCAAAGTTAAATGGTTTTATATGACACGGTTGTCTGCTGTTGCAGAGGACTAGACTCAACACGCAGACAATCTTTCCAGGCCTGGTTGCCAACTTGGGCATGTCATTCGGGCTTCAGCTGTGAATGCAGCCTGGAGAGCCCCTCTTCAAGCTAGTGTCTGCCACCAACCTGCTTGGACAAGTCACTCCCCTGCTCAGAGATGCTCAAAGAGGAAGTTATATTGGCTTCAGCTGAACTTTCTTTTTATAAACTAGTGTGAGCTGCCATGTTGACAGCTCTGTTTCAGTGTGTTTCAGTGTGACCTGTAGCCCAGGGACATCCACACAAGGGCTGAACCACTCTGACCTCAAGTGTGAAGTGGTACCTTAGGTTAAAGTGGTGATGGTGGAGACAAACTCTTCAAAGCCAGATCTTCCCCATCTAGGTGCCATCTGCTGAGCTGAGCTGTTGTGTATGGGGCAACTCCCACTGAGGCTTTGCCAGGCTTAGGCTTTCTCTGAACAGCTATTTTTAGGGTTGATACTATAAATCCCAGTCTCTCCCTCTTGCTGCTGCTTCTTATCTCCTTAAATCATGCATAGTAGCAGCTGCTTGGCTCTACCTCTGACTTCTCCCTCCAAAGGGAAGGGAAACTATTTTGAAATGTAATCCTTTTCCTCTTTTTTTGGCTGGGAAAGACCTGACCTGCAAAATGTGGGCCACTGAGTAACACCACCTTTCTGGTACCTCAAAACTCCAGCCCTGCAGTGAGGTCAGGGCGAGGATGGTGAGTTGTGCTGCTCCTGGTAGGTCCCTGCAGAGTACAGTCGTGGCAGTGCTCATCTGGGTTCTCAGCCATGCAGGCTGCCTGCCCTGCACAGCCCTGAGCACATGGTACTAGCTGAAATGTCAGGAGACATCTATTCACCAGCTCTTCACATTTGCTGAGTGCAAGCAGGTTCCTTAGCTGGGACGTGCTGTGCCAGCACCTTGCAGACTATTTGGCTGCACCACAAATGTGTATGGAGGATGGTCGCTATGCTGCCCAGCCTTGATTTCCTCACTTCTGCCCCGGTCCCTCCCAGAGGCTCAGGGGCAGTGCAAGCTTTCAGCACAGGGACTCTCAGGCCAGGATGGGAAGGTCTGGGTTTGATTGTTGAGGTTTGGAGGGTTTCTGGGGTTTTGGAGGATTCACAATGCACGTCAGAGCTTGGCTTGCTGCGTCAAGCCTGCTGCATCACTCCGGATGTCAAGACAGGTAATCAGGTGTTGGGCCACTGTGGCTTGTTCCTTTTGGTGTCAAATTATTTATGATTCATGTGTTGCCATGACATCACTTCCCATTAAAAATCTGGGCTAGTGACCCAGCTCATCTTCTGCCAAAGCACCTGGCAAAACGCCTGGCCGCCTGTCTCCCTTTCATCAGTGACCTATGTGTTGATAGTGCAACTTGCCATCAGCCCCTTCCTCATAGTCCAGAGCCTTAACTCAGGGGCTAGCAGCTTGCAAGGGTGACTTGTGTGACTTACAGTGCGTGGTAGACTGGGAGAAGAGATCATGGCTGGGTGGCTCTCAGAGCATGCTTGGGAAGGGGTTTGTGTGCCTTGTGTGAACACGTGTACAGGGTTGGCATACGGACTCGCCAGGGTATGGCTGTGGGTGGGAGTATAGGTGCATTTTTGTAGCTCCCTCTGCTACTGTTTGTTCAGCTAACACAGTTGCTTTCATTCAAGAGCTAAATCACAAGGGGATAATTTGCAAATAGCAACTGTATGTTAAATACTAATTTGTATGTACATGTTTGGGTTGCTTTCCAAAGTCCATTTATCATCTCAGTCCCCCTGCATCTGCTGCTACAAGGCTTTCTGCCAACTCAGCAGAGTGGGAACTCCAGCTAACCCTGCTCACACTTGTCTTGCTCCCAGCACCTCCAGATGAGGACTGAACATGGCTGGGTCTGCCATGTGATGAGCCATGCCAGTGCTCGGAGCATGTTAGGGTTTCTGTCCAACTGAAAATGTTAAAGATGTAAAGTTTATCTGGGCTTGCTGGAGTCTGTACCCATCTCCTGTTGTCAATATTCTAAACTTGGAAAAGCAGCCCAGAAAGTTTAGCTGATGGAAACCATTAATTTCTCAGGACCCCTAAACTTGGTACAAATTCTGGATGTACAGAGAAGAGTGATGTGAGACCCTCAGCCTGTGCCACTGCTTCAGCTTAGGGATTTGCAGTTCTGCATCTTTCCACTGGAGCTCCCACCAAAAAGCACAACTCCATGTCATGCGCAGCACAAGCCCAAAGTCAGCCACTTGCTTAGAGAGCTTAGGTGCTAAGTTATATCTGGACCAGTATCTGAGCAGGTCTAAAGGTAACCATGAGAAACAACAGCCCTGCTATAAAATAGACAGAGGCAAATTTACTACCATTTCCTACAAACCATTTAGGATCAAATCAAAACAGTCCCTGCTGTCTGTGGGTGTGCAGGTGGTGAAATCTCCAGCATCACCAGTTGCACAAAGCAGATCAATACAGCTGAGCCCAGAGCCCGTTTTCTGAGGAGACTGGCATTGTATGTGAACTGGAATTTCCTGTAAACCAAGTGCTCCTGCAATAGAAAGAAATGTCCAGGAAACAGCTGCGCACATGCAAAGCACTTTTACTACTTGCCTGATGTTTTCCTCAGCATCACGTTTTCATAATTTTTTTAAATGCTTAAATCCTGTGCAAACAACCTTTTTCTCACCAGCTTCCTGTATGACAGTAGCCAAGAGAAACAGCTTCATTTGGGGTGATCCGTTTAAGCCACACACCATATTGTCTGGGAATATGGGGACTAGGGATTATTCAGTAGAGGCTGAAAAATGTTAATATTTTATCAGCCACAGAGTAAACAGATAAAGCGGAAACCACTTTATATTTTTCTGAAATGTTAATAATGGGCTGATAATCTCCAAAGCCTACATACTTCCTGTGATTCAAAAGGGACTGCATGTACTCAACATTCACAGTGTGGACCTGGCACAAATTACACACCCTCTCCAAGAAAGGATATCGTTGGTCTGGATGGGAACATGGCACAGAAACCAAAAAGCTGCTTTCTACAGTTTCTTAATGGAAATTGGAGAGCCACAGGGAAGAGCAGACAAGGTGACGGGCAACCCTAGATACCTGGCTGGAGCCTGACCCACAGATCTCCTTAGACCTGGGACTTAGACCCGGGTGCAAATTGGAGCACAGGAGGTTTCGGGTTAATGTGAGGAAAAACTTTTTCACTGTGAGGGTGACAGAGCACTGGAACAGGCTGCCCAGAGAGGTTGTGGAGTCTCCTTCTCTGGAGACATTCAAAACCCGACTGGACGTGTTCCTGAGTGATGTGCTCTAGGTGGCCCTGCCTTGGCGGGGGGGGTTGGACTAGATGATCTTTCGAGGTCCCTTCCAACCCTTGTGATTCTGTGATTCTGTGATTCTGTGACTTCGTAGTACTAGTTTGAATCCTAGAAAGACCTGTAAGTGGCTTGGCACCTGTGTAAAGATTATCTTTAATTGTCTTTAGTTGTTGAATTGTGGAAGGACTTGAGGATTTGAGTCAATCCTGAGTTATTCCCAATGAGGCCCAGGTAAAGGACATCGCACCACACATCAGCTGCAGGACAGTTTTGTCATTCTCCTTGGCACTAGACCACTACAGAACCTTGCATCAAAGGTCCCATGCAGTGCTGGGCTGAAGCCAACAGGCCAGCTTTGATAACTCGGGTTTGCATCCCACACTTAGCCCAAACAGGGAGGCTGGTCCCTGCCCACACGAGAATGCAGAAAATGCACAAATCCCGTCTGTATGCATCTGGCAGGCACTTGCATGGGGAGGACAAAATTGCAGGTCACCTTGTGCTTAATGAAACTTGGCCTCTGGTTCCAACATTCTAGCCCCTCAGAAGTCAAATAAGACTTTTCCTAAAAATCACTGATTATAAGTCAATACAGCATTTAGATACATCTCCTAAAGGGGCTTATACACTACAGGCTGCTCTGAGTGCAGAAATCTAAGATGTGACTCTCCGTAACAATTATTTCCGTTTTAGATTATATCAGGTCTCTGCAAACTTATGCAGCTCTTATATCCAGAGTGACTGTACTGAAATCAACATCAAATTCTTGTATTTGGTCTAGATATATCATTTCTCTGGCGTTGTATCTGGGAACCCTGATGCTTTTCTGGCAGAAGCTGTAAGTTTCTGCCATTTACAGACCTGTGCAAAAACTGACAGGTATAAAATTCCTTTCTTGTGCCAACTTAATGCCATTTTTCTTTTGCAATCAAGGATCTAAACACACACACATATATTTTCTATAACTATTGCCAAAGCCTGGAGCGGTGTTGCAGTCTCCCCTTTCTCCAGGGTTTCATTGAGACTTGGCATTTTTTGACAAAGGGTAATGTCATTCTGAGACTAGAGCCTGAGCAGAACAAACCCTGAAGCCCTAACTGGCAGCACAAGCTGACCTTTTTTTCAGGTTTGACTTCTCCTCAGGTCTCTGCATGCACATCCCTGTATCTTTATTCAGGATGTACCCGTTGCCAAGTGCAACAGATAATAACTACTCTTCACTGTATTGATTGCTCTTCCACCAAATCACAACTAGATATCCCTCTTGATTTTCAACAACAGAAACAAAGGAGAATTCCCCTAATTTGCTGGCATATAGGAAGCAAATAATATTCCTTGGAGATCACAGGCACCACACTTTTTTATTTCCAAATTGAATATAACTCAAATATAAAACTTGAGTTTTCCCATGTCTTTTCTTGCAATTAAAATCCAGTATTTTCCCAATGTCATTTAGGTTTTATTATGCAGCAGGTACATATTATCAGCAGCAATTTAAATGAAGTTTAAAAAATGCTGGGTAATTTTTTATATTACTAATTGAAACTTCATTTGTAACCAGTGTTTTGTAGGTCTTACCAGCAAAAGTGTTTGGAGTATTATTGCTTTTTCAATGCAAGTTCCATATGAACGGGAAGGTCAGGAGCCCCAGAGCTCCATTGCCTCTTTGCTGCTGATGGATGAAAAGATCCCTCCAGCACCGCTCAGAGTTACATAGCTTTGATCAGAAATGCTCTCAGGAGATGCACAGCCCACAAGCATCATGTGCATTGACGCAAGGCAGACGCCTAAGCTGGTGTTAATGTTCACAGCTCCTCTGTATTGGCCTCCAGCGTCTAATCTAGGAAGCCTTGCATTATGCCAGTTCGCCCCTGCAGATCTCACCCACCCAAAAGCAAAGGAGCTGTGGAGAGGAACTATGAGTGAGAGGTGCTATATTCTTCCATGTCCAACCCAGTGAGCATCAGATTCTTGCGTATGTCTGTGGTCCTCACTGCCCACCCTCAACTCCAATCCAGCCCGCCTAAGGCCCTAGCGTCAGGAAGGGAACTCCTCTGAGAGGTGGTCAGGCTACCCCAGAAGCCCTGGAGAGAAAGGGAGGTGGTTAAAAACATAACAGCAGCATTGGCTCCCGGCAGCTCTTCCAGTAAGCTGTGCATGCACGCAGAGGACGCCTGATGGGATTCCCAGACGTTCTGGCTCCTGCTCTTGCCCACAGTTTCAAGTAAACAGTTTGGTAGTACTTCCTTTTTCAATTCCTGTTTTCCTTTGCAGGCACATGGGCAAAACGTACTCACATTCCTGAGTCAAATGGGCAAGCACAGCCAAACTGGTTGTGCCTTGAAATACTTTTTCTATTCTTTCCCTCCTCTTTTTTTTTCCTTTTCCCTCTGCATGTGTGCTGCTGTTTCCACAGCAATGACTAAATATTGACATGCAACATTCACCAAACAAGAAAAAAGAGCATATGAATAAATATGAACTGAAACAGGGCTTTCCAGTGGCAGAGAGGGCTTTCCCGTTGCAGGGCTCACTGCTCTGCTCCAAACCAGATAGTAGCAAGAAAGGGCCTACCACTCACCACTTCTGCTTGAGGCAGTGGGACTGCCCACGCTTTCAATCCACAAAATTTAAATAGAATAGAATAGAATAGAATAGAATAGAATAGAATAGAATAGAATAGAATAGAATAGAATCATTAAGGTTGGAAGTGACCTCAAGGATCATCTAGTCCAACCATCCCCCCACCACCTATTACCCACTAAACCACGTCCCTAAGTACCATATCTAACCTTTCCTTAAACACCCTCAGGGATGGTGACTCCACCACCTCCCTGGGCAACCTGTTCCAGTGCCCGACCACCCTTTCCGAGAAGAAATTTCTCCTCATCTCCAACCTGAACCTTCCCTGGCGCAACTTGCAGCCATTTCCCCTTGTCCTGTCACTAGTTATCTGCGAGAAGAGGCTGACCCCCAGCTCGCCACAACTTCCTTTCAGGTAGTTGTAGAGGGCAATAAGGTCTGCCCTGAGCCTCCTCTTCTCGAGACTAAACAACCCCAGTTCCTTTAGCTGCTGGTAGTACTGTATGTGTTATCACTGTGAATTTGATGCTGGGGATGCTACTGGGATAAACTGATCATCAGGGAAAATCCTCTCCCCCTTTATCCATGAGAATTCATGTGAATAGTGTGAATTTACAGTATTTGCAAGAGTCTCCATCCGCTTGCCTGCATTCCCAGCAGGTGTTTTCATTGAGTTACTTTTTAGAAACGTAAAGCTCAGTCTAGATGCAACATCTGTTTTTCAACAAGATCTTAATTTTTGCACAGTTCTACAGCTGGACTGGAGGCTGAGGGGGTTAAATGACTTGCTCAGGTTCAAAATGTTGGGCAGGGGCTTAGGTGGGATTAGAGCTCAGGATGCTCACAGCTTAGTCCTTGCCTTATCTATCCAATTCTCAGCCACATGGCCTCTTTGGGTGCAAGGAGAAATTGTTCATGACATCAGGGTGTGTAATTCTTTAGCTGCACGCACCAGCAAATGATTTGCCTAGAAAGAAATGTAATGAATCTCCAGTTAAAGTTCAGCTTCATGTTACCCTTGGCATAGGATTTGTTAGAGTTTAGGATCACTATGATGAGAACAGCTCAGAGAGCAGGAGATCTATTTCATGAAAGATGTCAGGTTTTAAAATTTGGTTTCACTCCAAGTGAAAACGAACACAGAAAATATTCCAGCTTTCCTCAAATTCTGTTCCCAGCTTCTCCTCAATGAACTGCATAGATTACGTTCCATAAGCCTTTTATTAACTGGTGTAGTTTCCAAACCTTGTCTCATTTAGATATACATTTTTGAGTGCATCCCAATTTTTTCCATGTCCTTTTGAAGGATAGGTCCAAGAGCAGGGCAGAATATTCTTGCAGTGGTCTCACTGATTCATCAGGCAAAGATAATATAATTTTCATCTCCTCTTGATAGTCTCTTCCTTTTGAGTTCAAATGCTCTTACCGCTGATGTTTTTGTGCTCCCCAGGTCTCTTCTAATGTTTTTAGGGCTTCACATCTTAGAAACGGGACTTCCAGTTTTCACACTGGCTTTTTGGGGGTTTCATTTGGTCAAATTCAAGTGCATATTGACCAAACCAACCAGAAGTCCACATCAGTCTATGGAGCTGTTCTTCATCCTTGTTAGCAACTACCACATTCACTTGTTAAGCCAGTTTTAGGCGTTATCCCTACTTGAATTTGCATTTCATTCAACACCCTTAAGAAACTGGCTAGCATTAAGTCAAGGGCAGTGCCTCCTAGGACACCACCAGAAACAGCCCCATTTCATCACAGTTCCTCATTTACATCTATTTTCTGTTCTATCAGCTCCCTAATTGTAATCAACTTAAGAAACTATACACTGCTTTTTTGTTTTATCAGAATGTCTTGCAGACAAACCTTATGCCTTACAGGAAACTCTGTATTGTATCAACACAAGTATTTTTATTAATGAAGCTTGTAATTCCATCAAAAACCAATATAACATTATTTTGGAAAAACCTATTTTCCACAAAACTATGCTGACTGGCATGAAATATACTACCTTTAAATTATTTCAGTGCTTGTATCCAGTATCAGTCTTTCCACAACTGAACCCAGAATCAATATCAGATTAACTGACTTAATACCACCTGGGGTTTCCCGTCTACCCCGTTCAAATGTTGGCACAATTTGCAATTCTTTTCAGTCTCATGGAATTTCCCTCATGTTCCAGAATTTCCTTAAAACCGACAGCAGCAGGTCATACAACTCCTATTTCTGCTGATCTTAAAGCACTTGACTTCTTCCTGTTGAAAGTTCTCCTTGGTTTCTGATGGACTAGAGAGGATGTCATTATCACTGAAAGATATAAATATGCCACTTTTCTTTCTTTTCAAATACAGAACAGAAACAGGTATTTATGAGTGCTTCCTGACTGAGGAACTGGTCATACTTGGCTATAATGGGGTTTGTTGCTTCTAGGTATGTTTCTTAATTTTCCATTGTTATTCTTACTTTGAAAGGCAGATTTTAGTTTCCCTCTCACCCAGGATAAGAGTGGTTATGTTAATAACCCCAGTTAACTGCACTATTAAACACTATTAAACTGGAGGGGCTTAGTTTCCATTGCAGTCTGTCCTTGAATAGCTTTGATTAAGCATATGTTTAAGTACTTAATTAAGATTTGAATGATCTAACTCTAAAGCAGGATATCACCAAGGGCTGAACTCTCATGCAGAACAAGTTGGTGCTTTCTGCAGAACTTAATATCCAATGTCTGTGTACAGCATGACATTGTATTACCTGATCTACACTGTGCAAACTCCATCCACGGGCTTCAGGAGAGCCAAGACTCCATGCTTCAATTGTCTTTATTAAAATATATCTTATTTTATATTGTAAATACTTACTTTATATATATACCACTTTGAACTCTTAATTTCAGGTACAGTTGGTTGTGAGTAAACGTTTTGCCTCCCTGCCAGATCTGTGGGTTTAGACAAGTGTGGAGGGCTGTAAGTAGGATGTGTCTGACTCACAGAAACATTTCTTTTCATCCAATAACCAACACAGAAGCCAGGTATCCATAAATGGGTTCTGCTGAGTGCAGAGTAGTTTTCTGTAACAGGAAGTTTTAGGTTTGCCAAGCCAAGGAAGCTATCTCATGCTTATCTCATCTGTCTGATCATATTTTTCACTGAAATTCTCCTTTGTCAGCTCATGCCATGGCATAGACATCCACAAAGACATTGAGCGATGCTCCTCAATGTGAATGGAGAGAGTTATGGCTCGAGGACAATCACATGCCATATGTGTGACAACCAAGGGATCAGGCCCAGCCAGCATGGGTTCGTGAAAGGCAAGTCCTGCCTGACTAACCCCATCTCCTTTTATGACCAGGTGACCTGCCTGGTGGATGAGGGAAAGGCTGTTGATGTAGTCTACCTAGACTTCAGCAAAGTCTTTGACACGGTCTCCCACAGTATTCTCCTGGAGAAGCTGGCGGCCCATGGTCTGGACAGGTACACTCTTCACTGGGTTCAAAACTGGCTGGATGGCCGGGCCCAGAGAGTGGTGGTGAATGGAGTGAAATCTAACTGGCGACCGGTCATGAGTGGTGTTCCCCAGGGGTCAGTGTTGGGGCCCATCCGCTTCAACATCTTTGTCTATTATTTGGATGGGGGAATTGAGTGCACCGTCAGTAAGTTTGCAGGTGACACCAAGCTGGGGGGAAGTGTCGATCTGCCAGAGGGTAGGATGGCTCTGCAGAGGGACCTGGACAGGTTGGATCG
>VWZZ01004918.1:1416940-1431084 GCA_013399095.1 Psophia crepitans | reverse complement strand
GGGTACTGAAGGGGTTGATTTAGTGGGTAGGGGGGGGGGGGGGCGGTTGGACTGGATGATCCTTGAGGTCTCTTCCAACCTTAATGATTCTATGATTCTATGATGCAGCTCTGCGTTTATGTTGAAGAGTGCTATAGGTAGTGCCTGTTGAAAACTTACCCAAGCTTTGCAGGAGTGTAAACCCTTTTCTTAATCTGTTCCTGAGCAGAACCTTTGCCTCTCACTGATGTTACCCAGACAAATCTCTGAATATGGGTTATTTGCAAATGATAGCATGTGATTTGTCACCTTAGGTCCACATGGGTGTTTTGCTCTGCTTGGCCAGTCGCATTGTCTCAAAAGGGAGGATATCCAGAATTGTTTGCTAATAAAAGTCATTGATAATCATGCGTGTAAAGTTCATTAATTTCCTGACACTTGCCAGTGTTTTCACGTTAAGCCAGGGACTGTCCAAATTCTTGTAGGTAATAAATCACATGCCTCACCCTCCACACAACAGCAGAGCCAAGTTTATTGAATAAAATATTCACACGGTGCCTATTCATCTCCTTGTGGTTAGGATCCGTTCAGGTGAGCACAGGCATCCAGTTAGTAGCTGGCGTGCTGGTGCTGGCTCAGGTGAAGGCAGCCTGGGGTTCCCACTTATCATACCTTCTGATGCCCAAGTGGCAGTGGTTTCCTTGATGCCTTTGAGAGTGAGTTTTGCACAGGGCAGAATGAAGCCAACACCCAACCTAAAGCTGGTTTCTGTACCTGCCAGAAGAAGATTTAGACCATTCCTCTGCTTGCAAAGAAGCTATCACCAGGCTGTTCATCTCGAGCTGGAAGTCCTCTAGTCCTTTGTGTGACTCTGTATTCAAACAAAGCAAACTGCCTGCTGCATCCCATAAAGCAGACTGTCACAATAAAGATTTAACAAGAATATTAATGTCATTGGCTAGAAAGAAAGATGCTGTCTAAATGATTATTTTCCTTGAGTATTTTAACAGAAGTTTTAGTTCAGCGTGAAGAGCAGCTTTGCCTCCTTTTATAAGAATTGGCAGGAAGAGGTAATATTTTAGCTGACGCGTAATCTATCTTGACGCTATTGCTTTTTTATTGTTTGTCAGAAAGGCCCTGGGGGTAAACATTATTTCTTTGTCTGTTTGGGCCCTGGCTTTGTGCCAAGGACACATTTCTCACACCGAGCATGTTTCTGCATACCGGTGGGGGATAGACTGGGTGAGGACAAATTACCAGCTCTGCACACAGGCCTCTCAGGTGCCATTTACACATCTGTGGAGAGGTCATGGGAGTCAGAGAGTGTGAGAGGGAACAGGCTGCAGGAAGCTTCCCAAGCTCCCCTGGAAGTTGTCAGCTGGCAATTTCAGTACAGCATCTCACACCTTGCTTCCAACACTTGTGGCTGAAGAGCTGCAAACCACTCAGCCAGCACTTAGGGAAGCCAGCAAGCCAGACAGATACTCTTGCTGCATGTATAGATGAGTCCAGGCAATGGCTTAGCAATGATTTGCTGATTCAGGTGAAACAAATTCTCTCACTTGATCTCCCGCAGCATTCGGTAAAGAAAGAGCTGGCTTACATTCTTAGCAAAGCTCTTGAGCTTTACAGTTTGGAGAGCTCATGTCCCTAGATGCCAGCTCTGGAGTCAGTTTTCCTGGGATGCCAAACACACAGCAATTGCCTAGCACATTTTTTAACATCCGCACCTAATAAAAGCTTACAATTTTATGCCCTCCTCTGTCCCACTATCTCTCTATCACCTCCTCTGTGATTTGTTGAGATGTTAAGTCTGTGCTTTTCTGGCCTCCTCAGTCCCTGAGGCTTGTACAGGCAGTCCTCTTTCTTAAACTCAGTGTGAACATCCCCAAGGCACAAGATTTCCTATTCAGGAGATTAACATAGCTCTACTGCTGAAATCCAGCCCGGTTCTCATCTTTCACTGCTCCTACCACTGAGGTAGAGACTGTTTGGTCTGGTTTAACCAATGTAAATACTTCTCCTCTGTGTGGAAAACCAGTTGTTCTCACTCTTACCTCTTGACTTTAAGATGGTTTCTAGACCAGGTTTGGTTTATACCTACTGCCAAAACCAGGTTAGTTCCTGGTATCACCCGCTGAATTCATTGGTATTAAAGCTCTTATGCTTGGTCTCAGCATCTGCTGTGCATGGCACAGTATCATGCAGATGAGGACAGAAATCCCAAAGAACAAGCCCCCAGGAAGGTGTCAACTGCCCAACCTTCTCTGTAGACACTGAATCTCTGCACAGCAGAATACCTAGAGCAGAGTTCTGATCGTACTGAAATATGGGATATTAACTGTTGGTAGTTGTAGCCCTGGACTCTGCTTTTCAAGAGGACTGAGCATAAAGGAATGAACAGTCAGGGGTTGTCAGTGAAACCTTGGGCTTTCAGCAGGGTCAAGGTCTTTCAACCAGATCAGAGGCCCCAGTTATCCACAGCCGCTAGGTTTCTTCTCCAAGTAATGAAAGCCTTTTTGTTTAATGAGCTCAAAAGAATTCAAAGCAGAGCCAGCCAAGCTATATGAAAACCTGGCTAGCAACACACTTGAGGAAGAGGAAGAAGAAGAGGGAAAAAAGGAGGATTAAGAAGGAAAATGAAGGAGAAGGAAGGGAACACAGGAGAAAATAGAAACACTTCCTGGTGCTGAGGTGCTCAGCCAGCAGGGAGTTGTCAGGGTCTGAACAACCTATCTCCATGGGATATTTTTTGGATGGTTTTGTACCCGATCACCTAGAGCACAGCAGCCCAGCCAGCTGCCCCCTTCCTCTCTGCTACTTTAGAAGGGCTTTATCTCAGCTGGCACCTTTCTGTCTTTCCTCTCATCAAAAGGACTGGAGGTCTCATCTGGGTATATCTAACTTTCCAATTTGGCTCTCAAAGTTCATCTAGGCTGACAATATGGAGAGATCCTAGAATGCTCCTTCTGCTCAGCAAAGGGATCCAACAGCCCCAGGTAGGTCCTCCTGGGTGGGCTGGCAAGAGGAGGATGCTCTCTACCCCTCTTGACCTTCCTCTGAGATGAGCAAGATCTGTGTATTCAAACAGCTGAATTTTTTTCCTAAGAAAACCACAGGAGTAAAGAGCCCATCTGACTGTGCATGACTGGTATTTCTTCACCAAACAACCCGCTGTTTCAAAACTGACTGCTGGCTGTGGATTGCTAGAAGCACTGGACACCTAACCTGGGATACTCTGCCAGCAGCTACTATGAAACTTAGTGGTCCTAAGGGTGGGATAGTGCTACCTGGCTTGCTTGGATGTAGAATTAAATTGCTTTTTCATATCAAATATCTTCTCAAATCCCACTACTTAAGATTGCTGAGGGGCAAAGTGTAGAACAGAACACCAAGCTCCTTTGGAAATTACTCAATCTTTTTTTCAGCCTAACAGTTGATGGCTCTTGTGGGTGGCATATAAGCTGAACCTTCTCTCCAAACATGAGAGAAGGCTGCGGGGCACATTGCATAAAACATCATCACTTGAAAACCCTACATAAACTTACAAGAGTCTCAGTCAAATAAAACATTTCCAGCATCCTTCTGAGTATCTATTTAGTACCAAGAAGTGCTAGGGAATAAAAAAATTCTTCAGTTATTACAAAGCTCACACCCCAGTCAGGAATATTCTTCATAATTTCTGTTCACTCAGATTTTTTTCAAACAAAGTCATTTAGGGAAGTCCCTCTCTTTTCACAATAGAGACAGCAACAGACGTTTTATTAGAATGAAGGTGAAGAACAGGCATGTCTGCTGTGCAGAACATAAACAGTCATCCTTCAGATCTGGGTTCAGTTCCTGGCTGTGCCACAGACTGGTTGGGTGAGTCACAAACTAACCCTGCCCTGTCCTTGTGTGTGTATATAGTGGCTATTGAGTCCAGCAGGTCATTGAGAAAGGGCTCATATATGTCTTACATAGCCAGCATATATATAATATCTGTCTAGATCCATCTATAATCTGATTAGAGGTCTCTCTTTCATGGGCACCCTGTGCTTTACTCTACTACGCCTTATAGTAGTAAGTTAGCCTCAGAGCAGTCCCATTTTACAAGCTAGCAGTACTCTGTTGAACAAGAGATTATACATTCCTCGTTGAAAGCAGGCAGTGATGAGAGGCAGCAGGAAATGGGCCTTTAGATCAGGGGGTTTCCTTACATTTCTTCTACTACATCCATTAAGCTTGTTTCCCCCACATCTGGCATGTTGGGGCCTTCTAATTCTTAAATCAGCTATAATAGGAAGAATGGAAAAGAAATTGAAACTACAAAGGAATATATGCTCAGAGCTCCTCCTTTTGTAGGTGCAAAAGCAAGGAGAGTGAAGCAGGAACAGACTTTAATATATTTGCTCTGTCAGGGATGGGTGCAAGTACTGGGCTGTTGTTTTTGTTGAAAGCTCTGGGGGCAAAGGGGTTTTTGTCAATGTTTTACAAGTTTCTGGATGACGGTTTGAAACTGCAGCAAGAAATGTGATTCCTGGCTTAGCAGACAGGTTCTGCAAGTCAAGTTTCTGTTTATTTTAATATTTCAGGGATCCTTCAGTGTGTGTCACATGGACAAAAAGAAATGGGGAAACTCCTCCTCCTGCATGAACACGGCCACAGAATTGTCTTAAGGGTGCCGAGTTCCTGCAAGCTGCATGCCAACACACACTGTCCACTCCCCAGTCAGACCATCTCAGCAGGGAATTCCTGCTGGACCAGCTCAGATCCATGTATACACCTGGCTGTGGACTTGTACTAACACCATGAGTATGCTCAAGCTAATAAGCTAAAACTACAGGACATCCAGCTGATGGGTTCTTCCAAGTGAAGTGAGAGAAACTCCATGTCCAAGACATTTCAAACTCTGTACCAATCACACATAGGACTGCAAGGTAGGGTTCTGTACTGGAGGACTTGGAGGGCACGCAGCAAGTCTTCTCCATCTCTAATGTAGGTGATCTTCTGAATCAACTACATAAAGACTCCAGAGCCAACTGTAAGAATGTAAGAATATGTAACTTCTGTTTCTAATGGCTATAACTTGCAATTGCTGCTAGGACCACAGAGAGTTTGCTCCAGTGACTGAGGCTGCAGTATAGCAGAGTCTGTTATCCTAGGGACGTGGTACCTATCTGTGGTCAGCCCACCTTTGCAGTTAATGTTCTCACGTGCATGTTTTCTAGAGATGCTCATGAAGGCTATGATCAGACTGCTACATGGTGGGCCACCTAAGCTAAACTGGCCGAGCTTTTGCTGTCCAGATCCTTGAACTGTTTTAACAATTGGGAAAGCTTTTGCTAGAGATTCCACCATTTTGGTTGTGATTTCTCCATATTTATGGTTAAGTGATTAAATTAATTGACTGATGAACTTCTGAAATTCTTCTGACTTTAAAATGGCTTTCAGAAGTATAAATGACAACCAGGCAGTCAGCTGTTGAGTTTGATTGTTATCAGAAGTGGGAGAATATATTTTCTGAGGGTGTAGTTGATTTTTATAAAGGAAGTTTTCCCCAGCACTAAACTAAAGTGGCTTCTTGCATTTATGCAGTTTCCTCCAGAGCTCCATGTCTCTTTTTCATGCCTTCTTTCATTCTACATCATGATATTCAGGACACTTCATGCTTCATCACTGAATTTTGAGGATATTCCTGTCAAAGTGGAGCTGTCTGCTGGGACAGGCTACGCACTCTTTTAAAACAAAAGGAAAGGATATGATGCCAGCCCATGTGCTATGGCTGATGCCACTTGAAATATAAAGATGAAGAATAGGAAAGTCATACAACATTCTCAAAGAAGGGCAAAAATGGGGCATAGACAGGAAAGATGAGACAGTGAAATTATAATCTAGATTCCTTTACCTCGGCAAGTACATTCTCCAGCTCTGACCATCTTGTTGCATTGGGCTCTGAGCAATGGAAGGTGCTACAGTGACTCTAAAGGGAAGGAAGGTAAATCTGAGTCAAAGGAAGCACACGCATTGTCCCCGTCCACTAGCCAGGCCCATTCCTCTATGGCAGCGAGTGATTGAACAGCATTATGATAAGGACAAAGGGGAGCTGCAATGTTTTGACTAGCAAGCGGAAATGCCTTCAGCTTTGATTAATCTGATGCAGTTCCCAGTTTCGAAGGGAACTGAAGGACAGATCTGAGATTTTTAGTCAAATGAAGGAAAAAAGAATCCTTGTTCCCAACAGGTAATACATTGAATTATACAGGAATGTTGATACTTTGCACCTATAAGTGCACCTTCAAATCCCATAAAAACTTCCCTGGTGCACAGATGGTTTGCTCTTAGAAAAACAAGTAAAAATGTGGTCCATTTGGTTAAAATAAGCCTCCCTATTGAGAGGAATTATAGGACAATGGAGTAGAAATCTGTTAATGCATAACCACTGAAGAGCAAGAAGCTAACAGAGTTCTCTGTCCAGTAATCTCTTTTTGATTGTGTGTCACACCTTCATGAATGAACACCCTTCCTAGAGGGAGTCAATGCCTTTATTGGGTTTCCAGGTTTGGGGACAGTTTTGGCATGAAGTCATTAGATGTGTCAGTGTTTCTCATCCAGGCTTCACAGGGAATTTGAGTGGATTGAGGCAATACTGAACAGGTAGGATTTAGCCTGAATTTTTGAACATAGACACATCTGGGTAGGTCCTGGGTTCCCTGCAACTGAGGAGTGTGAAGCTCACCTAAAGGCTGGTGCAAACAGGGAAAGACTGTTCTTTACTAGCTATGTCTCCTGGCTGATTTATGGAAGGACCAAGAGAAGTCAGCAGAAATTACTGCTGCAAGCTCCCCTCCAGACATAAAATGGTACGGTGGCAGTCAGGAAGATCATCAGGAGAGCTGGCACAAAGCAGTCACCCCATGCCCAGACCATTAAGACCATGACAGACACAAATGAAGTCCCAAGAGAGGCTTGAGGTGTTTTCTAGCTTAAATCACAGTCTTGCTCAGTCATAAATGATCTGAAAACTTGAGAAAATTCCCAGTAGACACACCACTTTATGAAAATGAAAATATGAGCCTCCCACATGGAAGGGATGATTTGGGATGCTGCTAGAGTGCTCAGAGTATTGAGATGTGAGCTGGGCAGAGATAAGCCTGATAGAAAAAACACCTGACAGATCCCAGAAAGCAGTTGGGTGGAAAAAGAACAAATGGTTTTTTCTCTCTCTCACCAATTTGGCAAGGATTCAAGTTCCCCAGCATGATCCCAACCTAAGCACCCACCAGAGCAGAGTCAGACACCAGCCTCCAGCAACAGACCAGTCTGCAACATCCCCTCTGCACATGAAAACAAGCCTGATCAGCAACCCTTGCTCGTGGGGTCTCTGGCTCTGGAAATTCAAAGGTCTTTTCAAGGTAAGGAGCAAATCTTCAAATAGTCAATGATGTCATCTCAGGACATGGACACTCAGCCAACAAAAACCCAGGCACCTGCAGTTAGGTCACAAATCAGGGAATATTTTTATGTTTCCCAGCTGGAAACAAGAGTGTTTAAAGCACTGGAGCAAATGCCAAGTAACTATTCAAATGGCTCTTCAGATCTTTCTACCTGCAGTAAGGAGCACCCACTCCCCCTCCTTTCTGCACCAGGAAAATATCCAGGAGCGCTGAGTCTGTAGCTAGGAAATCACAAAAATAATTCCCAAACCAATGGGATTTACCAAAGGATCATTTAAGGATATGAGAGTTAGTTATTTCCACTGGCAAAAGGAAGGAGGACATGATAAGAAGAAATCTTTTTCTGTTGTAGCAATTAGATCACAGAAATACCTGAAAGATCTACCAGAGACCAGAGTGCCATAGGATAGTAAATGGTCATTTTATATCAAGTACGTGAACATTTTCATGTATGAGAATGATAGTTACATTAATTGTGTTAAAGCAGAGATAAGTAGACAGGATAGATGGGTGGATGCTAGAAACAGTTATGCCTCAAAGCACAAAAGTTAACTACTAATTGCCAGTGTTTAGCAAAAACATCTTCCTTTCTATATGAACTATTCAAATCTTTATTTTTTAATCCCAGAAAAGGATTCTTGCTTCTCACTTGATGTACAGGTCCTAGTCTACATCAGAAATAAAATACTCAATTAGACAATAAATAGTCTAGTTCATACTCTCTAAATAATTACTGACTTGGTTGAAATATGCAGGTTTTGGTGTTGCTAATGCTTTGGGCATTAGTAACCTAATTGTAAAATATTTCTGTGTTTGTAAGCCTTCAGTTAAAAGGGAAAGGCAGAGGAAAACCCAAATGTACCAAGGAGTCTAGAGCTTAAGATGGTATTCTCTTCCCTCAAAGCTATATATTCCTTCTCTCACTTTGCTTCTCTAAGCAAGTGCAATCAGAAAAGAAATGCAAGCAAAATGAGGGAATAATAGAACATTCATGGTGAAAACTCCTCAAAAGTGCAAGACAGTGAAGTCACTGGAGTCGTCTTATCTGCAGCTGTTTTGGGAACATCAGGGCAACTGGGGCAAGCAAAAAAAAAAAAAAGCATTAATCTGGAACAAGGGAGGAGATAGGTCTGACAGCTCCCCAAATCAGGAGGCAGGTTAGTCTGGTGTTGCCCATCTCTCTCACACCAAGTCCCCATGAGTTCATATGGAAAGTGCTGAGATCCAGCAAATTGTTTGCAGACTTCAAAGAGTTTTGCACATCAGCTCATGGAAGAGGCTGCCAAGAACAACACTCTAGCTCTGGGATTTACATACATATCAAACCATTTATAACATACCCCTGCACAGATTAATAGTCTGTGTATGAGTGAATGGGTGATGGGAGAGCAAGTACCACATCTGGTTCTCATGCCGAGGTTCTTCTGATGGCACTAAGAATAGGAGGTGTTTTTAGCAAAACTTGGATATCCAAATAAGATCAAGAGAGGATGTTTAAGGTCAGGGGAGAGCATGGGCCCACCTATGATACTAGATCAAGCTCAGGAGCTTGCCAGCCAGAATGAGTTAGATCAGCACAAAGGTGGCTCCACTTTGTGTCAGAACCTGAACAGTTTCTGCATCCTACGAGGGCCAGGAGTACACAAAAACAATCCATCCACTTTGTGCTCCAGCTGCCCCAGCTTTGCTGAGCCAGGGGCTCTGAGTTGCAGGACCGAGACATAGGCTGTCTAGACTGCACATGTAGGATCACAGGCTCTGATCTGGGAGTTGGATGACAACATTTCATAGAGGCAATATTATATTTTCTCTGTTGCCCAATAGCAACAGCTCCATGTCGGGAGGACCCTGGTGGGGGAAAATGAATTCCTGCAGGGAAAGCTACTGAGCTGCTTCAGGGGATTTCCCGCAGCATGTGGGAGCTCAGCAGGCTGCCCAGAGCCTGGATCCTGCGACCACAGCCCATCCGTCAACACGTTGCCCCATGTGTGATTACAATGGTTTTCACCACCCTTGCCCCTCTCTGTCATGTGTTTATGAGCACTGCCATTATTCTAGAGTTACAGAGCAGAAGCATCCTATGCAAATCAAGGATGCTGGAGCAGCTAATGAATTGGTTACACCCTTTCCTCAAAAAAACCCCCAAGTCCTTGGAGGGATACTCACTGTGTGCCATAGGAAATGCAAATGCAGTGGAATCTGTAAAGAGCTGAGTCACTATTTTGTTCATAGCATAGCTTTGCCCTAAACAGCTGGATTTCAAACGCAGGGTAATCATTTCAGGAAGCTTTCCGTCGTCTCACAGTTATGTCCCTCAAGTCTCATTGAAGAGATACAGGCTGGGCTCCTGGTTCTGCACTCTCTGGCAGCACACCCACTGTATCATCTCACTTTGCCTTTGTTTCCCCATCTACTATCTCCAGTAACAGTAAAAAAGCATTTTCTCAGGGATAGACAGGCTACCCTGAATGCAAATATAGCATCTAGTGCCAGTACAGTCCCAGCAATGCTATTGCAATTAAAATGGAGGAAATTTTTGTTTCTTGAAGTTTTAGGAAAGTCAATGCTTAAGAAACAATAGCAGGACACCGTTTCCATCTGCCTCCCCTCTTACTTCTTTAGGAGAAGAATAACTAACATGACATGTGGCTCCTGGAATGACATCAAGACATATTACCCATGCCCACCTCACCACATATGTCACTACACAGTCCCCAGCTGAGAAGAAGAGGGTGCGGAGCCTCTAGTTTCCTGGCCTCCCCTTAGGGCTGGGGTTTGTAAGACTGTCATCATTAGGAGAACTAGCCACTTAGGTTGTGCATGCTAGTCTACCATCACTCTCTTGTCCCTGCAGCCCTGGGTGAGTGAGCTCATGCCCCCAGCTCATGTCATGTGGACCAGCTCATCCACGTGGAGACTGCTGAGAACTAAGAGGAGCCCTACAGCAAACAAGGCCTGGCTATGAATAGTGACATGCAAGCCACTTGATAAAGTAGCACTCAAATACCACGCAGGCATCTGAAGCCTTTCTGTGGCATCTGCCCCTTGCCATAGATCTCAAACACATTGTTCTGGGGCCTCAGCAGTGATGGTGCCCTGGCCCTGGCCATGTCCGTGTTCAGGATGCCTGTCTTACTGCCCAGCCAAACCCCAGTGTGATAACGTAGGCAAAAGTCACCCCAAGGGTAGCACAAGAGAGTCTATGGTCCTGCTGCCCATGCAGATATAGCAAGTTCCTGTATGATATGTTGCCTTACCAGGAAAGGTGGGAGACACTGCTCAGGAGACATTAAACATACGCTTCAGTTAATTTATGTGACCTGGCATTCTGAAAACTAATAAAACCAGTTTATGTTTTCACTTGCACATAATTAATGGCAAAGCTCTCCATCATATATCACAGACCATGTCCCAGCTGGGACAAAAATATACAGATTATGGGAGAAATTAAGAATTAACAAAACAGCTGTTAGCTTAGCTAGAAATACTCCACTGCAGTCCCATTGTAAATCAGAAAATTGCCTTGTGACTCTTCTCCCTGGCTCTTTATGCATTGGGCTGTTTGGAGCAGGACAAGCACCCAACAGCAAGAGGATTCCTCTCTCTTAGGTCTCAGGCTGGCACCTGCTTAGTGCAAGATGCTGGCTGGACCTGTGGTATCCATATTGCTGTCCTCAAAGAGCATGTGACCACTGCAGGGAAAGACAATGGTACCAAGCTAGCTTTCCTGTTTTCACTAGCCAGGCTGGTTCTTCTCTGTGTCTTCTGAGTTCCCTGGCTAGCAGTTTGGTGTATAATTCTCAGAGGGCAATTAACTTGCAGTAATATTTAATGTACTTCCAAAGATGCAAAGAAAGGGAGCTTCCCCTCTCAGGATGAGCAGGATGGAAGATGCAAAAGTTAAGTTAAAAATGTCGCAGTAAAGGTCACTCCAGGCAGATGCAGATTTTCAAGAGGGAAGGGGTCAGCTGCTAGGAGTCAGTGACCTGGAGTTACTCTGAATCACAACAACCAGACCTGTGTGAACTAATATTCTCACAGCATTTGTCCCGACTGATGTATGGTGCCCCTCTTGCTGTGGACATTCAACACAGGCAGCTTGATAAAAGCCTGCCTTCCTGCCACTTTCCAAATAGGTTTGTTTCCTGACCCAGGCAACATCACTGGGGCGGCAAGAAAAAACACTGGCGAACAGGCACATCCTTTGCCTGATTCTCAGAGGGACAGAAGCAGACCTTGCCCAGCAGGATGTGGGGAGCCAGGGCACTGCAATTGGTCACCTGCCACCAGCAGAAACAAAACAAAAAAGATGCTTCACAATGGTGAAAAATAAAATAGAGAGTAACGAGAGTATTTATGTCATTTCCTGATGGACCATCATACAGCATGATAACAGGATGGGGTCCCACTGTCAGTTCCTGGATAGCTCAGGCTATTTCCCATAACCTGAGTGACTAAATAGTGCCATGAGGGGAGCGTGAAGCCATGATGCATCCTGCTTCCCCATGCAGATTTCCCCAAGCACCACAGCCAACACCTGGTTCATGCAGGAAGTGAAGAACCATCCCAGAGGCGTTGGATGCACCCTGGGAACCACAAGCCTTTCACTGGCTTTGAAAGAGAGTCAGGAGCAAGTAAAAACATTCAGCTTTGGGAGTATTTGCCCTGCAAAGTGGCCTGCAGACTCTTGTTCCCACCCATTGCCCTTGCTAGTCAGGGCCTTGGCAAGGTGCAGGGAGATAACACTGGATCCAGCCACAGCTCCACCAAAGCCCATCTCCTGCCTCAGCAGTGGCCAGTGCCTGGGGAAGCGCAGGGCAAGACTGCACCAGAAACACCCCTACTGCTCAAAAATCTGTGGCTTGATCACTTTAAATTCCCAACCTGACCCAGAGGTTATCTTTTTGTAAACTGCAGGTTTTCCACTTGAATTGGCTTAGAATTTTGGGGACTGCTGTGCCCTGAGTAAGGCTTGCAGAAGGGAGCTCTACTTACTGATCATGGGCAAAGGCAATGTTTTTTGTCTATAGACAATGAAGATGGTCACAGAGAAAGCTGATCCACATCATTTTGGGAGCAAATGACAAGATTGTTGCCACAGTCCTGGCCAGAAGTGGTCCAAACGACATCATTCAGATGACAGACAAAGCTCTAAACTCCTGAAGGAAATTTACGAGCTCTTATTCTCCGGTCCTGTTACCATTCTTGGTTTTTTTCCCAGTAGTTTGATGACAGGGAATTGCAGCTCCATTTTCTTCAGCCACACTCAGCTATATCACAGCAGCAGGAGCCCTGGGCAGGGCAAGCACATGTGGAGCAGTTGAAGGGCTGCACTGGGGCCAGCTGCCTGTGGCAGAGTCCTTGCTCTCACGGCAGGGTTGCTTGATGGATCATCTGGAAAGACAAACCCCCTTAAAGCTTTCAAAGGGTTTAGGCAAACCTCTTATGGCCCATCAGGGCATCTCCACCTGACATGTTCCTCTGGATCATGTGTTTAAGTTTTCTATCCTTACTTTCCAGTTCTTTGACTTGCTGCTGGTGCACCATCCATCCTTAGACAAACTTGTGTATTTGCTCCACTGAGACCCCACAGTTTTCTTGCCCAAGTGCCCATGATGAGCCCTTCTCCTGTTCCTGGAGAGTCTTAGGCTGCTTAGAGACCTGTTGCTAAAGTTGTCTTGGGACCTGGTCAGTACCCAAGACATGCTTGTTGCCAATTCCCAGCAGAGTTATTAAAAAAACTTCAGGTGAAGGTAGCAGACATGAACAGCATTTTTTCAGGGGCTTTATGGTGTCCAAAATTTAAACTTCCTTTTGTTAAGACATGTCAGTCAAGGTTTTAAAAGGTCTGAGGTTATAATCTGGAACTTTAATCATATGGTAATGCTTTTCTTTGTTTTTGACATGGATGTTGTTTTGTGATATTAAATGAAGGGGAATTAGGTGCTATTTAGCAGAAATATCATCTGCTTCAGAACATGAACATGAGTACATGTCCCTTTTGCTCCCAAATCACATACTACAATATACTCATAAACATTCACAACCAGCTGTACAGCCTCTTACCAGTAACAGAAGCCCTTTACTAGCAACTTTGACATTTTAATAGCTGTAGAGATACTAGTAAAAAAAAGTTAGAAAGTATTTTTTTAAAAGTTGGATTTAGTTATTCTCTTAAACACAGTTCTCTTGAGGACCAGGTACTAGAGGACTAATGAGGTGATACCAGTTATGCCGTTAATATTATTCAACATTGTAAGATTGATCTCTTTGTGAGTTAACACTTACATCTGTATGGCACAAGGAATTGCTGACTACAGACCAAATCAAACCTCCTGGCTCATGGAGGAACAGTGACAGAAAGGACCCTGGGCTGAGCTGCACTGGAGATCCCACCACTTTGGCCTCCCCTCTGCTCTGAGGCCATTTCTTTCCAAACTTGCTTAAAGCAGGGACCCTTGGTACAGAGAGGCAGGTCCTGCCAGTAGCCTAGAGCTTTGTCATTAGAGCCCCACCCCCGAATTGCAGCAAACATAATGTGATGATCCCTGAGAGGAATGATGTCGCTTGCTGGTGACAATGGAGAGAGAGGAGATGAGTTCTTCCTCCTACCTTGGCCCCTACTTTTGCCACTACAGACAAAAACAGCTGGACCAAACCAGCCTGGTTCTTGGTCAAAAAGAGCAAAGATTTGAAAACTGCTGAGGAGAGGAGAGGAGAGGAGAGGAG
>VWZZ01004918.1:1392713-1416366 GCA_013399095.1 Psophia crepitans | reverse complement strand
TAAAAGACAGTTTATGTCTCCCTCAAACTAAAGCCAGACTACTGGATACAGATTTTTCTTTTTCTGTGCCATACGCTGCAGACCAGCCACTGTGCACAGAAGATGCTCCATTAGTTTGACCCCCAAGAGCAGCTCTGAGCTTGACTCCATTGGCGGCTCTGGCTCTGCAAAAGGATTTCCAGCCCTTTGGGAGACAGACATTTTTTGCCTTGTATATGATGTAAAATCAGTTTCATAATACAAGCAAAATCTATCATAATCTCTTCATGCTCGGTGTTTATTTCAGAGCCAGCTGCAGCTGTCACAGCCTAATACTCTCTGCTTAGGGTCCGTGTGTGCACAGCTGGCTCAGCCCAAGCACCTGCCCTCAGCCCTCAGAAGCGAGCCGGGATCCCCCCGTTGGGTCTGGGCTCTGGTACTTGACTGCTGGTTTTATTTTGAAACCCTCCCATTAAAAACGTGCCGAGGGGAGGGTGCCCTGTTCAGAGGCAGCCTGGTTGGATTATTTGGGCTTAGAGAGCAAAGTGTCAGGTTTGTGTTTAATGAATATCTCCATCAATCATGCCAGATGCCTGTGGAATAATTACCTTGCAGAGCCCACAGTGGCAGGTAAAGCACTTGGCTCAAGACACAGAGCAGGCTTTATTAGAAGCCCCACTGTAATGCTTGCTGTTATTATCATTTGCCTTCCATTATGTTCATGGTTCGTGCTTTGCAATAGATGGCTATTTATTCCTTCTCAGGGGCTGCTTCAGCAGGTACCTTACATTCCTGTGGTGTTGCAGTCCATGGGTGCTCACCCCGGCCTTTGGGGCATATAAACAAAACTTGCCAGAGGTGTAAGTTGTCTCCTCAGGTTTGGTGAATTACCGCTGTATTTGGTGCTTTGCAAACCAAAAGCCTTTCATTTGGGTCCTTTCAGTGTCTCAGCTGCTCTGACTCAGAGTCTTTTGTGCTCACATATCCATGCAGGGATAGAAGTAGCCTGGAGAGACTCTCAAGAGGTGCAAGGGAGACAGTCTAGGCTAATATTGTAAAGCTAAGGGTTAAACAAAACCAAACCCATTGCCTGGGTAAGCTCCAGTGCCTGCAGTCATCTCAGCAATGAATTTGGTCCCTTTCACCTCTGCCCTTGCTGGCCTTTATCCCTAAGCATCAGTAGGATGAAATGCCCAAGCTATGGGCTTTAAAGGACTTTACAAGTTCAGTTTACAAGCTCCATAAAATTACAAATTCTCCCTTCCCACTGCAGAAGTACCTTGTAAAACATGTCCTGTATTGTTTCAGTCTGACAGGTCAGGCAGCAAAAGCAAAGCAGTATCTGAGTGACAGCAAGCAGTGGAGGGAGCGCATCTGGTACCAAGTGGAGTCTCTGGCTGGGAGAGGAGAAAGCAGGAGGTGGACATGATAGGCAGCAAATAAAAATAACTCTTTGCCTTGTGCTATGGGAAAACCCAAGGGCTAGTTCCACCTTCTGTTTCTTCTCTCTTATCTAGCAATTATTTGCAATGTGCATTTTGGTCAATTTGCTTCAGGATGTGGCATCCATAAGCATTCTCCACATGCTTACATCCTAACCTAGCCTCAGCACCCAGGGCTGCACCAGGGCCGTACCTGCGGCCATGTGGCTCAATCCTTAGCTAAGCATCTGGCGCCCTGGAGAAGACTGCAGTGACCCTCCATGGTAAATGCCTGGCACTAACCTGGCACCAGGGCAGTAATCCACAAAGGCCCTTTCCCCATCTCAGGTAGTTCCTGCTGCTGATTGTATGCCAGAGGTTTGGGAAGGTCATATGCTTTACCTTTCATGTTTTGGATTGGACTGCCTTGAATACCATCAGAAAATGAACAGCAGCCCCAGCAGATACATGCAAAAGATTTTCACATCTTACACATGTTTACACACAGAATTATTTCGTGTCAGGCTGAGCACAATGAATCATAACTCACCTTTTCACTGGAGCTGGAAAAAATACTCTGGATTTGTTGCCAGTGTCAGCACCATTGCTGATAATTTTAATGCCAAGGGAAAGTGTTAGTTGAAGAAGAAAGAAAATAAGATCCTCCCAACATCAGCTGAAAGACTGCCAGCAAAGGATGGAAAGAAAAATTCTGGGCTCTGCTGATGCCCTGTGCCAATCCATCACATCCAGAAAAACACTCAAGGACCTGTCAGGATGGCTGGGCTGTGCTAGCACACAGTGCCGGTCAGTCAGGGCTGGCAGGGAAGAGCGTGGAGGCATTGTACTGCCTGAGCCAGGGGGAGAAGTCAGGCAGCCGAGACATCTCCAGAGGGAAAGCCTGAGGGAACAAACACTGCCCCTGCAAAACGCTATAGTTGATTTACTCAAATGTGATGTATGAGCAGGAGCCTGTTGCCGAACACAGTTTTAGAGATGTCTCCTGAAATGCACTTGTTCAAAGAAATGATGACAGGTAACATCATCTCAGGGGCACCCGAAGAAGAAAAAGAGATGGAAAAAGCTTTGCCAACACAGATGGCCAGCAGATGCCCTCCAGCCCTGTTGTACCCAGTGCTGTGGCTCCTATCGCTTTTCCTGAAGGGTGACAACCTCTGGCTGTCCCAGATCTGAGGCCTCACGACAGGGCCACACAGTCTCACAGACCCCCCCTTTTCATACCAGTTCAGGTGTCTCCAGGGACAACACAACAGCTTCACAGGGGCCAGACCATTTTGGGCTATATAGAAAAGCAAAAACCTTTCCAAAATCCAGAAATCCTTTAGGCAGGGATGACAAGATTTTATCCTTCCTTCCGTTATGGTGCAGGAAGTTTATTAGCATTTTTTCACAGGTTTTCTCTTTTTGATACAAAACTCAGCGTGCTCTGAGCAGGGAATTGTGGTGAAAAGGAGGACAGGGAGGGACCTAGGGTCTGTATCTTGTTTTCAAGGCTGGATACTGCAAGGGGCTCAGGAGCATGGGGAGGGGGAGTCAGGGCTTGGGTTCAAGCCCAGCTTTATGCTACCACACAGCCACCCAAGCCTTTCACAGAGGGACACGATGTTTTCCAAAGTGCTCATCACTCTCGGCCTCTTCAGCACTTACCTGCCCTGCGGCTTCTCAGCTCCAACCACTCCTGTCAGCCTCTGCCCCTTTCTTTTCCCCAGAAAACCTCCTTCTGCTGGTCTCTACCGGACCACAGGCTCTGGGATGAATTTCAACCCGAGCAGAGGCAGCGCGTGCCTCCAGCAGGCAGGCACCTGCAGGGCTGCCTCCCACGGTCCTGCTCCAAGCCGGTTGTGTGTCTGTAGCCAGAGGCAGGCATGGGCAACTGCCTGATGGCTACTGGCCTTTTTGGCTGACGACTTAAATCTGCAATGTCAGTGCCAACATAGCTGCAACATTTTTAAAATGTTCAACAGGACAAAGTTGATACGTGATTCCCCTGCTCATCCCCCTGCTAACTTTGGATACAAACTGTTTACAAACAGCTGTTGTAACATCCCTGAGGTCCAAAGGAAAATACTCTGCTAGAGAGAGAAAGATCTTAGCATGGACTATGTCCAGGAATTTCATGAGCAGAGCCAGGAGCTTGTTCAGATGTTTCCCTTCTAGCCTCTGGGTTAGCAGGGTCTGTGGAGCTGAGAGGGTTTATCATTCATAACAGCTGTGACTGGAGCACGGCTGCGATATGGCCTGGCAGGGACGACAGACATGAGGGAGGGTGGCCATCAGGGAGGACAGCCATCAGGGGTCCAACCCAGGTGTGGGGACTCCCAGGACAGCAGCAGCCATCACTGTCCAGGTGATTGCTACTCAGCCAAGACGCCATGGGCTGCAGTGGCATCTCTGCCCCTACTGCCAAGCCCTGGGGCAGGGCCAAGCCTGGCACATGGTCCCTGGGGGTGCTGCCAGGAGAACCGCAACGAGCTCCGCTGGCAGCAATGTCTAGCTGGCCATGCTGTGCTGAATCAAGGTGTGGCCCGTTGGCCATCAACTGTGCTGTGCCACCATTGACTGTGCCCGTGCCAGTCCTGTCGAGGGAAAGGGTGCTGCCCCCATGCTCCCAACACCAAGACCCCTGGGAAAGAGAAAAGACAGGTTTTCTCTCCCCGAGGAGAATAGAGCAGCACAAAGACTGCGACCATCAGCAAAATCTCTGCCCAGCTGAGCCCTTGCTGCCTTCACTGCCAGGGCTGAAGGGACCATGCGCCAACCCCGCTCACAGCTGGTGGCTCAGGTGCTAGGCACAGGGTCTGTGTGGGTGCTGGGACTCAGCCCGCCACCTCCTTCCTCCCAGGGTGCAGCACGCTTGTTCCTCATGTTGCCACACCATAATGGTGTCATTACCTGCGTATTTAAAAGAGGAACTGTCTTGTCTTCCCATCCTTTTATTCCATGAATCTCTCCTCTCCTTGCCCACTGTGTTTGCTTTCCATCAGCAGGATCAGCATGAGGAGATGCTTTCTTGCCCTGGAGAAAACAGTTGCTCACACAACAGGGGGGAAAAATAGCTTGTGAAAAAGAAGCAATCAGAACCCTCAAGCTAAAGTTAAGTTTTCTTTTAAAGAGTTCCCCTTTCTGGAAGCAGTTTCCTGCTTTTCTAATTGGTGTTTCTGAAGGGAGAGAAAGAGGTCCCTGTTCCAGGGGTATTAAGCCCTTTAAAGATGCTTTAACTAACAAAGCAAAGATTAGAGAACACGGATCAGATGTTTTTCCTATCAAAGCTTTTTCTTTTCTTTCTTTCCTTTTTTTTCCCCCACTGTGGATGTTTCGAGTCTCCTCTGGGCCGGGCTTCATTAAGGCTGTTAACTTCGTAGCACTGGTGTCTCTTTGCCCCGCTCACAGTTTGGGTGGCCTGAACTAAAATCTCCCAAAGGGCTCATTACAGGTGGTAGGCAGACAGGGCTGGAGCCTGGGCCACACCACATATCCCTGAGAGAAATGTGTTTCCCTGACCAAAAAAGCACAATATTATATTCTTAAAACATTCCAGCCCCGTCTGGGTGTTCTCTGCATGCATTCCTGTACGTGGGATTATTATTGTAGAGAATTTATAAAGTCATTCATTTCTCTGGAAGTGTATGACATGGGTTTTGGTTGAATGGGCCCAGTGCAAACTTAGAGCCATGTGGTGCTATAAAAACACAACAGTAAATAAATCAGCAGGGAGAATTTACACTTCAGCCTTCTGATTGTTTTTACATTCAGAGGCTCAGACTCAGAGCCAGAGTGTAAAATAAATACCTGTAGCACTGAAAATGCAGCGTCACACTCTTGCCTGCTAGCAGTCAAACCGGCAAAGCCAAGATACGTGCAAAGCAAGGGTGTTTACAGCGAGCTTGCGGTGACCTTCTTTTTCTTTGGCTGCTTCCTATTTTTCTTGGTGATACCTCAGATCTTTATTATGGTATTGTCAGTCCTAGTGCTCCTGTGAGTGAAGGTTGCGTCAGGCCTTCAGGGGTTTGAGTGCTTGATTTTTATTTTTTCCCGGGGGCTATTTTTATCACAGCTCTTTAGAGAAAAAAAGAGAAGTCACTCTAGGCTGAAACTTGCCAGCTCCTGGGTGTTACCAGGAGGAAATCATGCTTTTCATCTGTGAAAAACAGGAATGAAAGGAGACGGGAGATGGACATCCGGGCTCTGCGCTTTCATGGTCCTGCCATTGAGCAGGGAGCTTAGGGTGGGAGAGCTGAGTCCTGGGTAGGAGCGACATGGGTCAAGACCCCTCTCAAACCTGCCTTCAGTGGGAGCCAAACGGGAATCTCCTCGCCAAACTGACAAGGTGACCCTGCAATTTAGCACTCCTCAATCAGAGGAATTTCTGCTGTGCTTGTCCCTTCATAACGTGAGAATGTCACTCAGCTGCAAAAAACAAAGAGGCAAAGGGTGGAATCATCTTTGATGACACTAAATTGTTTTCGGAAAACCAAAGCTATTCTGAGATGGGTGGAACTTTCCTATACTGAAGTAAACCTTTTCCAGGCATAAAAATGGATCACAAATCCTGTGAGGCAGTAAAACAACCTCTGGATTAACCTTCTCCCTGGGAGCCCCCCTGCATACCCCAGGTTGCTCCGGTTGAGTTCTCCTCTGCTGACCATTGCACAAAAACAGATTTTTGCTTTACTGCCAAAAAAGCACTATGGTTATTTACCATCTCAGAGCTGGGGCCATTGCCAGTTCCGATGGACCATTTCTCATTAGCAATTAGCATCTATCTCGCCACCGATGTCTCCTCCAGGACCGATCTGTAAGAACGCCTGATTTTACCTGTCAGGCTGAAATCACCTCTTCCCACACAAAACAGATGCGGGGAATGTGTACCAGCATTGAGGTGACTCTAGGTGACCTGTGGCAGTGCAGTGTTTTTGTAGCCGTCCAGCTGCCTCTGTCCCACAGCGAGGGACTCCGGGGCAGCCCCACTTGGGGATGGTAGCCGTGGCCCTGCTGTACTTTCTTGCTCTAAGAGCCTGCTGTGCTTTTTGCGTACTAGACAAAATAATGCTGCTGGTGAAGGTATCCGAGAGTATAAGAGAATGTGGAATTTGGCTCAGTTAAAGGAACATATTACTGGCATTTGCATTTTCCGTATTTTCTTAGTAAAACAAATCCCTGGTCTAATAAAAGAATGAGAATGAAGATAGCATGGCTCCACGCCTTTGGTAAAAAGAGGTTGTTACACACAAGAACCCCTCAACTCCCTGACTGAATGGACCACCTCTTCAGGCAGGTTAAGACCTTGACAACTCTATTTTGGTGGCTGAGACCAGATTTAAGTCTGCAATTCAAATGCACATGCAAAAAACATGAACCAAAACTATGTCTGCAAGAGAGCTTGTCCTCACCGTCATGTCAATATTGTAGCTTTTAGTGTCTCTGAAGGTATAGAAACTCTGAAAACTGGAAGCACATCAATCTCTATGTATGCATTATACTAGCCAGATTCCTGTTATCTTTAATAAGGGATTATTTTTCTTAGCCAGGCAGTAGAGTTATCGGATAGAAAAATGGAAGTATTTTCCTCTGGTGGGTCCCAGAACGCCAACCTCCAGGAACAGCTCCCCCCTCCTCCAAACCCCATCCCCAAGATCGTCCTCCACTGTGCATACACTTTTCATGGGTGAGGAAGATTTTGTTGAGTTTTTGGGTAATGGATCCTCTATGCTCACTTGCTCTCTGTTTGGATTGTGAAGGAGCCTTTCTAGCAAAGCAGTATTCAGTGGTGGTCTCCAGGAAAAGGCATTTCTTGCATTAAAAACAATAAAAGGCCCAATGTTTTACAGACAGATGTCCATCAACAGCTGGCGCTGGAGTGGGAAGAGAACACCGGATCTTCTCCATCGTCACAGCGCTGGGGCTCTGCATAGCCACTTGTTTATTTAACAAGCTACATTATTAAACTGGACCTTGGGTTGTGAGTGGAAGCTCAACCCCCTGAAAAGCCACACAGACGCTTTGATCGTTTATAAAGACCTACTTGAGAGACTGTGCACTTCACCAGGGCTGCAGGGAAGGAAAAGGGCAAAGTTTGTATTTCACCAGCTTTCATTAAGTTGGGCCATTGATTCAGCTTGTCTCTGACTCAGATGTCTTTGGATTTGGTCTCATTTGCAAACTTAGCCATATCAAAATCACATAGTTGAGGCAGTGGTCAGGGACCTCTGTCCCTGTCCCAGACCAAGTGTTCCACTGCAGGCAGTGCTTCGGGCAACAATGGCCCCTTACCCGGCCTCCCAAATCCCATTTGCACTTGGCTTTGAGCCCTTCTCTATCCCACCACTCCCTACCCAGTCAGGCACTGGTTCAAGTTATACCAAAGCCCAAAAAGGCTCTTGGGGCTCACAGTGCGTGGGTGAGCCCTCGGCAGCACTGCCTTCTGCCACCGGGTACCTGGGCTCTGGCGGCATTGTGCCACGAATACGTCAGTTCTCTCTGCACGGCAGCTGCCCCCTAACTTTGTCACAGCAGCTGTTTCCCAGGACACAGCAACACTTCTAGCTAGGAAGGGAACATTTTATCCAGCTGAGACTGGCCGACAGTTTAAATGGGGAAACGTAATTACCCACACTTAAACTTGGCCTTGAGATGGCATCTAATGTCTCTGTGGTGAGCACCCGTCACCCTCCCTCTTCAGGATACCTTGCCTGCCCATTGGAGGGAGCGCAAGCACTTGAGATGAAGAGTCCTGTGTTCAAGATGCCCTGATAATTCAAGACAGAAGTTAAACCAGGTCTTTCAGAAATACACTGAAAATCTGTCATTGCCCCAAGTTATACCTATTCTCCCACCACCTGCAGGGAAGGACTCATGGGGGAAGGACCATGGGTGCTGCGGTGGGACCTGTCCTGGGGCAGTGCTGTCATGAGACCCCTCAGTTTGGGCCCCAAATTACTCCCACAAAATCTTGTTCTCTTCAGTCACAGCCACCATCGCTTTTGCTTTGGCATTTGTCCCCTGGATTTCCCTTGATTGAAAAGGTCTCTTGGTAAAGTTGGGATCAGCTGAGCAGCTATTTGCTGTGCCTTCCCTGCCAGACCCCTGCTTGCAGAGGCACAGCACACCGCTCCAGGAGTAGGGCAGGGTCTTCCCCCCCCACAACTACTAAACTTTTCCTACTTGATATGGTAGTAAAAGCAGGGCCCTTCTCCGACGCTTTCGACATGCTGGAGGTCAAAATTGTCTGGATCAGCCCCCCACAGACACTGTGAATACCTGCCAGATGCCTGGCAAACTCGCTAAGCCAAAAACCTGCTCTCAGCAACAGCAACACCCAGCCCAGCCTGCTTCCCTCACCAGGGCAGCCTGTTCCCCCAGGAATGTGATACTTTGACTTGATAGCATCGGTCTGGCCACCTGCTAAAGCCCCACTCACTCCACAGTTTGAGCAAGGCAGGCTGATGCCCAGGCTGCTGCGAGGACCTGGACGTGCTCTGTGCCAGCCCCATGCCTTGGACAAGAGATTTTTCAAGGAGGCACAGTTTCAGTAAGAGAGTTGACTCAGTTGCCAAGCCAAAGGGGAGGACTGTACAAACCTTTGGGCATGGAGTAACCGTACACAAAAGCTGCCACGATCTCCCTCTGCACACAATGAGAGAGAGTGCTACACTAAAAGCTCAGCGCATTTTCCTGCCTCCATTTGCCATCAGAGCTGCTTGCCTCTTCTGGCACAGCACAACACTTCACCTCTCAGCACAGTAACACCAAGAAAAGCAAAGTTTCGGTGGATTATTTTGCAACAGCTGCATGCTTTGATTGTTTCAAAGAGATTTTACATTTAATTTTTTTCTACTTAGCCAATTTATTCTTTGTCCATGTTTTCAAGAAGTCTAAAATCACTACAGCACAACCCAGCCACTGGGCTGAAAATGGGATATTCCCAAAGCTGTTACATAGTTCTAGGTATTTTGGACTCTACTCCTGACACAAATAACAAAAACAAACACTTGGAACAGATATGTAATTTTAACTAGAAGCCAATCTAAGTTTTAGGATCATAAACAGCGTAATCATTATTTATACTTGACTGATTTGTGTTTCAGTGAAACCTAAAAGTTTCTGGTTTGTGTTCACTAAGGTTGTCATTTCAGGTTGGGCACAGTATGCTTCTGCTAAAGAAAGCACATGGAAAATAAGAAATTCAGACTCTGATAGTGCACTGAGGCAGAATAATTCAGCGTTGGATACAAAGGTTGTGTTTACTTGCTTGGAGCCCGAAGTTAATCCTGTTCCACATATTGGCTGCTGTACTGAGAAGGTTGCACTGGACAATTCACTTTATTGGATTATCTTTACACTTGAGGAGCCACCAGCGAGCCCCATTCTTGGGAGTTTCCATTATTCAGCACTAGACCTGTGCTGCACTTTCTTACAGTCCTGTATTTCTCTTTCTGTAGTTTTATTCTTGATAAACAACCCTCAAAATATGTTTGGCCTGTTGAGCAGCAGGCAGTTGGCGCTGCTTTTTCCCCAAGTTCTTTCTGCCAGCAGCAGGAACTTGGAGAGCTGCTCAGAAGCGATGGGACCATTAACAAGATGTGCTGCAGCACTAAGCAGGACAGCCTCACAGGGAACGGAAATTCCCAGTAGCGAAAAGCTGAAAACAGACATGGGATCTAGCACAGTCGACACACGTTACCTCCCATCAGCTGAGCTGCTGGAGTTGCTTTTCACACTTCTACCTGCACCTGGAAGTAATGCACTTCAGCTGGATGCTGAATAAATGCACGCTTCTTGACTGGTGTTTCCAGAACTGACTCAACAGCATAAATCCCACTGAGACTCAGGATGGTATTTTCAACAGAGTGCAAGCATTTTGCTGGTCTTTATCACATCTGCAGAAGCATATAAGGATTCCTATTTAATGCAGATAGTGCCTAATAAAACAGTTAAGGGGTTAGGACCAGTATTTCTCTGATTTATTCATCTTTACTGGTCTTTGTTCTCTCTTTCCATCACTGACCAGTGTCTGGATACCTTCAGATTGCAAACGTATAGGTACTCACCAAACATGCCCTTAAGTACCTTCTCATTTTTGAAAATGGGGCTGCACCTCCTAAATCACCACAGTCCTGTTGGGAATTAACCCACCATGTATAACAAGCAGAGCCCCTGTGTCTGCGTGGAAATCAGTGCAGCCTCACTGAATCTTGACAGCTTCAGCAACTTCTACCAGCTGTCCTGCATCATAACCAATTTAATTATCATCATTTCTGCTCTAAAGCATTTAATGTCACAGACAGACAGACATTTGGATCTATGTGAATCTATCACTGCATGTTCTCTACGGAGTTTTCCCTCCTGTTCCAAGAGACCTTGCTGTACCTCTAAGAAACTCTACGTCAGCGAGCCCTGTGATGTCTGTCCCTGCCGTGACGTGGGTTTGCAGCTTTCCCCAGAGGCAGAGCTGTTAATGGGGAAATCGCTTGGGCTTGGCCTCCCAGCAGACTCACATTTCCATCAGCAGACTCAGGCTGCTGCCGACTCCCCAAAGCTTCAGGCAGATTTTCCATGCGCTGCTCAGCTCTCACATAGCAGAGTGATGCCACACAGGGGTGCTAAAACTTCTTCTATAAAACATCATCTTGCAAACCCCATTGTTCGGCTATGGGAACCTGCCCCTCTGTCTGGAGGGCAGACTCAGCAAATCCACTCTGGGGAGACTGCCCCTGACCACCCAGGGGCCTGCCTTAGCCCCCATTCTACAAAATGATCTGATACCTCTTAGGCCACAAAAGTAGCAATACAAAGATTAGTGGGGAGGAGTAGGGTGAAGCAGGCTTAAAAAGGGATGAAAGGGTATTTTCTCTTTATAGAGAGATATGATATTTTTTTAAAGAAATGCACACTGTCTCTGACTTGCTTGTTTCATGAAGCCATGGTTACCTGATGGCTTAAGAGATCTCTTTGGATAAAAGAAAACTTAAGTCAGTCAAACCACTTGCTGAATAAATACAGATCTTCTGCAGTTATTTCAGAAGACAAACTCAAGCCAGACAGAGGATTTCCTATCTCAGAGCATTAACAATCCAACAGCAAGTGCTGTGTGTTGTGATTAAGTCGATATAAACTATTGCATATACAATATGTAGAATTAATTTCACTATAATATGGCTCAGGGATATTTTACCTGGATCCCTCACTGTGTAGGGCTGTATACTTCATTATCTTAAAGGGTGAATTCATCTCCCCATGGCTGTCACCATCTTGGGGACCCTGTCACCCACCATGATGCTCCCGCTTACTGCCAGGGAAGGACCAATGTGTTTTCCCAGCAGCAAGGCACAATGCTGCGGCCAACCCAGCCCCAGGGTCCCAGCCTCTGGCCTTGCTGGGAGACGGGATGGCCCCAAAGGCCACTCGGCAACTGACCACTGCCTGAGCAGTAACACAAGCCCTGGTGATGACTACAATCGTAGACAAATAGTAATAAATAAGCAGCAAAACACTGTGACTTGACAAGCCTTGGGCATCCCTGGGGATTTGTAATGGGATATGGAGCTTTTCCCCTCCTGGTCTCTGGTTCACATTTCAAATCCAGCCCCGCTCCAAAGTGACCAAAGGTCATTGCCAGGCTCAGTCGCCCGTGTGAAGACATAAATGGTCTCATTTCTCTAATTTCTCAAGCAAGACTGGGGGGAGGGCTGTATTTGTTTGGTTTTTATGATCCTGGTGGAACAGCCCGACAGCAAGGCTATCTGTGCACCTCTCCAACCAGTACCCGTCCTGGCTGTGTCTGGTACCTGAACACCTACCTGGCAGCTCCCAGGCACCGCGCCTGGCCCCAGCCGGTAACACACAGAGGTGCTGGCTTTACTCTGACTGAATCCTGTGCCTCATTTTACTTTTTCCATCTATAAAGTTAAGCAAGAATGTGCATTTTTGGTGCATGTTCTGTACAGGGCCTGGGAGATTTAAAGAGCTTGCTGCAAGTGTGAAACTCCACTATTTAATTACAGATCCTCAGCCTGTCCTCAGAGCTTGGTCCTGGTCCCTGTGGCCCAGATGTCACAGCAGGGCAGCAAATGGGTCCTTCTAACCAAACCCTGCATGAAAAACAATGGCACCAGTGCAGCCTCCCTCGGCAGCTGTACCCTGGGGAGCCTGGGCATGGTCAGGCTGCCACAGACCATGCGGCTTTGGTTTCTTTAGTGACATCTCTCCTTCTCCCAAGCACCAGGCTGCAACTGAGACCAGGGGAAGAGCATTTATGACCCCTTCTCTTCTCTTGTTTTCCACTGCTTGCAGGACTGGGATGCCCCTGCACCCTTGCAGGACCACAGTGCTGGTGTGCACGTCTTGCACCAGACCTTTGCAGTGGCCCCTACAGCCTGCACATTTCTCATACCATTCAGTTGGGGTATAGGGTTCATTGTCTCCTCGTGGTGATTACCACAGCGGCTAAGGGCTGACAGATGGACCTGCATAGGTTTGCAGATTGCTCTGGATTCCCAGGCACAGAGGTGTTTTATAAATATCCCCTATTATTATGGTGCTCTATTAATAACCAACTTGGGGAACAATGGGTGCACGCAGCAGCTTTGGTCATCCGATGCCAACCAGCCGAGCCTCCGCAGGGCCATGGGACATTCCCAGAAAAACATCTATTTGGGGAAGCATAGCATTTGCACACAAGCCCAGGGGATGCACCAGGCCCTGGAGGAGGCTGGGCCATGGTGCCTGCTCCTGGCAATGCACTGCCTGGGAGCACTAATGCTCCTCACTGTCCTGTACCCCTCTCCGCACCCAACACAGAGCTCCCCTCACCGCACTGTGAGGGCTGTGATCCTGGGAATCATGTCCTGCCTTTCCTCTTCCCCCAGCTGTGCTAGACAGGCAGGGCAGGCAGGGAGACAACATGGCTTGTGGTAAATTTGGTTCTGCCCGGACAGTCTTGTGGTTGCAGCTCTTGCAAAATTTGATGAATGCTCCTGGGGATGTCCTGCACATTGTCACAGCTACAATTTCTCCATCGACATAAGTGGTTCAGGATGAAACAGCTTTTGGGCAGCCTTGATGCTCAATCAAAAGGCATTTTGGGGGTGAGACAGCAAGTTAGAGACTGATGGAGTGATCTAGCATGTGTCCTTTGCAAGCTACTGCTTCCCACTCAGGCCAGAGAAGTGCCAGCCCTTGCTGCTGCACAGGCCCCTGGCATGGCCAGCCAGGGTGAGACATCCCTCCTTGTCGTACTGGCAACATGGCAGCAGAGCTTAGCAAAGGAAAAGGTGGAAAATGAAAGGAGGGAGCCCAGACCTCATTTCCCCACGAGGGGCACAAGGGAGTCCCACTCCTGCTGGGTGTTACAGTCCCTGCTTGGGATGCCGCCAGGTTCACCAGGGAAAATGGTACCAGGTTTTTTTCATATTGTTCCTGATGACTGGGCACTTCCTGAGCCTTTCCAGCATCATGGGGAAGGGGAGCGAGAGGAAAACGGAACCTTTTTTTATTTTCCTTCCTTTCGCAATTTCTCTGCGATCACAAAAAGCCATATTGCAGCTAATTTTCCTGCCTCCATTCACACAGGCATTTTGCAAGGGCACAGGAATTCCTCTATGAGGGACGTGGGCTCTTCTGATGCCTCGCAGCTGGCACCATCCCTCCCTGCACTCCCCAAGCCACCGACTTATCAGCTTCCTGCACTCAAGAGCTTGGGGTGCAGCGTTGGGCCCCGCATCCCACCTGCTGCCCTGGCCTGTGGTGGCAGAGGCAGGGAGCAGAAGCAGACGCAAGCACAGAGCCTGCAACCCTGGGACCTTTGCAGGGGCAGAGGTGGGAATGCCGAGAGGCAGCGGAGAGGCTGCACAGCAGAACCGTGACTTGCCCAGCCCCAGACCATCAGGAAGGGCTGCCATCCCTGCAGGGTCAGGTAATGGGGTAGTGCTGAGAACTAACATAACTCATCAGACACCATTTGCAGCTGCTGTAAGTGCAGATCTACTGATCTCACTGACTCTAAAGTGATTTAGCTGGCTAAGGATAGAGGTTTAAAAATGTGAAGGGAAACAAAAGTGGCAGTTTTGTGCTCTCTATTCATGACCAGGTCACTCAGCAGCCATATAAAGAAGTTGCAGAGCTTAGCAGGTACCCAAGGGGACTTTCTGTGTGATATGAAGATGAAAAATCTTTCAGTTCATCACTTCTGGAAAAACAGAGCTTTTGCCTAAACCGAATGTTTCCAGGGTCCCAATGGGAGTGCAGCCCTACCGTCAGTGCAGGCAGGATGCAGCACGGATGCTCTTGCTCATGGGAGAGAGTGCGTGGCCACATTGGTTCCCTCTCACTATGCTGCAGCTTGACAGCGAGGGAAAGCCAATGACCCCTAGGGTGTTTCAGGAGGGTCTGGGCTGGGAACAGGTCTTCTTGCCCCAAGCATGATCAGAGCCCTCAGCCCCGTTAGGGGACCCGGCTCCGAGCATCCAACACCCCCTAATTCCTCCCCGGTTCAGCTTTCACTTGCTTTTCCTTAGTAAGGACATTCTTCTCTTTACCAACTGCAAAGCTGGGGAAACCTAATGCCAGTATTAAGAAAAATACTTTTCAAATTATCCTTTAGTTCCAACAGCTTAATGTCCTTACACACGCTTAGTGTGGAGTTTCAGCCTCATCTGTCTGCAGCGGGACAGCCCGCCCCGGTTGGGAGCAGCAGGACCCCTTTCATGTCGATGTGCCGATCCCCCAGCCAGCTGTGGGAAGGAGAGGCCACGTGGAGCATCAGGCCCTCCCAGGAAGAGACTCCTGAGAAGGGCTGAGTATGAATAGCTCATTAGATTTATAAGGTTGTATTCAACCTTGTTGGAAAAGGTGCAATGGGTGGTGTGGTCCTTCTTTCACTGTGGATGGTGCTGAGGGTTTCTGCAGCCCCTGTGTTCTCATGTTGGCTCTGAAAGCAGGACCTGGTGCCCATGACTTCAGCATGATGCCCATGGCCATGCTTCGTGCTCTGTGTGTGTACACAGTGTAAGGAACGACTAACCCATAGCACTAGCCTGGGGATTTCATGCTTGCCTGGCTGGAGGCTCTGCCATTGTCCCCTTGAGATGGGAATGTGAGTTATGTGCCAGATGAGCCAGTGGAGATCATTGCGGTTGAGGCGATGACATCCAGGGGGTCTGGGCGGGCACAGATAGTCCTTTCGGAGAGTAACAGTACAGGCAGGAGCAAGGCTGCAAGATAGTCTACTGCTGAACCCTTCCTGCCTCCTGGATGAAAGCAACCATAAGCTGGTGGGGACAGCTGGCAGCTTGTCGAGTGCTTTTCTAGTTGCAGTGGTTAGAGTCTGCACCCTCAAACCTGCCTCACCCCACCCGTGCACCTCCTCTGCATCGCATGGCCATCCTGCCTGCCATACCCGAGGTGTTCTGGGTGAGGGAATGCATCACCACAAAGCAGGGCTTTCCTCCACCCCCTCTCTGCTCCCCCTCCTGCTCCACAAATAAACAGGGAAGTGCTGACAGCTGCCAGGTTTGGTCAGAAGACTTTTGACAGAAAATTGAAGCCCCCGCTGTGTGGAGGGCAAGCTGTGGGGGCTGCATGCTTGCAGGGCAGCCAGCAGTGTGGCCAGGCTGAGCAGTCTCCATCTTTAAAGCATGTTCAAATGCCAGCCTTACGCTCACCTGAGCAGGGAGAGCTCTGAAAGCCCAGCCCAACATTTAATTTCCTTTTCTCTCCTTTTTTTTTTCCCTGAAGTAACTCATATGTAACATCTGGTATTCATCTTTTCTTTCCTTCACATGCACAGCAGAAACCCTGGTGTGAGTCATGTCCATTTAAATATGGAAGCACATCATAAAACCTAATGGAGAGTCCAAGAGGTGACTTTTATGTGGTTAAAACTCATAGAGAGGTCAAGATTGTTTGGTTTAAACATGGGGGGTCATTCTGCGCATGAAGGTGGTCCTCTAGACCTTTAGAAAGGCTTGTTTGCTCAGTGCGAGAGCTCAGCTCAGCGCCCCGTGGTTTTACTCTCGGGCTCCCAACAGCGCTGTGACTGCTGCAGGGAAAGGCTGTGTCACCGCAGCGCTCCCCATCACCAGCAGAGGGGAAACACGGGACATGGGCCGCATCCCACAGCTGTAGGGAGCCCACGGCCTTGTGGAGGGGTCCCCAGACAGCAACAGAAGTGGGAACTGGGGCTGTGCTGGCATTGGGGTTTTGGGGCTGTCACCTTGCTCACTGCAAAAGGCAGCGATGGTCACAGTGCCTTTTCCGCAAGACCAGGGGAGCTTCGCATTTGCCTGTTGCCTGTAAAACCCACCATGTTTTATAGGACAGGGAAGAGGAGGAGTGTTAACAATCCATTTCTCCTTGTTAAACTCCTTTTTTGTTTTATTGACTCTGAAATAATTTTTGGTGACCATTTATTACTACTTTATTGGCTAGTTTATTGCGACTAAGCACATGATAAAGCAAACCTTCTGGTCGGGGCTGACATAAAGATGCTGTTTGAACTCTGAATTCTTTTGCCTGATGTACATTAGCTTGAGCCAAAACCAGACATCTGCAGCCTGTCTGGGGTCAGACAGTCCCTGCCTGTCCCCGAGACAGAGTCTTGTCCCAGTGACCATCCCAGCCATGGGCATGAGTGAGTCCCAGCCTGGGGAAGCAAGGGCAGGACCTGCCCCTCTGTTGCTGGAACAGATCAGCTCAAAGCTTCAGGTTCCTCCTTGCTAATCACACAGACAGGGATGATTTTTGACTAAAAGCAAACAAGTCAGTTGGGGTTATTAATCCTGGATTATATCAATGTGGATGATTTGTGTAGCCAAGTCATGTCCAACTCTCTCTTCAGTGCAGTCTTAGCTGTGGCAGGCACCAAAGTCTATCCATTCCATGTTCTCATACACCTGGTCGGACCAGAGGCTGCAGATTTAAGATGCAATTAAAATAATGACATCAAGGGACAAAGTCTCTGACACCTTAGAGGCATTAAGCACTTAAGATCTGCTCTGGGATCCTCCCTCCCTCCAGCCTTGTTTCCATTACCATAACAACATCTCTATTTACTGCTGGTGTCCCTGGTCATCTAACGCTAGCCAGCATGCTAAATGTCTTGACTAATGTAAGCCCCTTCCTCAGCTGTCTTTTGAATTTTCCACTATTTAATCCCCAGTTGTCAAACTGGCCCTGGATTGGATGACTGTAGCCTGCACAGTCACCTCTGAGGGTGAAAGAGGAGGTGATGGTCCCTGCTTGAGTCTCTCCTTCTGCCCCTGGGCTCTGCCCCAGTAGCCTATGGCCATGGGGGTTCAGTGCCAGCTGGGCTTTGGTATGGGACCAGCCTTTGAACAGAATCAAGGTGAAATGTCTCGTCCCCATGGTGATGGGGAATCTTGCAAGTAATCGATTGGCATATACTGCTCCTGACTCCAAAGTCTGGAGTCTGATCACCAAAGGCTGGACACCTCTCCTGACCCCAGGGATCCTGGGGGTGGTCTTCATGCTTCCTGCTCCCTTCCTGCAAACCCAAGAGACAAACGATACACTCAACTCATGCCAACCTGCTCTGTATCACTGAGCTCGTGTTTATCTGTCATCTACCAGGCTGCTCTCAAGGAGAGCAAAGCAAAGCTAGGTTCTGCACTCTGGCTAATCTGTGGTTTCTTCTGTGCTGAAGACATTTGAGTGCTTGGGAGAAGGTGCAATTTCATTTAACGTTGCTCTGTCCTGTCTCTCACTGCTTCCTGCCAAGAAACTGTCAGTTGCAAAAAAGCTTCCCGTTTGCTTGTTCTTTGCTATACAATGAAGTCTGAGCTCAGTTTATAGCTCCTATAACTGCAGGAAAACAAATCCATCCTGCCCTGGCACCCCAGGACTGTGCCTGAACTTCACTGGGCCCTGAGTTTGCTCCTCCACTATTCCTTCTCTGCCAGCCTTGCCCCTGCTTGTGCCAAAAGGCAGAGAAAATGGGATCTTGTGCTAATAAGCAATCCAGGTCGAGGTCTTGTTTGAACACAGTCAAAAATGGCCCCTGTCCAGCCTGACTTGCAGCATTTTGCCTTGCCAAAGCTGAGAGAAATGGGGAAGAGTCTGTTGAACTAGGCTGCTTTTAGACCCAGACTTGTGCAGAAGGGAGACAGGCAGCAGGAGGCTGACACCGAACCCCTGTTGCTCTGGCTTCTCAGCAGGGCACAAGGATGGGATTGATCTTGTTCCCTCAGCCCCATTGCCCTGTCACTGCCTCCCCTGCCCTTTTTTCATTTTCAGGTACAAGGTCTACGAGTCCTTCCAAGGGGTTTCCAAGCAGGTCTGGCAGAGACGCTGCCATATGTTTTTCATTTTGATAACTCCCCTATGGTGTCTGTTATCACCCAAGTCTCTATTAAGATTTATTCCTGTTATTGTAGCAGTCATTTTCCCCAGTACATGTGCATTGTATTTGGAGAGAGTCATAACCACTCTCCACATCCAACAGATGCTGTAGTCAGAGCGACTCCTGCTTCCATTTACCAGACCTTTCTACTAATATGGGATTTCACCAATAACCACAAGTGCTGTTCGCTCCCCAAGATTTCTGCACTGTCATTTCTTGACTGTGTTAGCGGCAAAAGACTGATCAGAGTTCCAGTCCCTCACAAAGCAAGGGGTTTGTCTGGCTTTGCTTTTCAGCCACTTTGCCATTCAAAACAGAGACTTCTGCACTCGTCGGCTGGAGGGCTGAGCAAGGACAGGGGCTCACAGACCCAGGCTGGACAATGGCTGATGTGAGAGGGGCAAAAGACTGGTTCCCCTCACTCGTGGGATTTGATGAGGGTCGCCTGGGGAAGCAGATGGGATCTCCTGCTCCTGGTATGTGGATTTAAGAAAAGGCCGAGGTGCCGTGCATGAGGCTAGATGCAGCCAGGAGAGGTCAGGCTTCACCGGCATGGGTTTGGTGGTGCCCCACCACAGCTCTGCCTTTTGGCACGAGGCTATGAAAGAAATGTTTACCCTCCCTGGGGACTGGCAGTGACCATGGCCCTGTGGCTGTTTTGCTCTGGTCCCTATAGAAGGCAGTAGCACCACTTGGGCTCCCTAAGCAAGGCAGCCTGCTTGCAGCATCCACAGACCCTTCCAATTTGCCCCTCTTTCATCCCATAGCAGTTTGGTCAGCTCGTACGGAAGAAAGGAGCTCCAAATGCTTTCCGGGCCTAATAATATCCATCAAAGCATTTCCAGGGCTGAGGCGAGGATATACACTGCAGCACGCAGAGCAGGAAATGGACTCGGGTTTTCCAAAGCTGCCTCTTCCAGCCAGAGCAAACCACAAGATCATGGGAGGACAAGAGCGCTGCGCTCGTGGCTTTGTTTGCCCCAGAAGGAATTGATTTGATGAGAAAGGAAATCGGGTTTCTTTAATCTGTCCTTGTGTTAATTCCGCAGAGGAAGGCGTGCGCGTCGGCAGTTCCTGAAACTGAACCCACCCCTCAGTGCCAGTCGGTTCATGCTATTTGTGGGGATGGCAGTGTTTCCCAGGCCATGACGCCCGAGGACTACAGAGAGCTGTGCGTGACGGAGGCGGAGAGCCCTTGCCTCCAGAGCCAGTGGCAGTCAGGGCTGCCACAGAGCCAGTGGCCCTAAGTGTGTTATGGGTCCTCTTACACATGTGCCTTCATCAGATGATGGGGGTCCTGCTACTGGCTTCACCAGGGGCAGGTTTTCTCTAGCAAAAGCCATGAGGAAGGAAACAGCTGTGCTGCTTCTCATCTCTGGGGAGTGTGACTGTGCGCCTTCACATCTCTTTGCCAAACCTTGTCTCTGAGCCCAGTAGGACAAGAAGTATGTTCCTCATACATCAGCTACATCTGTGAGAACAGATTAGATCCAAACACACTTTTCCATTAAAAATGTTCTTTGGGAGAATCACAAGAAATGTAAAAGATCCAAGGGAAAGTGGATTCCTGACCAATTCCAGGCTGACATTTCAACTAGAAAAGGGGAAATGGAATTAATGAGTAGGAAGAACAAGAGCTAACTAAGATGTCATCAGAGAAGAGCTAGAAATGGTGCAGTGTTATTTTATACAACAAAACCTAAAAATACAATAAATAAATTACACAAAAACCTAAGCCAAGATTATCCTGGATCCCTTTCAATGCCAAACAGCTTTCCCAAGGTGACTAAATATCATCACTGTTGCTTGCACAGAAGGACATCGAGATGCAACTAGCAAAGGGATTTAATTGTGCCAAGAGACCCTGGGCACACCGTGTTGAATTTGCTTGGGGCATTGCAGAGGCAGGAGCGGGAGCACTGAGCCTTGCCCCGCTCTGCTCTGCTTCATTATGTTTAGTTAGTTTAGTAACACACCACTGCCCTTAGCAGGGCTTGTGCAGGGATTACAAAGCCTATTGTAAGGGCTTCCTGGCGTTTGGTGAAGTCCCTGCCCCTTCCTTTGCGTGAGATGCCTGTTAAGGGGTGGCAGGTCTCCAGCCAGGACTCTGCAGGCAGGAGCGTGCAGGGCATGTCACGCCTGTGGGCAGGGCTGGCCACCCGACCAGCTGGTGTCTGTGACTGGCAGACCCTGACCACAGTGGCTACCTGCTCCAGCAGCCTTGAGCTCCAACAGAGACAATTTGCCTGTCCCCAGCACTCACAGCAAGGTATCTGCCTGGGTTGATGCGAAGGCGGGAGCAGGAGGCAGAGCAGCGGCCTGAAACTGTCAAATTCCTTGTGCATAACAAGGGGGATATGCTCTCAGTAATATTGGTGTGGGTCTATGGGCATGCAGAAGGGACCACCACCCCTGCCTCACCTGTCCCACCACAATGCTCCAGAAAGGGGTGAGGTGTCCCCCAGGGCACAAGGAAATAGTAAATGGAGCTGAGAACAACCCACAGGTCAGAAAATCCCCCTGAGAACAGACACATCCACAAGTGTGTAAAGGGAAAAGGAGAAAGAGGACAAGGAGAAGGAGAAGAAGAAGAAGGAGGTTAAGGGAGAAGAGAGAGGAGAAAGGAGTAGAGCAGGCTGGGAGAAGAAACACTGCTTTTTTGCAGACAAACTTTTTTGCTCTTGGAAGGGTCCTGGTTTCATCTTCAGGTCTGGTCTCCACCCTCAGAGACTGCACTCTCCCATAGGACTTTAACATGACTTTAAGCTGCCCTCAGTGACAGTGCAGAGCCCACTGCCTCTCAGCTGGATGCGTTCCAGAGAGTACAGCTCCAGCATTGACGCAAGAAGAAAAATCTCCGGGATGGAGTTAGTCAGTTTTTATGCTGGATTGGATTTGAAGAAGCAGCTGACGTCGGTTGAAGCATCCGTTCCTTATGGTGCTTGGGTTAAGTTTGCAACGTGTCCGATGAAATACTCGGCAATGCAGGGAGAGGATTTATCCCAGTAGGACCCCTGTAGACTGTGCAGCCTCCCGTTAGCATGCTGAGCCCCATGGTTTATTGTTTGTGTTAGTTTGTTTGTGCTAACATAATACGTTGTGTTAGTGATTAATATATAACATCATCTGCCACACCAAAACCCCATGAAAACGTATGAGCTCCAGAACAAATGATGTTGATCTGTTCTTTGCTGTGACAGGGGACAAGGTGGAACAACAAGGAATGTCAGGGGTATTTTACTGGCCAGACAAAAAAGAGAAAAAGTCCTCACAAGATAAAAATCTTTACTGGATGGTCTATAGCAGCTGCAGGCAGGGAGCACTTTGGGGAACACCTCATCTCCTGACAGTGACTGAGCTCCGTATTTCCCCTCCGTACGAGGACTATGCCCATCTAACTGCAGCCCTGTGCAGGGTGGCACCATCTGGGCCCCCCTGTGTGGAAGCAAACCCACACATAGCCAACCTGCATGGCGCCAGTGTGGGTCAGGCCTCAGTGACTGCATCCAAACGAGAACCAGGCTGGCTTTAGCCAAAATAAATGTCTGCACAGGATGCTGCTGCGGGACTGAGTGAATACAAACCTTCGGTGCAACAACCACAACTGAGTCATGGAGAAATGCCTCCCCTTCCCTCTAGTGACTCAGTTGCAAGTGGATGGCTTGAAAATTACTCTCGCTCCACAGAAAGGATCTAGCAAGAAGCAGCGAGGCTGCTGCTTTCCCTTTGGAAGCAATGCAGCAGCAGTTTTTTCCTGAGCTCCGCGGGGCTCCTCTTCCCCAAACTTGTGCTGCGATAAGGAAACACGCTTCAACTAACCCATTTTTGGCACCTCAGTACTGGATCAGGGGGATCCTTCTTTCAAACTAAAAGCACCTCCTTCCCCTGTAGCTGCAGCCCTATTTCCCTGTGTGCTCAGGAAGTGCAGGCAGCTGGGCAAGAGCTTCCCCCTCCTTGCTGGAGCTGGGGTGCAAGTGAGGAAGGGGCCAAACTGGAGGGGATGGGCACACATTTGCTTGCAGATACTAAGCAGCAGAACATGTGTGTCAGCCTCAGGCATCAGAGCAGCACCCCCATATAGAGTTTTTTGACAGCATTAATGAACATTAATGAGAACATGTGTGATAGAGAGTGACTGATTTTAGAGGCAGCTCCTCATGCACTCAAAACCAGACAAGCTGTGGTAGGCTCCTGGGCGAGCCCCCAGGCAAGGACCCCAACTGCCAGGTCCACTTGCCCAGGCCACCGCCCTGAAACTCCCAAGGGAATTCTGTGCTCTGGGACTGGACGGGGATCCCAAAAACTTCACAGCCCGAAACCATGGACCGCATGGGGCAGCTGCACTGCAGGAGAGCACAAATATCTCACTGGAGAAGCATGAGCAGTTGTCAGGGAAAAAAAGGGAAAAAAAGAAAAAAAAAAAAGGAAAAGGAAGAAAAGGGGGAAAGGGAGAAAGGGAGAAACCCTGCCGGCTGTGTGCTGGGGGAGAGTGGCTGACAGTTTTATTTCTGAGAATTTCCCCATGCGTGATCTCTACATTGGGATCTGCAGGCAAGTGACCCCATAAAACCAGCCCGAAATCCCCATGGCAAATAATACGGAGCCAAGGCTGGCAAGCAAGAGCCAGTTGGGGGTGTGCACACTGCGGGGAATGCAGGAGACCAGCCCCACTCCCCTGGGCCCTGTGGAGCCCCACGTACAGCCATGGGCTCCCCGTGATGCCCGTCTGTGGGGTCAGGCAGCCCACAGAGACCCACAAGCCCCAGCTTTCCCAGGCGTGTCAATGCCTATTAGCAAGAAAACAACTGTTGGTCATGAGGACTTTGCTGGTTATAACAATAATTATTTATTATTAGATGCTTTCTTCCTGAAGGTGTTC
>VWZZ01004918.1:1153051-1372380 GCA_013399095.1 Psophia crepitans | reverse complement strand
CGAGGGGACGGGACAGGAGGCTTCGGTACACGTGGGTATCGCTGCACCGCGGCTCCGGTGGACGAGGATGCTGCAGGCGGGCACCCCCCGCCCGGCCGTGCCTGAAGAGCAGGCTCCCTCCAGAGGGAAGAGCTGGGCATCGCACGAATTGCGTCGTGCACGCACGGAGAAGGAACCGTTGGAGAACTTTTGCCAGAACTTGCAAATATGCCAACTGTGAGAAAAATATAATTTGTTTTATAAAGCAAAGATTTGATATTTGAAGCACACAGGCATAAATAAGGAAGGGCAGTAATCTGGGAGTTAGAATTTGAAGATAAGTAACCAGCAATAACTCAGCCGTTGCTATAAACTGGTGTGAAGAGTCCAGTCCATTAGTGTAGAGGCTTGTATGTGTGTATGTATGCAACTTTTTTCTAAATGTATTCAGTTTTTTTTTCTTCATTTAATTCTTCTAATTCAACTGATCAGTAAGATATTTAATTTACGTGAGTGTTTGACACAACTAGATGAAAGCAATCATACCCAAAGATTCTGTAATTGACCATTATCACAAGCACAGTATGTGCTTATAAAATGTGCTGTCTATTAAAGCAAAAGACACTCATTGTCTGTGGGAATCTAATTAGTGTATCAGAGGTTTGCTAACCTCCAAGAATAATATTTCATACCTTCCCCCCCCCAGTGTGTTGTACATGTGATCAAGGTGAAAAGCAAGAGCTATTTTTGAAGATATTAATTTTGAAAAATATGGACATGTCCCGTGTACGCTATAGATGTAGATGTACAAGTCTGCTTTTCAAAGGTCCATGTTCCTTCAGGAAGTCTGTGTAAAATACTGTATGTGCTGCATATGCCAGAAAAATGCACTCATTCCCCCCCATTAATAGAAATAACCTATTATAAATTTACCAAAGATACCATGGTTTTATAAATTGGCCACATATGTCTGTGTAATATATTTATTATATCACATTTCATAGCATTTCTGTTTTATGAAATTCAGCCTTGAATATGTCACATATGTTTTGCATATATGTGCAATAGTCGGCCAAGTATATCCGAGTAAAGTATGATAAATGTGTTCTTTCCACATGGGAAATAAAATGTTTTTCCAGATTTAAAAAAAAAAAAGTTTATGAAGAGCAGCCTATACAAAATAATTACAATAAATCACTCACTTCTATTTAGGTTAACATTATAAATTTGAACTAGTAACAAAGTGATTAAGAATAAAAGCCAGGAAAGTCACATTTAGGACCTAATTCTATAAGGAGACAGAGCAGCATAAAGGGGAAGAGAGCATATGCGTTTCAAGGCTAGCTGCTACACGGTGTAAAATCATGCAACCTTGTATAGCAACTTCCTTCTTACGCTCCCAGAGTGATTCTGCAGCTGATAAAGGCTAGCCTCTCATCACCTCTGCGAGAGGACGAACATCTCATACAGTGTGCCTCACTGAGGAAGCAAGTGCCCTTTTACAGCTGTTCTAGCCTGAGTTCTAGTTACAGAAATTTTTAGTTCCTGTATAAACAGCTCTTAGTGGTCATTGGTAGATGGGGAAAAAAAAGGATGTATTTTCCCGCAACCAAATACGCTTTCATGGAAGCTAGCCCTGGTCACTAACCCAATAGTGGTTTCCGTGGGCCTGGTGGGACACTCCTAGTGCTATTGCTGTGTTCTGTACCTGCCTGTAATAGGGGTAATGGCACAAGTGCCCAGGTACTCAGGCTGAAGTCCTTGGGCTGTGTCTGTAAACTGCAAAGGGAAGTTAAAAGCAGAATAAACAACATGTAAAACACATTGAAGCACCTTCGTGTGAGGTGTCTGCACTATTAGTTTTTCCATGGTCTTAGCTTGGCTGATGGACAAGGGCTCTGCACTTGTGTTTGCTTTTTTTAGTCTGCTTGCTTAGTGCTTCCATGGTCCCTTGTTCCAGGGGGCAGACAGTTCCTCTTCTCCCTCAGTACTCCAGCCTGCCTGCTTCAGCTAATTTTTGGCTGGGGTGTGAGCTCCAAGAGTGGGCAGTCAGAGCTACTGCTGCGAGTGGAGGGATTGCAGGCAAAGCTGTCCTGTTCCAATCATCTTAAGAGGGTAGAGGAGGGGAGTGTGGCAGCCCTCTTCCCAGGCTGTTTTTATTTGAGCACTGCCTTAAACATGACGTGAGTCTTTCATTCTACCCTCTTTCCTGCTTGTTGTCAACTCCTTCAAAGCAGATGGGCTCAAGAGATAAAACTATACTCAATGGCTCTATTTAGTGTGATGCCAAGTCTGCATCCCATCAAAATATCTCAGGCAAAAAATTCTGAAAAGACAATACTTACCATTAGTATTACATTAAAAGCAGCCTAGATGTTTTTCTGTGAATACAGACAATGTATCCATGAATCACTGAGATTTCATATCAGAAAGTTTTTTAATTACAATGAAGACAAATGCCATGTACACGTTCTCTGCCATGTTTTAAGTTATTATGTAGGCTCAACACACCGACCTTCCTCCTACCTATGTCAGAACATGTTTATAGGAAGCAGTACCATGAGTGCCTGGGAAATGTACCTCTGCATGCATGAGATGCCAGAACTATGGAGCAGAACAATGGCTCAGTATTTTAACATCCTCCCTAGATTCCCTGAACTGGACATAATCAGGATCAACCAACCCTGTAGCTGGTAGGAAAGGGAGACCATTGCTGTCCAGAAAGTGCCAAAGGATTTCTATAGTTTTTTGCTGCCCTAATTTACATATACTGTGAATAAAAAGTAGGAGGAAATAGCATTCATCTGTAGTCTCAATCTAGTGTAAGAGTTGTTAGTTTTTGTGGGGATTTTTTTATTTTTTTAATTAAAACTTCAAATTTGAACAGACACATGTCACTGTCTTTGGGATGGTTCTGCAGTGCATGTGGCTGTTTCAAGACCTCAGTCCCTTGTGCTTCAATCTCCGGTGGCACTGTTAACATTTGGCATTATGCCTGTTCATAGTAGAGAAATAAATACATGCTCATCTGGCTGAGCACAGGCTTATTTAGAGGTGTAGGCTGTGTTTTACAGGATTTCCTAGTGTTCCAACACTTTTAAAAAAGGATGGCAGGAAGGTAAAAGCAAATGCTTCTGAAAGTGAAATGAGCTGGTGTCCAAGTTTAAAGAGTCCTATCACCGTATTCTTGCTCTAGGTACTTTTCCTCCCTGCCATCCTTGTCCCTTTCCCATTAGGAGTCTGGCACTTTCCTGGAAGTGGTTTGCCTCAAGGCCCTTCATGCTTTTCAGAATCTTTATATCACTGAACTTACGGGGGCAGGTTGCTGCTTTGTTTTGATTTGCCCCCTCCCCACCTTATAAAATACTGAAGGGCAAATCAAATTCCTCTGAGCTAAGTCAGAATAAAGCAGTACACAGTAATGTTGATAGACCATACCAATATATTTCATACCATTAATCAGATCAGCAAAACAGAGATATTATGTGGTTTAATAATACATTACAGCATCAAAGTTTTTGTGATGGATTGTATTGAAGGACAATAAACCACTAATAGCTGAAACAAAATTTACCTCCTCAGATACAAGGCTTAAATGTATTTTGTGGAGAGTGTCACTACTCTGGCACAAAATTCTTAATGGGCTGAGTAAATGCAGCTGATATCTTTAAAAATGCATAGGGGAGCAGAGAGCTCAACCCAAACAGATCTGTTATTTGTGGTGTTTGAGAAGGGGTGGCAGTAAATAAAACCATACACATGAAGGGCTGTGTGACTAACCAGCCCAAACTCTGGCTGCTGGTCTTGTCTTGATCAAAAGGGATGAAAGTATGTGGTAAGGTCAGGAGACGAAGAATTTGGTATCCAGAATATGGCTACTTGCTCCACGCTTACTTTGATGTTGTTGGCAAATTTAACAACTGATATGCTTCAATTTAAGTCTATTTAAAAAGTTACATTTCTGTCTGCTCTATATGATAGCACAGACATGTTTTGTTTTGTTTTTTTGTCTTTAATTTCATACTGCGAGATCCTTAAATGAATTGCCAAAAACCCCAGTATGATCTTAATTCTTGACAGTTTTCTTCACTTTATAAAAGAAATCTCCAGCATAGCCCAGAAGAGTAGGGCATGGATTAAACACAGCCAGGTTTACACAGAAAAATTACTCTAGTAGGGGGACCCAGGCTGGAATGTCAGAATACTACAAACAACAGCAAAACCGTGCCTTCTTCCTTCGTCACTGCCATCACTTGGTAGCACACTGGTCACGCTTAAACGTCAAACTTTGTGTCTCAACATTGCTGAAACATTGCCTAGTATTAATCCAGGCAGTCATGTGCCATGTTTTATGTAATGATCCATACTTTCACACCACAGACACACAGCCAGAAAAGGAAACACATTGATTTAGCCCTCGGTAATCCTTGTTTAATCCCCAGTCCTTTGGTTTACATCACTAACGTGGCTCCTGCAGTAGTCAGTGTTCTATCTTTGTTCTTGGCAAAGTGAATTAAAGATTTATTAATTTGTAAGTTGGCTTTGTAGATGCATCTTAAATATGCTAAAAACCAAAGCAGTCCAGAAGCCAGTACTGACTTAACTATAAAAATCTGCTCTTGAAAACTCAACTTTTTGCAATCCAAGTCAAGCTGAAGAGAGTAATTTATTGGCTTACTAAAGCAACTGCATTGTATAGGGCTAAATTTATCAACTTCTCATTGCAGGCCCTCAGCCTACTTCCTTTTTTACTCATTACTACAAATACAATTAATCTCCTCTTTCCTTGCTCACCTACACCTAGGACTGCAATGCTTTATGGCTCATGTACTGATAAGAGAAAGGGGTTGGAACTAATGGATACATTTGCAAAAAATGTTAGAGGGTCAGAGATCACCATTCATTCCAGTGGTGATAAATATCCCATGTAATTGCTGCACAAATGCTAGTGTTTGGGATTTATTTCTATTAGTTTACGAATGCTGGTTGCTTTCTTCCCTCTCACAGTGCCAAAGACGGTGATTCTTGGGAGGAAGCCTTTTGTAATCATTTAGCTGTCATCACCTTCACTGCTGAATCCTTCAGGCCAGGTACAGGCTAGCCCTGTTCCTTTCTGGCAGGTGAGATTCCAGAGCTAACTTCAGCAGCTTAAGGTGGCTCTTCACTCACAACCCTCCTGCTAGCAAGTCAGCTGAAATCTTGAGTGATAACCATGCTCATGTTACAAATGTAAAGAGCTTTAAATTATTTTTTTTCCCAGTAAAAAAGAATTGTTAATTTCCTATTAATTTTGGACAACTGTATTTTACAGTCTATCACAATATAGACTGTGTCCATACTGCTGGAAATCATTCTCCTTTGGGAAAGTCCAGGTCAGTTCCTTAGGCAAATAAACTTTTAGAAGTAATTAACTTTCTGACTATGACATTTAGTTTCAGCTCTAAATCAACTGAATGTAGTCCAGTTGCTCATTTCAAGGAAACTATAATGTGAAAAAAAATTAAAATTCCCTTTATCGAATGTTTAAATAAAATCAGTAGTGATGTAAAGTGTTAATTCATTAATTGTTGTAATGTGCAAAAGTATCACATGGCTAGTGCTTTGGTAATGGGAGGTAAAGAAGTATAGGATGGGTCTGTTCTTGCAAGCAGATCTGCAACATGTCCTTCCTCTTGAAGCTGATGAAACTCTTTACCTCTGTGTCTGTCTGCTAGTAAGATTACAGATGCAGTTCATGCCCTCATTTTCAGTTTATGCTTGCATGACTAAGTTTATTTTTAAATCTACCTAGTCAGATAAACTCAAATATTTAAGCCCCAGCAAAGGGCAGTAAGTTAGATATGAAGGCACATGGTAATCTTTAGAGTATCTTCCCTTGTGAAGCTCCATAATTACTTTAGATACAAGCGTTGACAGTAAATGGCATTTTTCAGAGAAAATACTGAAAGGTTCCTAACTTTCAGGCTCTGATCGAATAGCATTAAGATATGGGGTACTAATCCATTCTTCCTATGGGGCTGCCACTGTGCCAGTATCATAGAATTTGCATCAGAAGTTGTTCCCCATGGTGGAAGATGCACAGACCTTCATTAAAGATGCATTTTGTGTAGTGCTTTGGGGCCCAAGGTCTCTAACGGTGTGTGGGTGGCTGTGAGCCAGCCCACCAGGCCAGGGGCAGAAGCCTGGCTGTGTCAATGTCTTGGAGCCTCACAATGGCCCTGGAGCAGTAGATGTTCATAGCTGGCATTTGGAAGAAGAGGTGCGCTGAGCATGGAGCTGCCCTGAAATGCTGAAGAGGTTTGTGTCTTAGTCCCAGCTCCAGTCTTGAAACTGGCTTTTCACCGCTTACAATACTCTGGTGGCACAGCTGCTTTTTCCTGTCAAAAGGATGAAAGCAGAGCGCAATTACTTCCTCTCTGCTGGGATCAGGCTTGGCCCTTCTCATTTCCTACCGCAGCAATTTGCCCAAGATGGGCGAGTCCTGGATTTCCTTTCTTCTTCTTCTTCTGGATGAGCATTAAACTTACAGCTCAGTTCTGTGGAAATTGCCCAACAGTGTAGGCTGCTGGTTGCTGCCATGGAGAAGAGGAATGCTTGCACCCTTCAGGCCTCTCTTGCCACCCCCAGTGCCACCGCAGAGCAGCTTTCTAGCTCTTGAGTCCATTGGGAAGAAGGGACAAAAAGTAACTTTTAAAAGCTGGGATGCACAGCTGAGAGAGGAAATCGAGTGTGGGTCACAACACAAGGATTGACTATGTGTCTTGATGGTTCAGATTGTTTTGGTTTGGGGTTTTTTTTGAGTGATAAGCTGTGGAAACTTAAATTTTGCTTAGAAGCTAAATTTTTCAGATAGTCCAAAAGCATGCTGGGCTCCAGCACTGAGCAGTCCCATGCCTGTTGTACCAGGAGTCCCAATAACGTGTTCTTGGCCTTGATCCATGCAAAGCTATGGTAGCAGCTGTGCCTCTAACCTTGTACCTTGCAGTTGAGGCAAGGATTAAGTGCTAGTTTTTGACACAGGACACCTAGATCCATGCTTGAGGAGATGCAGAGCTGGTTTTCACCTTTCAGGACAGGGCCCAACCACCAACTTGATAGCTCTTTTTAGGGCATGGGCCTTCTCACTTCAAGGTTGTTGATTAAAAAGGTGCAGTGATTACACAGGTTAAAGCACAGGATGAAGACTTGAGTTCTACCATTTATTTAATTTAATATTTAACTTATTTATAATCGATGTGGAGAGGAGACCAAAGCCCAAGCGTGTAACCACTGGGTTATGGCCTTTTAAAAATTAAGTGATTGTGAAATTGTGTTCAGGCAGCAGAATTTCACTGAGTTCTGTTTGCCGCGCACTGCTCAGATGGGAGACACCAACCTCAAGGCAGCCAGACAGGTTTCCTGTCTGGTGCAGTATGAGACAGGACAACCAAAAGGAAATCTCTGCAAACTTCCTATGACAGATCCCTGGATTACACACAACAATGTTTTCTGTATTTATTTATTTATGTGTTTCTTTGTTTGCTTCTATGTCAATTCTGATCTACTTTAAAAAAAAGGGAGAAAGAAAAGGTTTCTTCCAGCAGCAGGTTTGTGGAGAAGGACCCTGTCTCATTCCATAAGGCTCCTGGCCTGGAGTCTCTTGTACACTGTAGGTAGCTCCTGCTCTGTGTGGGAGGTGGATGATGGGTGGAGATGAAGCACTTGCAATCTATGCAGCTGTCTGATAGGTGTAATGAACGCCAGCACCTTCCCTTGACTCAGGATTGCTCAAAATTAGCCTTTAACTTTCAACTGCAGTGTGATCCCTCCATGCAGCTACCAAATAGTAAAGAAATAATCAAAGAAAGAAATGCATTATTTAAAGTGTCATCCAAATGTGTCACTCCAAAATGTCTAAGGCCAAGTTTTATTTAGAAAAGTCTGGCAATGGTATCCTGTTTCTGTGTTTTAATGGAAAGAATATCGGGCTTGGTGCTTAAGGCTTTCAGTCCAACAGTATTCTCGGCCTGTAAAGCACAGCTGGATAGCAGACGCAGACCTTAATTTGCTTGTGTGTTTTCCCTGAAATAATTTCTAAAGTCTTTTGATGTTTGCTGTTCACTACAATGCTGGTGATTTTTTTTTTTTCCTTTGATAGCCAGCTCTGAACAGAGGCAGAAACATATATTTATTTCCAATAAAGTATCAACAGTGCACAGCCTGGACACAAAACACTTCAGTTTGTAAAGCTCAGTTCTAGTTTTCAGGCCACCTCCTTTTTAACAAGCTGGCCCTTGCCAATTGCTTCAGTGAGACAGTTGTAACTGCAACTCTGTGACTGAATAAGGCGTCTCTGACCACACTGTTGTATGCCTAATACACTTTAAAAGAATGCAAATGCCACTTCATGATCCAAACAAAAAAAACCCAAACCCTTCATGAATGAATTTCAGCTTTCCTGACTTTAGAGATGACAAGTTAATGGAGCCAGTCGCACTGTGTGGATAAGGATTTATCCATGCAGGTCCCCTAACTGTTAATGGGAGTTGTGTGGCTGAATCCCAGACTTGCCAAGCTGAAACTTACCCCTAACTCTCCAAGGAGAAGGGTGCTAATTGGATTGCTGAGTTTAAATCCTTCAGCTCGTCAGTCTATCGAAAGGATTTAAGCACTGGCTCTGTAAAAGGCTTTACATAGCTGTGCAGCAGAGTGCAGGGGAAGATTTCCCACCCCCCTCACCCCCCCGGTCTTTCTTGTGATTAATTGTGAGGCTTGAGGTGACAGGAGACATAATGAAATTCATAAATGCCAAAGGCCCTCCCTAGTCACATTCCTGGCTGTTGGTTTAAGTTAGAAACTGACAGAAGTGTGAACAAATCAAGGTTGTTGAGATAGCTTTTCAGTTAGGGGGAAGAAAAAGTAACTGACAATGAGAAACCACTGGAGGTGGTTTAATGGGTATAAATTTTCAAGAAAGAGTGATATTTTACAATGATTCACATTGTTGGATACATAAATGACTTACAAACAGATGTATTCTGCCCCCACCACAGTCGGAGGGATTCCAGTCCCTTTTCACAAAGGGAGATATTGGCACACGTTATTTAAGCAACCTGCCAAGGAAACACTGTTGCAAGACCTGTAGCAAGTGACTTGTTCTGTGTCTTTGTTCATGACTGGCCTTGCTCTGCTTGTTATGAATTTTAGAAATCCGTTTCTCTCTCTGGAAAACGAAACTTGCAGCTTGAACAGGCAGCATACAAATTACCCTGGGTCTCTCACTTCAGCCTCGAAATACATTCTGCTACTTCCCCAGGTCCAGATTTGAATTACAGTGTAAAGAATTGCTTCACCAATCCTGTTGTCCTAGGCCATGCGAGTGCAGAACATGTCATGTCTGAGTATATATTGACCAGATACTGATGCGGTGATCTTTTGAACCAGCTGCCAGCAGTCTCTCACAGGGGTGTTTGTGATCTGAGAAGGACACACAATGGACTGTTGCTGTGTGGTAGTCCAGCACTGCTAAGGCCTTCAGTTTTTTCCAGCCAAAGATCCTGACGCGATGATCCCACCCTGCTGTTGCTAAAATCTTCTTGTCTGGACGGATGGCGATATCAGATATGCCTGCGTTGACAAGTTTGTGTGTTTTGTAAACCTGTGTGAGAAAGTTATAGATGAGCTCTAATTGTTGAAAACAAAGAGAAGGAAAAAGGAACCTTTTGGGATTTTAGAAGGTATAGTGTCCACACTTTCACCACATGGTGGATGACGCCTTAGTGAGAACAATTACAGACAGAGATGGAAGACTTTTAACTTGAGCCTATCTCTGGCACCATTCTCTAAAAATTAAAGCATCCCTTGTATGTTTTTAGTTTATATTGCATTTAAAGCTATTTATATTGTCACAAGTGAAGCTCTGAGTCAAGGTTTTTGAGAACCAGACTACACAGCTTTGCTTTTTTTCTTCCAGCTATTCCTGCATAAGCCACAACCTTCAGAGTTATGGCCATATATTTTCCTTGCTTCTGCAGTATTCCCATGCTGAGATTCTGAGCTGATGTTTAAACTACCTGCTACTTATTTCTACTACTGTGGCCCCTCGCAAAAACCCCAGTAAGCTGTGGTAGCATTTACCACAGTCTTGAGAAAGGAATGCTTCCAGGAATTAGGTTACAGTGTCAGGAAATCTGTATTTCTAGTACTTCTTCCCAAGAGACTTTTATTTACACCAAATCCCAAGAACGGGATTACAACCAAGTTATTGATTTCAATCTTGGAAGCCTTTTGTTACTGTTTGGAGACTACTGGGGCACAAGTTTGAGGGGCACAATTAAACTGAAGGCATTTAGCTTACTTCAGGAAGCACTGGGGATGCACAGGACTTAGCCCTAGGAAAGAAAAGTTTTCACTTCACTGATATGAGCCTCCCCTGAAGACAGAGGAAAAGCTCAGTATAATACACTTCTGCTGTTCTCACCTCAGGTAACTTGTATTAGTCAGCAGTCTACCTCTGAAACACATGCAGTGTATGCACCAGAGAGAGAGCGAGAGAGCGCGCACGCGCGTGTGCCTGTATGTTGAAATAGCCCAGCCTTTGTCACAATGTGGAAAACACCTTTTGGGTGTATGCTGGCCTTGAAGTCCTGTTATTTATAAGCACAATTGGAAATGATGTGTTAATGCCACCATCTGCTTAAGACTGAATCTGTAGCTGTCTTGTACCAAAGCTTAATATAATTCAGTGTGTGTTTTAATACGCTGCATGTTGGTCGCTGTTTTTCTGAGGTGGGAAGGGATTGGCGAGTGTATTACATCTGAGTAGTTTTCCTCATTGAAGGATGTTCTGTGATGCATAGTTAATACCAGATTATAAAAACTACATTCACTGCAAATAATTTAAACTGTAGTACTGTACGTAGAAAACTAAAACTCCAGAAATGCTGCTCAAAGTTGGTTTCAGATGCAGTTGAACACATCTTGGAATGTTACAGGCACAAAGCTATAAGCAATTATTTTCCAACTGTATAACAACTGCCCAGCTACTTACTCAACCAGCAAGAGATTTGAAATTCGATAAGAAAAAAGGCTAAATGAAACTTGGTGTGGTTCTTGCATGCTCCATACATTCCTCTTTTAAATACAACCTGACAAGCATGTACAGCCAATTCACAACACAGGACCGCAAGTTTTGTGCAAGCCTGATGAACAGTGGGAGGCTGTATGTGGGCCTTTTTGTGGGGCTGCTACTGTAAAACCTGTGCTTTTTGCTAGTATGTATGTTCTTCCAAACTCCCCAGTTAAACTACTGCAGCACAGCTTCAGTGGGATTTTTGTTGGCGTATGTGCGCTGGCAAGGGAAGGATTTATTACATCACCAGCCTGGCAAATGTAAAATGGGCCTTACTCTGTAACTGAGATTATTAGCTAATGGCTATAACCAATCCTGGGCGTGGTGCTTCCCATCATTACTGTCAATTACGTGGGCAAGAGCCATACAGCAAAATCAGGGCGACTGGGAGAAATTGCATGACATCAGCAAGCTGCAACTTGAAAATGAAGCCTATAATAGGGATGCCTTTTGGCTATGGAACATGAGGGAACAGTGGGCATTTGTGCATGATCTGCAAATACAAGTGAAAGAGAAAAACAAAACAAAGTAGAACAACTTGCTCAAGGTATATGCAGTCAGGTGAAATCCTAGTGCCAGGATTTATGCCATCCAGTCCTTACAGGCAACTACGGTAGTCAAATGCATACCAACATCATTTCCTAACCAGAAAACCAGCTTGTAATTAAGAAAACAAAGAGGTGAAAACAGGTGAGCTGCTTTCAGCCAGTCATGACCAAGGACACTTGCACCTACTAGCAGGTACATTAAGAAATTTTGACATGATGAGGTATCAGATATCCACATCTCCTTCCTTCCTTAACACATGCTCTCTGTGATTTTTCTTTTTTCTTTCTTTTAGTCTACCTCTCCTACACCCAAATTAAGTCTTTAAGCCCTATTCTTATTAGAAAAATAGCCAAGATAGCAGCAGCCTTAGCTTCGGCATTTGAGGGAAAAGCCTCAGCAACCCAACCAACAAAACTTGTGCGCTTACTGATGTTACAGCTTACAGAATTTTTTTTTCTTGTTCTATATGAATAAACTTTTGTGATTATCAGATTTCTTAGTTCTGCTTTGTTTATTCACCTGCAGAAGCTGTTTACCTCCTACCACAAACATCATCACATAATTACACTATCTCGTCCAAATCAGAAGGCTCATAACCAATCCAGTCATTTGCTGACAGTGATGATTTCAGCAACTTTCTTGTAGAAGACAATACACCAAACTTTCCCCATAGCAATAAACTATGAAGTTACCTTCATCATCTATTCATTGACACACTGGAACATTGCCACTTAAAACAGAGCTGAAGTACCATCATTGCGTCATTATTTCTCCAACGGCAGATAGCTGTGCACCACGTTTGCTTATTAAAACCTTTTAGAATAAAAATAATGTGCCACTGAGTGGCTTTCCAACATCTACCATTACCTCAGGTACCTGGAATGTCAGAAAAAAAAAATCCCCATCTGGTTTATATTATTAATGCAATAGTGGAAAAAAACCCTTAATCTATGTCTTTGACAATCTCTAGTGCTTATATGAAAGATGCATTTTATTAGGGCATTCACACTATGCATGAAGCACAGAAACACAGTTTATAATACTTCATTTAAAGTTCTTCTGAGAAAAGCTACTATCTCTCAGTGTGATGTGCTGAAGATGCAATTAATCCTACATCTCCTGGGAATGTGAATACCCCGTGAAAAACAATACCTGGAATATTTCAGATGAACAACTGTTTATTTTTCCCGTAAGTCATACCTGTACCCCTGCATTAAGGTTAACTCATAACTGAAATGTGCTGTGGGGAACAATATTTTCTTTGAATTTAGGAAAAAGCTATGCTATAATTAATATGAAGGGACAGCTTCCTGTACATGACCAGTATTTGAAGCTTTAAAAAGCCTGTCATGATGTCAGATTTCTGACACCTTGGCCTTAGAAAACTAGTTTCAAAACCAAGTTTCTAGTGATAGAAAGGCTGGGACAGGGAGAGGGCAAACATGACAAAAAAAAAACAAACCCAAAACATGACAACTGTGTACCAGACTTGTTAAAACTCTCTTTATCACATTTGCGTAGAACACCTTTGATACTTATTTAGAGTCCGGAGTGGCTCTTTTGCTTCATGTCTTTTGCTTATTAAAGGTCAGCTGTTCTCCTTGGTGAGCACTGTGTCCTCCAAATGTCATCTCAGTTGGATGCATTTGTACTATAGGCACTGGGGCCTCTGCCCCACCACTCCATAAATGCCAGTTCTGTGGTAATGCCTAACAGAATCTATCCCTTCACAGTGTCCCCCAGGTGGCAAGTCACTGTTGGATGGCCAAGCACTTGCTTTTCTTCCTGTAACACCATTCAGAAAAAAGCATTAACTTGCCACATTACCTAAAAATCTCCATAAAAGCTGCAAGCTGGAAGAGCCATTATTGTTCTTCCATGAACTGGTGTATTCAGCAGCTCTCTTCTCAAGGATGATATGGGGCCACACAGGGGCTGGTTCAGGGTCTCTTCATTGCATGTTCAGGGGACAACTGCCACTTTAAAAAAAAGGTTAAAGCACTCAGCGGTGGAGAGGCTATGCATGGGCCATTTTAATTTTCATGGGCCTTATTTATGCACTTCATTTCCACACCTAGTTAAAACCTACTTAACCCCTTGGCTCTGTTGGAACACTTGCTAAAGTTGTCGAGATTAAGCAATATTTATTGCCATTCACTAGCATAGCCTGAACTGGTGATTATGAGACCTCATTCTAGCCCTTCCAGGTATGCGTAGCTTGGGCACAAACTGATATATCCAATCGACTGATTTTCCCTATCGCTGGCTAGGGCTCTAAAGGTGCTAAAGGAAGTTGGGTGCCTAAACCTCATGGCCTCTTAGTGCTAGCTGGGCTACTCCTACTCTTTTTTTTTTGCATGAAGTATTTAATAGAATATTTCTGTCTTTCCCACAGTGGAAAGAAACCTCTATCCATTCAAGCAGAACCTTTGGAAAAGCAATCCTTTGTTTCTCATTTTTATAACTCATTTATAATATTTAGGACATTCTGAGAGCTGGATACTACTAACGTGATAAATGAAGATACAGAGGCAATGGCTTGAGTAATGCTAGGCTTGTGTGCCTGTTGCAACTTTGGTAAAACCAGAAACATGTGAGAGAGGTTTGTTTTTTTTTTTTTTTAAATCCTCACCATCTTTTCCTAAGTCCAGTCACATAGCACAGACATTCTAACCAGTCTGTGATTAATTAGCCAGAGATCTGCAACAACTCCTCTTCATGACTAAATATTTTTTTAGTCTATCAAACTGTTAGTGCAAAGTGGGATAAATGACACTAGGGGGCCAATGATCCTGACCTGGAGGTTCTGTTGCTCATTGAGGCTCCAGATGCTAAGCACCTTTTCAGAAGAGCCCGAGATCCCCTTGGCCTTCTCCGAGTCAAAGTCAAGGCTCATCACTGGCTCCTGGTGGCAAACAAGTTGGCTCAACACTTTTCCCATTGACAAATTCCAAAGGACCACTGATCCATCTTCATAGCCAGCCAGAAGCAAAGGTTGTGAATCACCGTCGTGCTGATCAAGAGAAAAGTAAAATTGTTTGAAAAGTAAATAGTCTGTTAGGAAATTTATCATCCCCAGGTAGGTTTCAGTCCAAGCATCAAGAGAAAAAATTAAAATGTTGACTGGTGTAGAAGTGAAAAGTTTAGGAGTCTGAATGTGAGGTCTTGACAGTCCACCCACTTACTTACAAAAAGTGTTGCTAGGTAACTGCTGACATGCACTTATGTTTTTTTTATATCTACATATAAAATTCTATGTTTTATATATATAATATATATCTGACATATACATATATACACATATAGAAAATATTTCTCTGAAAATCAAACTATTGCCCTCTACAAGACGTAAAAAAAGGCTACCGGCAATTTTCAGTAGTTTTACTTCATGCCTGAACATTGCTTTTGTTCCTTAAAAAAAAAGAAAGCCTTAGAGCAGCTGGGTTACTATCAAACTATACAAACCTGTACGGTCATTGAAAGAAGTGCCACGCTTAAAGATTCCAGGTTCACATTGCCAAGTGTAGGGTTACACATAGGGATCGTTTACCCGAGTGCACCACAGTGCTTAAAGGTAAACACTGAGCCTCTCGTCAGGAATCTCTGGGTGAGTCACCAAGGGGTTAACGGGCGCCCGAGTCCCACTGTAACCAATTGAAAGCTATTTTGATTAATGATGTCACAGGCCAAAGGGCATGGCACCCTGGGCAGACACCTAATTTATTTAAGCCTCTGAAATAACTCAAAGAAGGGAACATTACTGGATTACATGTCACACTTAAGGAAAATATTCATCATTGCTCCAGCCAAAAGACTAATGACCCCATGAGCAGTAACTGGTTATGTGAGTGAAGATGCAAATCCTTAAAGAAAAGCAACTAAAAAACAGGCATCCGTTAAAGTCAGTTATTTCGTTAATAGGAGAAGAAACACCAAAATGGACACTGAGATTACAACCACCTCATGCAGGGACCTCTGACCCTAACAGATGCATCCAATAGCTTATTCAGCGCTTTCCAAACACCGCCTGATCCTACAGGATTCGTTTGCTTGGTATTCAGTTCAAAATAAAGGTAAAGGGCATTTATAAATAATTATTTTTTACTGGTATCACATTGTTGAATGAGGTTCTTCAAACTCGCTGGCTGTCAGTGCCTTGGTACGAACCTGCAGTGGCCAAAGGCTCACTGCCTCTATTAATGGTCCAGACTATTCTCCCACTGGTTATTATTTGTTCTAGGGGGAGTTAAACTAACAAGAGATGGGTGGTCTAGGTAATAAGGCTGCTGAGTAAAAGCCTCATGTTCTTTCTCAGATTTATTCAGCCTAAGGAAGTGTTTAAATGAGGAATGAATCTCACTGAGCGGGGAGGAAAACTGCCTCCTGAAAGAAGGAAACCAAGGGGAAATCCCGTACATCAACTTTCTGAACAGGTCTGCCCACACCTGGGATCCTGCAGGAGCCTCATTCCTTGCTTTAAGATCCCTTTTCTTTTGAAAAGGTAGGGAGCATGCTCTGGCTAGAAAGGCTGACAAAGAAGATGTGGCATAGTACCCAGAACTGTGCGTGATGTTTCTGTCAAATTTTTGATTTGCTAAAATACTGGAACATCAGAGCAATGAATGTTTGTGAAATATCTGTGAATTAATATTAACTCATCATTTTTTGGATGAAGAGTACCTGGTTTACAATAACAGGGGAAAAGTTAAAAAAAAATCAGGATGAAACAAACACTCCAGATGTTATTTTTATTTAATACAGGGTAAACCCTTTAAAGCAAAATGAAGTATTTCATAGATACTTCAATTACGTTTAAAAAAAGCCCCCAGTTTGGGCATAAACACCCCCCCCCAATTATTTATACTGCTCTTCTCTGAGCCTGTGAGTCCTCCAGAACCTACAGAAAGGATAGCTTTCATTAGCCAATAAATAAAATTTGGACGATAAAAATCACAGAATCAGTTAGGTTGGCAAAGACCTTTAAGATCATTGAGTCCTACCGTAAACCTACACTGCCAACCAAGTCCACCACTAACCCCTGTCTGACAGCTCTGTCTTGCTCCCCAGACATGGGCAGGGTCAGCTCCTCTGCCTTACTCAAATGGGATGGACAGATCTTCATGGGTGCTTATAACCCTCATGAAGGTAAGAGAGACGGGTGAGTGCTCAGCATTAGGGGAAATGCCAAGCAAACCCTTTTATGTGCCGTGGGTATCTTCGCTTAGATTTGAAAACCAGTAATTTGCAGGTGAGATCTAAGACTGGTCTGTTTTAAGAACCTGGTCTGTTTTCTGTGAAATGAAGGTCTCACACTACTCCTTCCTAACTTTCCCTAACCACAGGGGGTGCAATATTTCAATGAGTACATATACTTGAACTTAAACAATAAAAGCTATTGAGAGATCACGGGAGCTCTCAGTCTGATGCCTGGACTCACCAAGCAGTGGTTAACAACAGCCTGTTTATTACAGCTCCCAGTAACGGACACTTCTGGCAAAAAGTCTTCACCAGTCATGTTTTGGTTTCAGTGGAAAAAATAAATTATAAATCATTGTTCTTCCTAAGCAGAACATTTTGTTGTTGCATTTGGATAATTGTCAAGGAAGGAAGAAAAGGTGATCTGCTGTCAACTCAACAGGAATAATTGCTATAGTTTATATAAAGTAATAACTCTGTGTTTCCAGTTTCTACATGTATTATTTCTGTTGAATTATTTTGTTTGCACCATTACGCAACACGATGCCTTCCCCAACGAGTGCAAAAAATTTAAGGGAAGACTATCCTTACTCCTGCAAATCCTACCCCACCCAATTAGTAATAGCAGGAAGGTGTGAAGCTGAAGGGACAATGTATTTAAGAAAATGAACCTTCACAAGGAAAAAGAAACATTGAACTAATGCATCTAAGGACAGACCTAGTAAAATGAGAGGGGGAAAATGTTTCACAGCAACAAAATAAGCAGCTGCCGTTATTTTAACTGCTTAGGAGAAGGCAGTGAGGCTTAATCTGCAAGCCTAACCTAAGCTTCCATTTCCTTCTGCTCTGTAGCAGAGTTTCTAATTCATGCTGCTGCTGGTAAGGTGCGTTGTTTCCCTGATAGCTGGATCTTTTTTTATTGGCATGCAGAACAAAATGATGATACATGGCTGCAGCCCCCAAACTCTTGTTGGACAACAACGCTGAGCATGCTTCCTTCAGACCATTATGTGGCTTTCTCCATGTCAGCTTCTGTTTCAACTTGTTAATTTACTGTGCCATAAGCAACATCAAATAGTCTCTTAGGCAACACGTAGCCCATAAGCGATGGGTTGGGGAGTGCTAATCTCCTGGGTATGTCTATATTGCCCAATGCGGTAATGTACTCAGAAATCCTGGACGGCCTCTGTTCAGGAAGGGGTGCAGCTGGGTTAGCCCGTGGTGTTCTGCTTTTATGGTTAGAGGGTTACTCAGCGAGCCACTTCCAGCGAAACCACAAACCAGAATGCAGAGCATCACTTCGGTACACCACATATAATTATTTGCCCTTAAGAGTATCCTCCTCCCCCATGCTTTAAAACTGAGTTGCACACATTTGTAAAAGAGCAAATACAGCTGTGAGACTGTAAGGGATTATCTATCCTTGCCTCTTGCAGTCTAGGAAGCTGTGGTGACTTCCCAAAGCTAGAATTTGCATGGAATAATTTACCTCTCCCAGTTCCCAGTCCTCTGCTTTATCCCCACTGGCAACAAAATTAAAAACTACATAAAATTAAGACTCTGCACCTGCTCTGCTTCCTAGAGGAATAGCAATATTAATGCATGTAGAAAATATGGCAAGACAGAGGACTTTTTATACAGGCAACAAAATTTTCAACACTGAACATTTCCTCAGTTATCTTCATCTTATTAAAATATGTCCAGGAGACAGAAAGCCCCATTCACTTCATTGAGCACTGAACACCGAACACCAATGGCATTTTCAGGAAAAACTTTCTGTTTAATAAAAGCCTAATCAGTCTATTTAATTTTCCTTCTGTTTTTTTTTTTTCCCTAGTTTTTAATTACACTATGGGACTTGAACTGTGGTTTCTCTACTTTTATCTGAAGTCAGCACCTGGATTCCTGTAGACCTCAGTTGGTTCAGGACCCTCAGTGAAGACACTAAGGTCTCAGATTCACAACAGATTGATAATTTTTTCAACTGAAACCAATACAAATGTTCAGATGAACCTGCAGAGTAACATACTGAAATCAGTTTGCATGGCACTTCAGACCTATAACTGCATGTGGTCAGGACACTAAACTGGGAATCAGCTTTGTCTCCAGTTCTTTGGAGCTTTAGAGCCAATCACCTAAACTCTTTCCTCTCCTGCCACCTTTTTGTATTACTTGTCTTTCACTGGTGGCACCCCGTTATTTGCTGAATACTCTGCAAATGTGATTTTTTTCATTAACTGCTTTTATTTACCTTTTTGTCCAAAGTCAATACAACCATAAATATGTTGTTCCTATTGTATGTCTGGAATAGAAACGTTCGTAGAGTGCTTCCTTGTCCTGAGGGCATTGAAGTGAATGTAACCTGCCATTAAAATCACTGTTTTAAAGTAACCCAATCATTTCTCATCGTTCTTAATGCAGCGAGAAACCATATCAAACAACTGGCTTTGCTAAGTCACTCATTTTCCTCTTGATTGATGCAAAAACTGTATCTATCCTAAGGATACAAAGCTTTCTCTGAGCATTTGCAAATCTTCCATTAAAGCTTGGAAAGCTCTGAAAGTTACATTAAGGATGTTCACAAATCTTTCCCCCCTTTAATAGTATAATTACTTGATTGGTTTGATAATAAATCAAAATCCAAGTGAAGAAAGATTCATGTGCTTCATATAAAATGAATCACAGGGAAAACATTTCACAATTAGCAGGCGCTCTTGCCTTACCTGCCATAACTTCAGACACATGGGCATGCCCAGCTTGGCACCCACCTCTGGCTTCAAGGTACAGACTGACGTCTTGGATGGCAGCTCCAAAACCTGAACCTGACATCAGGAAAACAAGAGTATTTGGTCAGGCTCCAGGTCAAAATTCTGCTGTTAAAAACACAAGTCTTTTAAGGTGATTAAGGCTAGTATAAGCTCTTCCAGTAAAAACTGTCTGGAGGAAACTGAGGAATGTGTTGAGTTGGAGCTGTAGGAGAGTCTACAGCTATCAAAATAAATGCATTGTTTTAAGAAAGGCCAGACAAAACTGCTAGAATGAACACATCCTCATCCTCCACTCTCCTATTTAACCTGTATTAAAGTCTTCTTTCCGTGCAGTAGATGATACTGTGCACACACTAGGTAATACTGCAGACAGCTTTATCTGAAAGCACTTCCCTGCTTCCTCTCCCTTTTCCCCTTTTCCCATTTCTGTTGCTAACTTTTTTGTTACATTCACTGGCGGACACTTGCACCATTGCCTCCATTCTGTCATGGTAACACAGAGCTTGCGTGGAAACATAGGCCATATATCTATCTAAGTTGGATTTTTTATATACTGGCTGACTGCACTAATGAAATGTGAACCCAGAATTACCTGCTAACGCAGGCTGGAGCAGTGATGGCACACAGGTATTTTTAACACCATATTGTCTGACCCTATTCAAAGCAGGGTCGGACAATATTGTGTGAAACACCTGCTCTCTGTCAACATTGCTTGCACTGATGGTAATGAATTATGGACCTGATTTTTTATTTATTTATTTGTTTTTTAATAGCATGGGGCAAGTCTTCCCTCTGCCAAGGAAGTAGCTCATTTCCACCTCAGGATGATGGCAGCAAGATCAGGGGAGTCTGTCTTTGTGACTTGGCACTGGAAGATTTTGAGTCTCTTGATTGACACGGCAGTGCCTCACTCTGGGCTGATTCTCAAGCCTGGAACTATAGAGAAACAGAAGTTCTTAGGTATCAAAAACTTGCTGCCAGGAACATCGCTGCTTCTTAAATGCATACTTATTCACTAAGGTGATCTGTTGTTTTAATAACAAAATTATTAAATAATAATTTAAAAAATAAACAATGGTCTGGATTATCTGGTGGAATTGAAGGACTTCAAACATTTGCTAAGTCCAGTGTCACTGGCCATTCTAGGCTATTTCGGCAGTGCTGTTGGACAGTCCCAGTCATGCAAATGTCCTTAAGCATCTGAGATGAGGTACTACATAAATATGGCTCCTCTGGGAGCCATCAATCAAGGCCACGGCAGCTGTGATGGCTTTCCAATCCCATACCTTTAGCTCAAAGCTTGCCAGAACATCTTCCTATTTCTCGAGGTTGTCAGCTAGCCTGCCAAAAGCCAGCTGCGCTCTAGGACTGCAAGTCGCCAGTGTACTACATGCACTACACAGAACAATTTCTAAAGCCACGTAGCAATGGAGCAGGAAACTGTTTCTCCAGATCTAAGGAATGGAGACTACAGCAAAGAGCCATCTGATACGTAGACCAAACCTATGAACAGACCAAAGCTTGATCAACTGGGAATTCTGGTTCTTTGGAGCTACACACTTAACAAAAGATGCTTTTCTCTTGGCAACTTTCTTGCTATCAGCATAACAACCAAGTTAGCCATTGCAGGAAATGGACTACAAATATGAAGATGACCTGCTCTCATCTTTCATCGTTGACTCTCCAAAGGGCATTGGCTCCCAGACAACACTGAAACTGCAGCTTTTACGTAGTAAGGAAGGGTCAGTGTGCTGTGATAAATGCACTTCTGCAGGTTGAAAGAAAACAACTGCCCTCCTCCTCTTTACCTCCTCTTGTACCTCTTGAACTGGTACAAGGGCTGCAGTTGGGCTTGCAAAGGACAAAGAAAAACACAAAGATGAGAAAAGCTTTTTGCAGAAGGCAGGCAGGCATGAGCTGCCTATGCAAGATTGACAGTTCCAGAGACTGTCTGCATTAGAGGCAACTGAGCTTTAGAAATAAATACTATTTCATATATTTTGACAACTGTAACCTAAAACTTGAAGTTCTGTGTTTATATTGCTTTTGCTTAATAGGAGAATGATTTGCCTTTGCCTGAGGTTAATAGTGTTCCTGGGTGGCTAAAACTGGCCACAAGGAAACACACCCTTTTTCTTTTTCACATTAATAAAGCTTTTAACATGTTTCTGGCAAATTGGCAAGAAAAGTGCGTGTAACTCATAATTGGTGATTTAAATGCAATCATGAACAAATAAATGCCTGTTCAGATCTCATTATTTATGGACTGAACCTGCTTTAAGACAAAATTACTCTTTTTTTGGGCACCAGCCAAGCATAAACACTTATTAAGTCTTAATTTTAATCATAAGCTGCAAATGTACTGTGTCTCACACAGTGCTGCCTATTTGGAAGCACTATATATTATGGGAGCTTAGGTGAATTTATTGAAACCTGACACAGTTCTAATGTAAAGGTTCATACAGCGAGTGGAACCCTTACCCCAGGACACTGCAAATCATTATCAGTTTGCAAGGTCCAAGCAAACGAATGAAAATAAAACAGAGACGAGTTGTAAGAGACATTGGTGTAAATGTCTTCTCTTTGGATCAGAGGATTATTTAATTCTTCACTACCAGAATGCGTGTGTGTGTTGTCTTTGCCTTACACAAAAACTCTTCTCTGGCTGACACAAGAGTGCACTTGTCAATATTAAGTTAAATATTATCGAGCACTGCTGTAAAGTGGCGAGAGTTCTTTGTTTGATCAGAACAACGGATGGGACTTAGAATGGTTGTATTTATTGGTACCGTGGTTGTGTCTGCAGGCTTACTCAGACCTTCTGGAAAGCGCTGAACGTTCTGGCTGTGAGCCAACAAAGTACTTAAATATGTGCTTAACTTCTGAATAATAAAAAGTTCACATTCTCTTGCAATACAGGCACCATTCCCACTTATTACTTTGCATATAAAAAATGCGACTTTCAATTTCAAGATACGCATCCTGTAGTTCAGAAAAGCATGTTACCTTTTGTGCTCATGAACAATTTGCAATTAGCTACAATATTTAGTTTCATATTTATGTCACTTTTTTCTTTTTTTACATTTTGGGTATTTTGATGTCAAGAATTTGAACTATTTTATTTTTGTGTTGTGTCCTCCAGTAGTCCTTCAAAGAAAACAAAAATACGATTTCTACAAAGCAGCAGTGGAAATTGCCAACACAGCAGTCAGTCAGTGATTGCTGTGATAATGGGCATTAGATGTGGACTTACCCCGTAGGAACTGAAACGGACCCTACAATTATCCCACACTGAGCAAACCTCTGGCCGCTAATAGTAATTCAACTATTTCCAGCCAAAGTACCAGTTAAAGAATTAGCCCGGGGTGAAAGACCACATATCGCATTACAAATCACCTGCACCTCCCCTTCTCTCACCAAACACAACTTTCAGCCTCAGATGGAAGATGAGTACCGCCATCTGATGACAGACTTTCTGACCATTAGTTCCCCAGAAGGACTCTTGTTCCCCTTTAACAGTATTCACCAGCACCAGAAGAGTTTTCAAAACTCCTGCACATGAAAGACCAGCAGCAGCTGCAAATACTTAAATGTCAGACGCATCTTGGGGTGGAAACTTTGTTCTTAGAGCATGCGTTATATAATTCAGTCATCTTTCTGGCAGGTAAAATTAGTGATTAGAAACCCCAAAGGTTCCTTGTGCTGCCCTCTCTTGAGCAGAGAATTTGAGGGCAATGATGTTTCCCCTCCTGAACTCTCTCGTTTCAAAACCAAAAGCCATCCCCAAGCACCAGAAAAAGCCATACTTCCTACCTCCTCCGGGCCTTTGGCTGCCATGGCCATAAGCCAGCGTCCCTGTGCCACCTTTAACAGACTGCATCTGCAGAAGCCCACGTTCTCCGTGAAGACAGAATTCGTCGCTGAAGTCCGTCCTTCTGCTAAATCCCACAAGCAGATCCTCTGGTCACGACCCTGACTGTTACAGTAAAACAAGTTACCCGTGAGCAGCAGGTCTGAGGGAGCCTGGCTTCCTGCAGGGTAGTATCTCCAAGTTGGGTCTTTAACATGCAGCGCAGGAGGGAGCTTAGTACAGCTGCTGTGGGGCTACGCATTGGGTCTGACTCGAAACGTGTGGGCACTCGGTGCCACCAAGACCATGACCCTTCTGCTGACTGCAAAACTGGCCGATAGGTTCAGAAGTTACTAGTAGGAGGGAGGATCCGAGAGTCAGAGACACCGCAGTTAGCCGGCAGGTAGCCACGCTGCGGTGGGAAGAGAGCCTTGATCAAACAGTTATCCTATTTATACATATATTCATGAAGTCTCAGGAGTATTTGAACATTTTTGTAATAAAAATGTTTACATTTTACCATTGTTTAGATCTAATTTAAAATGAAACAAAAGTATCCAGAGACTAGCACATTTAACACTCTTTCACCCTAGCAATGAACTAGATGCTGAAAGACAAATAGCAAGTCAACAAAGACTGCATTGAAGGTAAATAAAAACCTAGTTATTCAGTGGTCAACTTCCCACAGCCACAGGGGGGGCACAGAAGACTGCTGCGACTGTATTTGTGTGGAGACACAACAGGAAAGGCACTGGCAGTGCAGTGAGTAGCAGGAATTAAACAATGAAATGCTGTGCTTAAAACATCCCAGACCAGAGAACCAGCGGCTGCATGGGCGATGTACTGGTGCAGCTCACGCAGAGACTCCTTTGCACACCTCTCCGTCCCACAGAAACGGCTGTGTCTTGGTCCCAGACAGTAAGACCAAGGGGGCCAGACAAAGGGCACAGCATCAACTGCTGCACATGTACATGATCCCACTGGCTCTGAAGCAAAGCACCACTGCGGATAAGCTGCCAATCCACAACCTGCAGTAGCACAGGATACGTGTCCTCATGTTATCACCTGGGAAAAGGAGGCATCAAAAACCCCTTAACCATTTCTCATTTTAAGTAGCAGTACCACCTGCTGGAAGCATGAAACCTGAACAGAGGTAGATGCAAACCTGCAAGCTGTTCAGACTTCTTCAGCATCAATACAGAAACACCCATCTGCTGTTCAGCTGCGTGACAAACTCGAAACATTTACAGCAGGAGGCACACAAACAATGTTGTACTGCAATAAATTGCTGTGATTTAGCTTTAGAATAGAGAAACAAAAAGTACAGGTAACTGCTGTCCTGAAATTGCACTGCTATGTGAACTGTTATAAATACACAGCAAAAAGGAGGTATAGAAAAACTATAATTATACAAACAATGCTCATTCAATATGATTTTATGGGAGAGAGTGTTGATAATTGTACTTAAGCAGGTAACAAATATAAATGCTAATGAGTTCCACCGTATATTATAAGAGATGTCTTCTCTAGATAAACATGTCGGAACACCTCCTAGTCATACAGACACTTTGGCATCTACTCTAGATCACCTGTCTAATCCAAAGTACACAAATCTTCCCGACCTTCCCTTGCTAAATGAGAACAGAAGATATTTTGCAACAAACCGAGCAGCATTCTTGCTCATTTTCAGTCTTCCCTTCTCCCATCTCTCATTCTTCTCTTCCTGCCTTACCTTTTCTCCCTCTCCCCTCTATTTGTAAACTCTTTATATGAATTTTGATCTTCCCTGAGAACCAGTTGTGAAGCATTTGTCAACTTCAAATCCAAATGTATTTCCTTTACCCAAAGACCTCACCTGATCTCAGTGCAGTAATAAAGACACTATGGACCCCAAGTTGTTGTGATGTCATCACACGTATATCATAAAAAATTAATCGTATCATTTTTTTCCACTTTTTGTTCTACAGTTTTTCTGCATTTTTGTACTTCTGTACATTTCTGTATGTGTTAGGGAGACTTTCAGTGTTTCATTGACTCCAGAAATAAACGACTCCTTTGTCTTTTTTCTTTTTTTTTTTCTTTTTCAATCATGTACATCACAGAGACAAGAACAATTTCACTGGTTTTTGCCTGCTTTGCTAACCTGAGGAGCTTGTTTTTACCACCCATTGTCTCCACGCAGTAGACAGATCTTCTTCCATGGCCATCCAGTGTTGTGTCCACTCTGTGTGTCTTCAAGTTCCAGACATGGATAAAGCCATTCTCGGACCTGGCAGTAAGAACAGGTGCTTTTAGTGTGACTGTTGCGTACAGTCTTATAAGAGAGTCTGATACTTTTTTTTTCTGAATCTGAAGGTGTATATACAAAGATAACACACTCATCATTCAGCAACTATGCATTTTGTTGTTTTCTCCAGATATGGTTTATCTCAATAATACACTGCTTTTTAAAGAGAAATGTCCATATGATGCTCAACTCAGCCAGAAATCCTGGTTTACTTACCCAGAGAAAAGAACGGGGACATCAGGTTCCTGGCCTCCACAGGAAAAATGCAGAGTGTGGACTGCAGCACCGGTACCTCTGAGAACAAACTGTGGATCCGGAGGCGGCAGAGCCATCTGAGCAATGAACTGGGGGGGAGTGAGAAGATGACACAGGTATCACAGAGGGTATGCCAGCCTAAAGTGGAATTACAACTTCAAATATATTCCAATTGGGACATTTGCTTTTCCTAGTCACTTTCCTCTTTCTTACCATTATTGGATGTTATTTCTGTTTGCCACACAGTTCAGTGTCAAGTATTTCCTCTTAACGCTGACTGATTGAGCAGCTGTCAGATCTGCTTTTTGCTGCATTCCTTTTTAAGCAAGGTAGTGCTGAGCTGGCTGTGTGCACACACCTCTTGCATACTTGTAAATACAAAATTGTTCAGCTGTTCTCCCTGCTGCAGAAAGGAAGAGCTGCAAAATGCAAGAAACTGGATACCCATAATTTCAGTGGGCAAGCAATTTATCATTCTACTTAGCCCCTTGGCAAGTCTTTCCTCTTCCTCCCCACAAAAATACTACTTCGTGCTTTCCACTCACAACCATTTACAGAAAAGCATTGCAGTGAACATAGCAACTGAGAAGAGTTTCAGATAGAGTTACGATAATTTTTACACAAGAATCCCACTACTCCCAAGTGGTTGAATTTTTGGTTCCAAGCACGGTTACTTGAAAAAAGAAATGCATACACTAACTTAGTGACTGCTCTGTTAAACATTGTATTCCAAGGGGTTTGTATTCCCCAAAGGATCAATAAAGAGAGATGGATGCTTTCAGCTGTGTGTCACGGTTCAAACGTGGTCAAAGTCAGCAAAGAACAGGACAAGTATGTGGGGCAACATGTTGCCCTAACACAGGAAATGTGATGGACAATTTGTTATGATGCCACAGGGATAGTTTGTGTGATTTGATTAGGCACACTCTTACTGATCTGGCACCTTCACCAAGCATCTCCATTCACATTAACACCTTTGCAGTAGTTGTGGCAGGTGACCCTCCAGACCTGTGTTGGGACAAGGTAACCAGCAGCTTCTTTGACTGTAAATACAATTTGCACTTTGTTGGAAAATGCATCATAACATGCATTACAAGAAATATGTTCACATGAAAAGTTTTTACTGCTTTATCTGTGACATTACTAGCCATGCTTGTATTTCTGCTTCTTCCTTTCTGACCCGGCCTTATACAGAAAAGGCCAGCTTTTGCCACTACAGGTGTCAACTCTCATCACTCTCTCACTCATGCACATATTACACAGGATTAAAAAGTTTTCTAAATTCAGTAAGGGAAGATCAGCAGGTGTTCTTCTGCCAGCTGGTTCACAGCAGAGGAATTGCAGAAAATCAGAACAGAGTGCTAGAGCTACAAGTTGCATGGCAAATTTAAACACTTCAACTTTTAATTGTCATCTCACCTCAGTATCAGCTTTTTAATTGTGTTTAATGGATGCACTTGCTATTGCACCTCATTTGCAGGTCTACATTGAGTGTTTATAGATCAGTAATCACCATGGTATCTATAGGTCCTAATTAAATACAATTATCTTTTAGGACTAGTGATGAAACAGGATTCTTCAGCATAATGTGCAGTTTTCCCTCAATAGCACTGTGTAATTAGGTATGAAAATAATGAGCTCAGTGGATAACCTCCATGTTTTAGTGCCCTGACTCATCTGTTTTATGATGTTGTCTGACGATCTAGACTCATGACAGGCTGGAGTAAATTTTCAGATGATTACACGATGTACAGGTTCGCCCCCATGGTGAGATCCAGCTCCCAAGTGCCCATCTGTGATATGCTTCACCTGTGTTAAAAACCTATTAGACTAAGGATTTTGTCACCAAAGGCCACCTCTTTGGGACACTACAGCCATATGCTGTTGCCTCAGAATGACACTTTGTAGAACCAGGTAAATAAAATAGTAGCTAGGCAGCTTGTCAGAGGAGCAGGGTCCTTCTTCCTAGTGGAACAATCCTGGCTTACTGCACTGCGCAAGGAAGACAAAATAGAACTGAGTCAATCCAGAGGCTATCTGGGATTACAAGGCAGGTTTTTAATAGCATTTTTCTAATTACTGACACAGAAGTTTTTGCTGACAGGCAGCAAGTGTGTGCATGGCTGTGGGAAGGGTTTTACCTGGCATGAAACAGACGCTACTAATGCATGTCTTTGCAAGGACAGTATTTCAGAAAAATCCTCAGACTGGCTACAGGAAAAAAAACAACAACTGAAAGAAAACATACTTTCAAGCTGTAAGTAATGAAGTGGCTTTTTGCTCCTTGAAGTCTGTTTCTTTGCTTGCTTTTTTGCTAATCACATATGTGAATCTAGAAGTTTGGCTTAATATTAAACCTATGTCATTTTTTATTTGGTTTATGAGATGATTCCTTATTACTTCCTATCAGCAAATGACTGGCAGTGTGACAGTATTAAGTGTCTCATTTTTCTCCTAGCAAGTGATGAACTATAAAATTGCATCTGTGCTGTCTTCTTCATCCATGAGCTTGGACACGTCACTTAAGACCAAGACTTTAATTAAAGTTCTTAGGTACCTAAATCAACAGAAAATCCCATGAGGTTGCAAATAGATGGAAATTTGGTGCACCGGTGCATTAAAAACTCCAAGAAAGCATTCATCTAGTCCTGTTGATTCATAAGCATCCTCAAAAAAAACCAAACCCAAAACCCCCAAATCAAAACATTTAGCCTACCTTCAACTCATCAGGTAGTTCAGTATTTCTACTCTACTTACAGGGATAATGAAATACAGTGTGGTATACTGATGCTAACAAAGGTTATGCCATGCTTGCTAAGCAAAAAGCTACAAATGTGCTTAATAATTTAGGATGACTATGCGATGGTTAAAGCCCCGAGTGAATTTTTCAGAAGTGCCTAAGTGATTTAGAAAGCTAAGACTCATCTTCAAATGGGTTTTCAATCCTAAATCTCTAGAACTTTTTAAAGTTTCATCCCTGGTGTCTGAAAATGAGTTCTCTAATTAGTACAACATACATTTTCTTGTTAACTCCACCTAGCCTCAGGGAGACCAATCTGTTCTTGTTAAATGGGAATATATGAAGCAAATTTAATTAAATTAATTTGTTTAGTATTTAGGCTGGTCTGAGAGTAAAGTCTGGCTCAAGGGCTTGAACAAGCAAAGAGCAACCTACAGAAGAAACTTCATTTAAAAACATCTTAGGGCTAGACCATATGTTGGTCCCTGAGATATCCTCATGCCATGACTCCTGCCTCCTATGAAAGGACATTAAAAGATACAAATAATTTTGCTTATGGTGTTACTTGTTTGCAAGAGGGTATCACCAGTAACAGATGCAACACCTCATCATCATGCTTTTTAAAAGATATTCCACTTTTTACTTCTTCCAGCCTTCCCTGTGCTGGTAACAGCATCCTCCTTCAGGGGCTGAGCTATACTCTAATATGATACGGACAACTAGAAGTATTTTTCACAAGGTGTACTGTAAATCCTTGGACTCCTCCATAGATTGTATTTGCTACATGAGCAAGGAGTGGAAAACCCAGCTGTTCAAATTAGTGTTTCAATTAGCAAGCGGCTATGTGCACCACACAATGCTACTAAATGCCAGAACAATTGAATTTCCTTCAAAACTATCTTAAAGAACAATTCATTATTAATATCCCTCACAAAACTTTACTTTGTTTAGGTGGCAATTAGAATAATCTTCAAACCACTTGAATGTCTACGCAGTGGTATTCGAGTATCATCACTTCAGCATTTGATATAAAAAAGTTAAGCTTTTATTTAATGAGAATCATTTAAAATATGTAAATGTCAAAAGGATTACCTTAGAAAAATCTCTCAGAGAATTAAAAACATTAACAGATTCCCACAGGAAAAATTCCAGCAGAATTCAGCAACTCTCCTGTTCCCACTCCTGTCACTTGTATTTCTATCACACATTGAAGCAAAAACAAATTGCTATTAAAATATCATCCAAACACCCTCCTCCCCCTACAAACTCCACAGTTCAGTTTGAGATACCAATGGCTCAAGCAAAGACAAGAAAAAATCCTCTTCTTAGAGTAGTAAAAACTCAGTGGTAAAAGAGCTTTTTCAGGCATAGGAGAAATAAATCTCTCTAGGCATGTCTGGCAAACTGATGTGGGACTGAAACCAGCAGGTGTGCAGACATAATTACTACTGCAAAATATTCAACACATCCAGGTGTGCTCACAAACAGATATACGAAATCCCTGTTATTTTTGGAAAATTCCTAGTCTACCAGGTGCCACCCTCCCAAAGGAAAAATCAGAGCGAAGAATGAGTTGAGAAAGATGTGAATAAATTGTTCTTCCCCCTTTCCAGGCTGTTTCTTTTTCATTCATACAAAAGCCCCCTTTTAGTCCGCACTTCTATGCCTACCTGCACTCACTCAAAAGTTTTGTGACACTCTGCCATGTTGTACAGTCCGGATCTAGTGCTTGAGTGTATTTCTGAAGTGGGTCGCTAGCTGTAATTGCAGAGGAAGTCAGTGGAAATAAAAGACTCCCTCAAATTAATAATGCAACACAAACAATTTTGTTTATTCCATTACATTTACTATCTCCAGTGTTAAAATATAGCACGCAGCTCTTGCACTATGAGCTTTCCAAACACAATATTCCCACGTTTCCAGCCTGTAACGCACTGCACACAACTGAGTTTCATAGTGGTGAAAGCATGAACTATCGTCTGACCGAGAAACACCCTTATAACACGGCTGCCTCTGAATACTGTGGCTCTTCCTTGTGCAGCTGACTATCGCCTTGCTGGTGTGTGAGTTATTCAAGTAGCAAAGATAGATCAGGATCCAACAGCACCCACTTCACCTCGCTGAATTGTGCCGGAACACAACAGGACTTGGAAATGTCTTAGACATCCCTGGTTGATGCAAAATGCTGCCTGGTTATATGGCACTTCTAGGAAGCCGAGCACAAGAATTTAGGGCTACAAGAACCCATTTAATGAGTAGCACTTCCATACATAATTAAAAGAGCTGCCAGGCAAACCTGCACAAGTTGAATGAGTTAAAGTTCACCTTATCTGACTGCAAAAATTATTTTTTTATAGGTTATTGACAACAAAAGGTCTGAAAGCAGGTACATGGTTTGGGAATCAAATAATTCTTAAGACACGTGGCAAATTTTTAAGCCCAGCTTTTCATTTTGCTTGTACAAATCAAAAAATGACAGAACACACTGAAACAGGGAAGTCAGCAACAGAAAGGGATGTTGCGAGACAGTCGTCTGAAGAAATCTCTTTGCACCTGAGGTGAAAAGTAACTGACTACAAAGAAATGCCTTTTTGTCCTGTAACAAGCGAACACATACAAAACACTTAGGAAAGAATGAAACATCCACTTAGGTTAAAATCCAAAATTGAAAGCCAGGCAGCCTGCTTTTCGCATTCTTACCCCAGTCCTCCAAAACACGGTATGTCTGTTGTGTGCAAAGGCAGAAATATGCACTAGTAAATCAGTAGAAGCTTGTATAGCAACCGCCTGCACATATCAGGAGATGTGGGAGTGCTACACAAATAGTTGCAAAGGTCAGAGCCCCAGAATATATGAAAATACAGTCATCAGTCAACTAATATCACAGCTTTCAGTTTAAAGCTTCCTTTGGTATCTTTGGTGCTAAATTGAGATATAAAATGTATTATACTTGTAGGATTTGTTTAATGCCAATTTAAAAAATAATTTCTTTCATGTGGAAATTAGAAATCAGTAGAAATTTTTGAATAATTAAATTGATTTCAAGCAGAATTTAGGATTAGTAGAAATTTCTGATTTAACCAGTAAAATGTACTAATAAAACACTCAATTTTCTGGAGTAAGGATAACCCAATTGCTTTCTCTTAATTTTGTTATTTTTCATATCACTACCTACCATGACTACCAAAACAGAGATTAAGCACAGTGATGTATAATTGCATTTCATATGTGATTTCAGAACTTAAAAATATAATTAAAAAAAAAAAATTCACAACAGTGGACTGGAAGCATTCATTACTGTGCTTGTGCTTGCACTGGAAAATACAGTATCTAGATACTATAGATAGATTTCCAGCTAGAATTCTCTCACTTGCACAACTTTCTAGTTAGAGACACATCAATGTCAAAGAGAATGCAATAATTAATATGACTTAACTATACAGTTCTTTATTAGCTGATATCATAAACCTGTTGCCACACAGCCAACATTACAATTCAACAAGAGTCCTTCCTTTTACATGTTGGGAACACTGTCAGAGCTTTCATTCTAAATAGTCACCAAATAATTTCTAATGACTAAGAATGACTGCCTGCTCAGAAAAAACACCTCAGAAGTCTTGTTTTGAGAACTGCTGAGAACCCCCATTTCCCATTGACTTTAAGGGAAGATAGGAGTTCATCCTCTCTCAGGAGCTCCCCAAAATTACCTTCTCTCCTGATATTTAGATAATGAATGATAGAAGTTTCCACATTTTAGTTGTAATAGTCAATGGACAGATAGCAAACAAAATTGCTTATCAGCAATTGGTGATACGCCAAGAACTCTTATGGGAGCAGAAAAGAAAATGACTAATAACCATCATGCAATGCAACACATTTTAAATGATTTCCACCCAGATAATGGCTCCTCACAGTGTTAGCACCTTTTTTTTTTTTGTCTCTAAGCATCCCTTAACTGAATGAGGCTAACCCACAATATATTATGATTTTAAGTAATGAAGTTTGCAAGAAAAATGCATATAAATGTCAGTGTGTAACCTTCAGGAATACTGAAACTCAGGCTTGTGTCTTGAGGTTCACTTTCAAATGCTTCCATCTGCAATTTTAAAAAAGTCACTGTACTGTAATTATTTTTTATATGAAAACATAGATTCAGCATGGGAACAAAACTAAGAATGATTGTAATTATTTGAAAGACACTGAGTTAGCATATGGATCTCATTGCCACTTACACATTTTGGTCACTGAAACGAAAAGCTATTAATCAATATGTAAAAGCCATAAATTAACATAAACATTAATCATTCTAATACTCCCACTGTGTCGGACTGATAATTTTTTTTCAGTCTTTCATTCTGACATATTCGCCTTCAGCTATCAGCTGGCTGACCTTTTTTAACACAGTGAAACATTTTGGGCATTGAAAATCTTACTGAAGTAAACATTTTGGAGACAGCCAAATATCATGGATATGTTTATGCCAAAAATATGGGATCTGAAAATACAAGAACCCCTGCCTCACATGTTACTGCACTAGCTTTTAATAAGGAGTCTAAAATACAGCACGAAATACAGCTGAAACAGATTCTAGTGAAATTCTAGTGTTTCATAAACAGGTTCATTTTGCAGATGAGGGAAAAGACACTCATCTGTTTTACTTTCTGAAACCATAATTGCTTAGTAAAGTGCAAGGATATAACTACAGACAGTCGCCTTTGGAGAAAGAAAGCAGGCATAAAAGCCCATAGTAGTTCAGCTCTGTGACACAGTCGCCACAAAATTAATGCAACCCCCTCCAAAAAACAACCCCAAACCCAAAAAAACAACAAATGCCTAATCACTTTAGAAAACTTGAAGAATATGAAAATGCACGATATAAGTGAAAAGAAGTATTTATACAACTGTCTCTCTATACCGTACCATCAGACCTAAAATGAATTTAAGTTTGTACACTTGACAAATCATTGTAATATAGCAGAAAATTGATAAGCCAAGGACCATCAAAAGATTGTTTTGAGTAGTCTCTCGTCCAGCCATGCATAGCAATCTGTCAGCCACAGGGCTCTGTCTGCCCATCCTCCTTAATTAGGGGTGCTGCACAGTGCAGCATCAGCTACAAATCTTTTGGTTCCAAGAGCTAATAATGTCCTCAGATAGCATGGGCTTAATTAAACATCTTCCAGACATTTTAGCAGACATTTCCTGCAATAATCTTGTTTAGTAATAAACTATTAAAAAGAATTGACAGAGAAGAAATATATCAAGTTGTTACAGCAACTAAAGTTATTTGGGCCAGAATATATGTCTGCAATTAAGGATTCTGTAACTCTGAGCAATTAAAATATCACTTTATTTGAAAACTAATTAATTCTGAACACATATTTTTCCCATGACAAACTTCTATGATTATTTAATTTATTCCATTCTAATTACACTTTAATTAATCTACTCTTGTATAATATTATACTGTTATTCTGGCATTTGACCAATGAAGACAATAAATTGACTGCAGTTCCGTTGCACAAGAGCAGAAACTGTCATGCCAGTTTCAACACCACGTTTATTTATTTGTCTGTTCTATTACTTGTCTTTTCCTCCCACAGGGCATAGGAACATGAAACACAGCACAAATCAGATGACATTTTGTCTTCTATACTCTTTTCTTCAGTGTGAAATAGAACTTAAGAGTTTTTTAGTATTAAGGAAATGTATATGGTAACATGATATTACATAATAAAAATATAACCTATAGGAAATTAACTTATGCTTCTAAAATACATCACACAATGACTTATCAATTGATTTCTGATGTACAGGACCACGTCCAGAGCTGCTAGAAATGGATTTCTTTCCATTGACATTGAGCTCTGCACAGGATCTGGCCTGATAGAATCAACAACAACACGGGAGAAAGAGACCAAAACCCATTTTCATACTTATCTTAAAATTATGTTCATTTTAGTATCTCAGTAAGTTTTACAAGACACTGCATTTTAGTTTTGCATCAGGTTACCTTAGTTTTAACTAAGCCAAAGGTATATAAATTATTTTCTTAATCTATAAATACTATATTTGGATTAAACCCTGACAAAAAAAAAAAATACAAATATTTTATTATACATGGAATTAGTAGTGGTGTATTTTATTTTGCTTTGGCCATACTTCAAGTAAAAATGACTGTCATTTGCAGTAAGAAGTCCTTAAGTTTCTTCGAATACAAATGTCCCTGAAATTCACATTTGGTGGGAGGAGATACTGAGTAGTAACTCTTACGAAGACATAATGAAGCAATCTACTTTTCATGTACTTTTAAAACTTCTGCTCGCATTTCTAGCTGTATGCTTTCTTCTGCTTATTAAATAACTCCCGATTGTATGCTTCTTACCAGGAGTGAGATGCCTTGCAGAGGCAGACAATTAAATTAAAATGCACTGCAAGTTCAGCTCTGACAGTGCTTTCCGAAATATTTCCTTTTACTTTTATCATGCAGTTTATATTTCATACAATTAAAAGGAAAAGTACAACATTAAAAGAGCGAAAAAAAGATTTTGCACTCAACTGAACAGGCTAAGTACTTTACCAGCACTGCCATAGTGGCAGATACATTTATATGAGAATACTGTGCCTGTTTCCTCCCTGTTTATATTTTCAACATTTGTTTCATAAGTTAAAAAATATGCTTTGAAATTGCAAATAGCAAACAGGATAAATTGGCGTAAAGATAGAAGGAATATTAAATAACCAAGAGTAATTCCTATTTGTGTTCAGATCATGTTTAAAATTCCAAATTTTGGGTCTGATCTACACCCATCCAAGCTGCTAGATGATATTAGTGAGACTGGCAGGCAGCGAAAGGTTTAGGATTCATTCACTACAGCAGTATTTCATACAGCATTTTCTCTGTAGAAGGTTTCTGCTTCTGTGTAAACTACAACACCTGTCTGAGACCAGCATTATTACAAGTTATCCTCTGTAGACGGAGAAACTGAGGCAGGGACAGTAACTGACCTCCCAAGGTGGCACAGTCACTAGAACTGTAGGTAGGACTCCATTTACTGACTCCAGGCACAAACAGTCCCTTCCCACACCCAGTGAAATTCACATGCCACATAGTATTTTCATAAATAAAGCATTGTGGACAGTACTTTAATCTGCATCACTTCATTAAGCTAAAACTTTAAATCCTTATTCAGGTGAACTCTCAAGGTCAGAAGCATTTCATTAACGACCGTACCATTTGGTACACACAACTTTCCCCAAGAACTTCAGCATTTTAAAAAAAGGGAAGACTTAGTGTTATGTGTATCACTTTTAAATATGTGGATCAAAATTACAGATTATAAAGTATTTTTATGCTGTGAAATATCTCACAAAACTCAAGCTTAATTACTAACAGTATGTGTCATTTTTCTATAAGGATTCCCATCCAATATACTGTAAGCATTTGGATAAGCCAACCTATTGGAGAGCACATTAGTCCAAGAATTCTAATAAGGATCACTATAATTCCAGTGCAAACAGGAATGATGTTTACAAGGCAAATATTACCTGAATATCATATTTTTTAAAAATGTTTATTTTAACAGTTTAGGTTAAGCTTACACTTTAGATACAAACCCACAACTGTTCTTTCATGCCAGTTTTATCACATAAGTCTACATCCATTTTACATAAGCATGTAGGATGCATTAGTTAAATATGCTGTTTCCAAGACTCTGAGATAAGAGTAATCATATGTTAAACAGTTAAATTGTTAAAATGTGAGGGATATCAACAAAAAGCTGCTGCTGCTGCATTTAACAGCAGTTGAATACCGATGATGCTTAACTCCCAGTTTCTACAACTGTTTCCTATGTCTGCATGTTCTGATCAGTTAGTTTCTCTGTGTTTTAAGGAGTAACCCCAACTACATGGAGAGAAATAAAGCCAAAGTTACAGAACAGTTACATAGTTTACAGATGTAACTTCAAGCTTCATGTCTCTCATTCTGGATAAACAACTCCTGACCAAAAATGTAGTGAAAAATGCAAAACTGTTTCACTGCCTTAATTTGAAACTTTTAACAATTCTGCAGTACCTGAACTTGAACTCCCAGCCTTTGAATGCGTGCTGAACAGCCCCCTGTTGTACAGCACTTTTATGCTGGCAGGAACTGAAGTGTCAATCTTTCATCAAATAATCAGATTATGTCATGTTCTGACCAAATTCATTAGGAAAACTTTTACCAACCCTATTGTCTCAAACCAGAAAATCTAGATCAAAGTAGAATGCTTTTACAGCACAATAAAACAGTTATAAATACTTAAACACTAATTAAAAGGCCTCTTTTGTTAAAAGTAAATAAATAATTGAAAGCTACCTCTTCTTATAAATAGTATTCTATGCAGCCATATTTATCTCATGCTTCTCAGAATAACAGAACCTATATATGGTGGAGGGTGGGTGGGAAGAAATGCACTTAAAAAGTCATTTGAGAAGATGAAGGGTTGCTACACTTTTAAATCATTTGCCTAAAGTAAGTCACACTGAGAGCTCATTCTAGTGACAAAGCATTAACCCCTGAATGTCTTTGCTAGCTCCATTCATATTGGACAACTGTATCTACTTACTTCATGCAGATGTACTCCATGGACACTACATCCGAAAGAATAGAAGAGATCTTTTTAAGGAAATCCTACATCAATGAATAATTTTGCTGTAAATGCAATTATATTGTAATTCAGTGTCTTCCTAAAATATGGATCATCTTGTCTCCTAAAAAGGTAAGTAACTGTAATTACATTTGGCAGATGTATTTTCTGCTTTTTGAGCAGATACGACATCTGCATAAAACAAACACTGAACATGAGAGACTACCAAATATTTTCCCTTTCCTCCATCTCAGGTGAATAGTAAGCATGGCATAAAAGGGAATCAAATCATTCATATTAATATAATTAACAGCAAGGAATTGAGTTTAGACTAATCCATGAGCAGGAGCAGCAACAACAAATAACAGGACAGTCATCAATATTGATTTCACATATTTTTCAGTACTACAATCAGATTCTCCATCTGTAACTCAAACTTTAAAAGTATGATAATTTACGGAAAGGAGATTAATTTAGCCATTTTGAGTCAAAGACTTATTTCATAGCTTCATCCCAAATCCTGTATATTGTTAGGATCCCTTTCCCCTTTGAAGACTTAGTGAATGATTGAAGCTTCTACTTTCTGAGAAACAGATAACACAAGACTAGTAATCTGACTCTAAGCCACTGGATAAAGGCAGTTTGTTTCCTCTTAGCCCATCTGTCAACACCTCTTCAGTAATTAGTCCTAATTATTACAAAGGGCTAGCCTCCCATTCGCATTATTAAATCAGAAATAGTATCATAGCCAGGTATCTTTCAACGCCTACCAGACTGGCGACCTTCGATTTCATTGAATCTTCTATCAGTATCCGCCTTTGGAAGAGCCTCGGCAGTAATTTTAGCATCAGCTTCAAAGATGCAGATCCCACAGTGGAATTCCAGGGATGCATTCATATACACACCCACATCATGTGACAGGAGAGCAAGCAACACAATTGACCTTTGCATTGTTCTCTAAACTCCTGTGATATAAAACACACATCTCTATTTCAGACAATAGAACTGGTTTTTTGCCTCTGTGCTTAGAAGTGCTCCTTTGAACTAAATGCTGATAGGAAAAATAGTGAAACTGTGTCTATAAAGATGAGGGTCAAATTTTTGTTAAGAAAACAATGCATTTGAAACTTTTTTCCAGATCAAGATAAATTTGCAAGAAGTAAACAGTAACGTAAAATATGCATAAATGTATTTAAGTGTGAAGAAGATTTAAAAGGTTTCTTTTGTTTATTTTTGCCCTATAGCTGAAGCACTTCCCCAGAAAACTAAAGAACAAAAAGGCTGATGACACTGAAATTCTCACGGAACCAAAGCTCAATTAGCTGAGGCTTTAGTCAGACAGTTTTAAGCTCTTCATTTGTGTTAACATTTATTTAACTGAAACAAGAGAAAAAAAAAGATACTCTTAAGAACCAAACACTCAATTTCTTTTGATTAAAAGCCAAACATGTTTCCCATCTGAGACCACTAGTGACGATTTGTTTACTCTGGATTTCTCACCAACAGCAGAGCACTACTTGTTTCCTCAGAGACGATGAGCCAACCCGAGCTGCACTGGTACAGTTTATGGCTTGTTTAAGTACTGCTTGTGCCCAGACCAGAGGAGCTGCATTCAAAAGCCTCCATGTGAACAAAGTGCACGTCCTTAAAATTAAAGCAGGGAATGTTTTTGTTGATATGCTTGATGTTTCAAAAAATAAAGTGTATAAAAGAATTAAAAAAAAAATAAAATAATTAAAGAACAAAACATTTGAAACAACTTTTCTGTGTCCTATACTAAAGTGAATTCTTGATTTTTTTTCCCTCTTTGTAGGTCTCCTCTAAATGCTACAGATGTTGATAACAATATCTAAATAATTTTTTTTAAAAAAGATACAAATAATAAAAGAGCTAGCTACAACATGAGAAACAGTAGTCTAAATAATCAGATTTTGACTGAGTGATCAGGAGTTGCGCAGGCATTGAACAAGATGCATGAGGGATGACACCTTGCAGGAATGTCACTGCAGCTCTGTGGTGTCACTAAAGCCCAGTGCCTGGAACAGGGACCACGTCCCAAGTTCTGGGCCCCTGATCTGTGGATGTGGTTGGCCCAAAGTCCCTCTTGTGTCTCATTCTCTCAACGTGGCCTACTTGGAACTAGCACAAAGACATCTCAGTAGCACACAGTATTTGAACATGAAGAAACTACTCTGTTTCCATACCTTCCTGCTAGAGTACTCGTGGCACCATACAGCTTCACTGCACCTGGATGGATTTTCACTTCAGAGATAACTAAAACTCATTGCCAAAACAAATAAACACATAAACTTAAAATTCATTTTCCAAGTTGTACATTTTCCAAACAAATGTCATGTTAGTAACATGCATAATAACAGGCAGGCATTTGACTATCAATGGATCAGACTTTAAAATACATTAATATTGCAGGGATCAACAATGCAATATTAACACACTTGCTACCAATTTCTTCTTGATTATCCTTATGAGAATTCAGTGTACTAACAATAAGAACTTTTCAAAGGAAAAGATTGTATGGTTCTAGTATTGTAGGATAACATGCCCTGCAGGGTCAGACGACTGGTCGTCTAACCTAGTATCCTGTTTCCAACAGTGGCATGCTATTTAGAGATGCTACTTATGAAAAAGAGAGAAGCCTGACTGCTTTTCCAGTTCATTCACTCCCACACTCCTCCATGCACAATTCCTATACTAATGATGTTAGAGGACACATAATTTCATTGTCCATTTGTAGTTCTGCTGTCTATGAAATTGTTTAATCCCTTTTGAACCCAGCGATACCATTGCCTTCACTACCTCCTGTGGCAAAAAAAAAATAAATCACTATCTGAAGTTTCAGAAAATGAAGGAGTATTTTCTTTTATTTGTTTTAAACCTGATCTCCTGGTAACTTTACTGAGTGCCCTCTAGTTCTTGCATTGCAGGATTTGGAGGGGACAGTTTCACTTTCAGCTTTTTCATCACTTCCATGATTTTGTACATCTCAGTGATAAATATCTGTCTTTCTCTAAACTAAAGAGTACCAGCCTGTTCGACCTCTCCTCATAGGACAGTTGTTCCATTTCCCCTGATTATTTCGGTTGCCATTTTCTGCACCATCTCTAACTCCACTAAATCCATCTGGAAAAGCAGAGAACTGAACATAGTACTTCAGATATGAGCTCACTGAGGTTTTCCTTAGTAGCAAAATTACGTCCTTGACGAGATAAATCTCCACTGACCTCAAAAATCACATGTCACTTTCAAGAGAGAAGTTACGTCTTTCTGCAGCAGATATAATTCCAGCTAATACACCTGGCAAAGGAAGTTATCTTTGCTCTCAATAGTTTCAAATTTCTGCTGCAGGGCAAGCCAACAGAGAAAAGGCTAAGTGTAAGTGTACTGTCCAAGGATCTACATCCGGTAGAAATAGCCTAATATTTTAATAACACTTCCTGAAACACCTAGACTTCCTGGAATTACTAGTTAAAATCCCAGAGGAACTGATAATGGTCTCTGTTCATCCAAGCCTAGCAGACTGCTTCCCTACACCACTGTGTATCTTTTGGGGAGAATTTTAAAGGTCCTATCCACTCTACATCAGTGCTTTAGAGCTTTGGTCCATTTTTATAGCAATAAGCCCCGTAGCTTCTCTTGCAGACTTGGGCCAAAATAGCTCTAAGACATCATGCTAGCAGCTGTTTCTCTCCATTCCCAAATATGTGCATTTAAATGACATATTTTACAGTAAACCATATTCTGCCCTATTTTAGGGTTACTTTCTACTACGTGGAAATGTTGGAGTAGCAACAGATTGCCTTTTTCCCTTGATTTTCATTTCATGTCAACTTTCATGGAACTAAAAGCGTTTGGGTCAAAAAGAGGCAACAATTATAAAAGCATATGTGCACAATGTAATCTCAAAAGAAAAAAGAAACCAGACCCCACTAGAAGGAACAAAAGGAAATATAACTTTGTTCCAGCTGCATAAGCTGCCCAAGCACTGACGAGACAGAGGTGAAATCTCCCCAAGACTGAGCATAACATCACTGCAATGTAATAAGCACAGCTCTGCCTTGGCCTCACTTCTGATACCACATGTCCAAGTCTACCAGCAAGAATCTACTGGGACACAGGAGCCATATCTCCCTCTGGGCACCCAGAAATGCCTATATCTCATAATGGCAATGAGATGGATGGATCCCATAGCCATTATCTGGCAGTTTTGCCCAAGTGCAGAGAGGAAGATGAGGCCTCATGTCTCAGCACAGTCCTTGCAGAAGGAAATGAGATCTGGATTTCATGAAATTGCTAGCAAACTACCTCTGCAAAGCAGAATATTAATTTTTAGATACTACACATTAGAATGTTTTATATAAATGTACTTCTGCAGTTTCCTTAGTTCCTAAGGTCCAAAATACTTACATACACCAATAAGTACACAAAGGTAGCACCACTAAACTAACACTGATATTAAAAAGACTACTCACATAGTGAAGATGTTCACACACATCTGCAACAGCCAGGGAACATTAACTTAGCAAATGGCTTTAGCCCTCTCAAACACTAAAGTCTTCATAATAATGTATTTTGTATAAAACAGATTATAGTTTAACCTGGAAGGTCTTTGGTATGTTGCTTTTTCAAGTCTGCAAGTACTAGTTTCAGGGAAGAAGTCTGTGCCAAAGTATATTATACCTACTATGGCAATAAATTCTTCATGGATGAGGTTTTATACATAAATTACCTTCATTTGCCGTCTCTCAATGCTCTTCTAAATTTTATGGGACAATATGAATTATGAACACCCATGTATTTCTTGTAGGTATAATGCGAGACAAATTTTTTTCTACTATATGCAAAAGATGATGCAAGTCAGTTGCACTCTACACCTCTCTCCCCAGCTCGTGTTGAACAAATGTGATAACACAGACCAGTCAATTGCTTATGAGAAGTGTACAGCCTGCTATAAGGATACATATGTATGAATTAGGTCTAAATACGATTAAACATGAATCACATGGTTAAACAAATGCATTAAAAATATTTGAAAGTTTTTTTCTAAACCTTATAAACTTAGATTTCTTAATCTGTTATTTCTTGGTTTAGTTATTGGTACATTTATGGTTTGGCAAAATAACTCCTTTAAATAAATTGTACATTTAAAATGCACAAGTTGTATTTAATTGAAGCTACCACTGTAATCTTTACAAACCTTGGCTGGATTTCAGTGTCTGGGCTTTAGGTATTTTGCTGGTTCTGCTGGATTTTTAAAACCCTAGAGATCTGGGAATGGAATGAGTCTGTTCACTGTTATTATTAGTCTCTAGTAAATACTGTTGGTGACCCACTGGAACCTAAATCCTAGCCATCCTTCATATATCTGTTGAACACTGGGTGCTTTGGACTCAGTTCATACACAACACTTACCTCAGAAGCAAAGTTCCAGGTTTCCATGGGAGATCTAATTTCAGGAATCACTAGGAATGCAAACTGGCAAATAGTACCCAGACCCCAATTCTGCAAACTGCTCTACCCCTGGTATCTGAATCAGCTTAGTAGTTTCAAAGGCCTCACAAGAACAAGTCCAGGATCAGCCGTTTTTCTGCAAGGACATCCTCTTGATCTGCTATATTAAACAGCAACAACCCTTCAAAATGCACCCACTCACAGCCACTGAAACCAAGAGGTGAAACACAGCAGGAATGATACAGATTGTATGGGAATGCTTGCCCTGCTCCCACGACAGTGGGGGAAGGATCAGGCATGAAGACTCATCAACAAGATCAGACAAAAGAGAAAACACTGAATCATATTACAGTAATTACCAGAAAATAAGACTTCTGTAAAATATTTGCAATCAGCTAGTTCAAGCCTTCAGGCTCAGTCTTGTATTGGGCTGCATGTAGTGGCACCACCCCAGGAGGTGCTCCAGGAAGAACTGGTGACTCAGAGTCACAGTTCCTCCCTGGCTCCCTTCCTCTTGCATGGGAGAACAAATAACTTCACCCTGTCTTAAATGCAGTGTACTCCCACATTACTCCTAACTAGCTTGATAGCCATGGTTCTACTCCCCTTCTGCTTGCCGTACTTATATGACCATGAGGGAAGGATCAGTCATGAAGACCCCATTGTCTCTTCCTACCCATCTCCCCACACCCAAAACTGCTGTCTAAAGCAGCCACATGGGATGTATTTACTTCCCACTCCTGCCCTGAGGTGCTACTAAGGACAGGAATAATCTAGCATGGGGATAGTATCAGCATGAAAGAGAAGAGAATCCTAGTTAGGAAGAACATATATCGTCACTAGGTAATGATAACCACATTTAATGGGCACAAGCATGAAGGCACAAATTTCAGAGATTTCCCTCTTATTTTAAAAAATAGGGTATTATTATAAAAATACCCAATTACATTGCCAGACACTATACCATATTTATGGCATAAAATAACTATAATTAAATGCTAAGTGCTGAATTCAATTATTTAGCAGTGGAACAATAAAATAAGCAAGTGCCTTTAAAATGTTATTTCCACAGAATAATCACAGAATACAAAAGGAGCTAAAAGTGACCTGTCAGGACCTTAGACATCCCATGGCAAGACATGAGATTTAAGGCACAAGGATTCTCAGGATTAGCATTGCAGTTAAGCTCTGCATCCCTCAGATCCACTTTTCTGCTGCCAGCTTACAGTGGAGCTAGTATATGGGGAAAGAGTGAATTCTGCCCTGACTGGGTTAGAGTTACCATGTCACCTTAAAACTAGTCACTGGGGAAAAATAAAAGGCTTATATAGAAACTAAAAATACTAAAGATCTGAAGCAGTGAGGTAGTTCAGTCCACAATGGCCAGGTCTGCACATGCCTCTCCACTGAAGGACCAGGGCTGCATTCATTAGTGTTGCAAAACCTTGCAAGATTATATTAAAAAAATATTTTTAATTGGAAAATTAGTTCCAAAACATAACCTTTATTGAGAAATATCATCCAAAACATAGGAAATAAAGGATATTACCAGTAGAAATTTTCAATAAGCTATCTGTCACTGCGGGGGTGGGGGGAGAAGACTGCAATATTAACTATTAGTAATTTTATTTTGGGGCTAAGTAACAGCCCTGGACAAATGGTGATAAAAACACCCAGCAAGCACAAGTGAAGCCATGGTAAACCAGATGCTGTACTGTCCTTAAGCAGGATGCAGTGCATGCTGTCCTGAACAGTGAAACCTTTGTCAGACAACGAAGGGGAAGTGGCCATGTAGCCCAATTCCATTCATGTTTCTGACAAATTTTTGGTTTTATAGGTAAATTTTCCACTAAACAAAAACTGAGCTGGAAATGTCCACTTCAAACTAAATGTCCTGCAAACTAAATATGCCTGATTATTCTTTGCTTCCTTACATGCTTCTCCTTTACCAAGAACAAAACACAACTTGTTGAAGAACACATTTCAAAGGAGGAATAATGACCATTCCCAACCTCACAGCTTCATTTTCATTATAAATAAAAAAACCCAAAGGTCTTCCATCAGCTTCAGTGGTTGGGAGGGAGCGGGAAGAATGATGTGTTAAGCTGCAATGGAGGAAGTACATACGCCAACTGGAAAAATGGACTATAAAAAGCTTTTCTTACACAAACACAGGAGGAAGTAACCAACACCCTCAATTGTTTAAGTGAAAGGTGGGGGGCCTAAACACACAACTAGGGGAAAAAAAAAAAAAGAAAATTAAAATTTAAAAAAGTCTTGAATGTTTCATATGTTCCCAATTACTCTCAAATTTGAGAGCCTTGTTCAATAAGGTCAAACTGTTACCCAGAGAAGACCTGGCAAATCTCATGCAAAGAGCATAAATGCTATATAACAGCAACAGGCTAGAGACCTTTCGGCATTTAAGGCTGTTTCTGTGGCACAGCACTGTGGACTCTCTCCCTCTCTGCAGCCTACTGCAAATCGGGTGGAGGGCCCTCTGCACCTGGGACAAGGGATCAAAGTGCAAAAGAAAGGCCACAGTGCTGTGCTGCAGGAAAGGTGTGTACCACCACAGCAAGCCACTTCTACCTCTACTAACCAGCAGCATCCCCAGCTGCATGCCAGGAACACACCCCCTCCAGTCACACAGTAACATGTTCGTCCAGGTGGGAAACAATGTGGCATCATCTCATATGTCAGAGGACAAAAGAATCGAAGGGTCTAACACAGGCGCAAGAATTCAAAGTACAGCTTCAGAAGGTCAAACAGGCCCATCACAGAAAATTTATTAGAGCAAATAGCTAAATACTTGCAGGCCAGAGATGCAAATTCTAAAAAGGCAGACTGAGGAAAAAGGATGCAGACAGAGAAGTTGGCTGCACTGACTACACCTCCTCTGGAGGGACTGCTACATGGGCCTCTGCACTAAGCAACACTCAGTTGGAACCAGCCATCACTGGTACAGGCTCATACACTTCCATGTCCCAAGCAGCAATCCCATACACCGAGTATTCTGATCCCTACCAGATACAAGAGAGAGACAAACAGAAGAGAGCTCCCACCATGATCTACTGCTACTTCAGTAGTCTCATATTGTTCTGTTTCCCACGAAAATATATTGACTCATGGCATTTAGCAAAATCATAACCTTCTAGTTACAGAGCTTGAACTTGTCAGCAGTTATTTAGTGAGTACAGTAGAGCCAGGTCAGAACATAGATACACAGTACATAGATTCTACAAATCTTTACAAAACCATTCCTTCCCCAGCCAGCCACTGTATAAAAGGACATAAAACTGACCTTAAATTAGGTAGAGGTTTGGCTTTGTAATGAACCTCCAGCTTCAAGGTCATTTCACTTAAAATTCTTAGAGGGTTTCAAACATCTATTGTTAATAAATAACTGCAAACTAGAGAAGACATGACAAAACACTCAATTTGAAGCAGACAGCCCCCATTCTCTCCTGTCCCCATGTCCTGTTTTTTGGCTGGGATAGAGTTAATTTTCACAAGAAGCTGGGAGGGGACACAGCCAGGACATCTGACCCAAACTACCCAAAGGGATATTCAATACTAGAGGATGTCATGCTCAGTATATAAGGGGGGATGCTGGCCAGGGACAAGGGATTGCACCTGGGAGGGAAGGGGCTGGGCACTGAGTTTCAAGCAGTGAGCAAATTGCACTGTGTATCACCCACTTTGTATATTCTTTTATTAGTATTGTTGTTATTTTCTCTTCCTTTGCTGTCCTATTAAACTGTCCTTATCCCAATCCATGAATTTTACCTTTTTCTTCTGATTCTCCTCTTCATCTCACCAGGGACAGCAGGGAGTGAGTATGTGGCCGCATGGTACTTAGTGGCCAGCTGGGGCTAAACCATGTCACCGTGTAACATGTCAGGTTGTTTTGGAATTTTTGAAAATAACAACTAGAAACACACTAAATGCTTGGACATCACGACATACCAGTCTGGGATAAAATTGCATTCCTCTTTCTCTGCTGCTAACTTAGCAAAGGTGTTAGCATTGCTTTACCCACAACAACAAAGACAGCAAGCTTTGGCATAGCTTAGCACTTTAAACACCAGGACAGTCAGTACAGAAGAAACCAATCCGCTTTGTCTCTGGTATTAACAGTCAGTGCAAAACAGACCAGGATACTGGGTTCTTGAATATGTTTTCTTTATTCTGCAGAAGGCACGAGAAGAAATTCTGTGATAGGTCATTCTCCCTCCTGATTTCAAATTGAGAATCCACAGCTTTACAAAGGTCTGCACAGAAATGGCTCTGAGCAACCTCATTCCTAGATGGCTCCTATTCTCCCACATTTATGTCTCTGCTCACTTTATTACTTTGTCTCATTGTTTTGTGTGGGCTTGGGGGGGTTCACATAATGTGTCTGTGGGTCTTCTTACACAGCTCACTGTGTACACTTAACATATCTTTGAGATACCTTGTTTGCAGCTCTGTTTCTCCCACCTCCTAACACTAACTAGGACTTTTTTCCCTCAAATAGTCGCACCACTTTCTCATGGCAAAACTGGCACTGTAGAATGCCAACTGATTCCTGACAATTTATTTATATGTGTAGAGCAGCATACAATTCTACAATGTGAATTAAAAAAAAAATACTCAAATGCTTACACAATTCTCCTGTTTCTAGTTCTCAAAAAGTTACTTTCTTGATATTCAAACTCAAATCCTGATGATAGAAACTTGCATTTTAAGGAGAGGCAGTGAATTATTTCTCATCGACTGAGTAAGTTGAACTATGATTCTGGGTATGTACTACAGTATAATTTTTTGCATCACACCTACTCTACTAAATGTACAAAACACTGAGCAAGTGATAGTTTTGTCAGCCACCAGCTAATCAAATGAAAAATTATTAGGCTTAGAAAAATAATAAAAGCAGAAGCCAGCTGTGCATTTGTTGGATGAAAATCCCAGTGTCTCCCATGTTAGCTCATGTGCATTTCAATTTCTGGGAAGAAAATAATGGGAGTTTCTCCACCCTTTCTCATGTGAGCCATAAAACAGATTTATTACCTAGGATATATTCTGTGTTTTCTCCTGAGGAAAAAAGAAAGTGGTGGAACAAGTTCATTTTTTTCCTTCTTCAACTAGGATTTTCTTTATAATAAACACAGAGCTTAATTTTGGTATCAAATAGCCCTTCTATTTAATGCTCTGGTCACACTTTTTACCTTTCTAAATCTTGAATTGTAGCATTTTCATTTCAGTGGGGAATCTACAGCTGCTCCAGCTGTCTGCGTGCGAAAAGTCTGTCCTAAGATTCCTATCTGGTATGTTTTAAAGCAGAATCCTTCACTTCCCTAAATCGAAGAAATGTAGCTTCCATGGAAAAATTATGAAATAGCTAAAAAACCCACAAAATAATCGCCCAACAAACACACCTCCCCCAACAACAAAAAAAATTAGTCCATGTTTCCTTCCAAATCGTTCTTGCTCAGATTTACCTTACATCCAACAGTCACCCAGCAGCTCTGGGCAACTTAGGCTGCAAACTCAGAGGTTTAGGACAGGGTTGCATCTCATCTGGGAAGGTTTTTCTGTACAAATTACTATTTTTTGACTGTAATAGTCACCTTCTGACCTTTAAAAATAAATCATGAAAGAGAAAATTTGCTGAGTAAAAGATTTTTTGCTCCAGACTCCTAGTTTGCTTACACTATGATGTTACAATTCTAAAGACCTGTGCTGGTAAATCCATTTATAGAAAAGGTGGTTTCTTCTATAACTTTCACTTTTGAGATGCAGAAGAGACTGTTTCATATTTTAAATGTTTCTGAATCATGATATAGCCTGGACTTTCCAGTTTAGTGGTCTGGAAACTTTCAAGGCTAATATATGCCTTTTTAAATGACACCCAGTAATACCTTTTTTTAAGTACATCTGTTGACTCTAGTATTTGTAGCCTAAATGTGCTCTACAATGTACTCTTGATAGCTAGCACCTATTGTTTAATGAGTCGCTTTTCTCAGCATTGCAAACTTGACATCTCTCACAGTTCCAGTTCTTTCAAATAATCCTATGACATATGAGCCTTTATATCAAGTCATAAATGCCACTGAAACAATTTTTGAAATGACAAGCTGTGCCACCATTAGCTGCATATAATTAAAATGTACCATAGAAAGTACATTCATTACAGTTGTGAAATTATTTTTATTGCTTATGAACAGCAAAAAAAATCAACATTTTATTGTACAACTTCCTTCAAAAGGAAGCTGGTTTGCTTGGGCAGAAATTGTGCAGGTTTTTTTGTAGATTTCTTTCTTTCTCCTTGCTTTATGATCACTTTTACTGGTCCACAGAGACTAATACCTTGGGGAAAAAAACACCAGTGGCTAAAGTAGTTTTCAAGCTGCTACTCATTTGAAAGCCTTCACTTGTACTACCAAGTATTCTAGTGCAGTCAAACTGCATTCTTACAAAGAAAGCATAAGTCTATCCAAACAGATTTTTTGGGGATCAAACCAATATTACTGCTACTAAACTTACCTTTTCTCTTTATAGAGAGATATACAAAAACATGTAATATTGTGCTGAGGTTTCAAGTTTGTACAAAAGTAATGTATCAGCATTACAACTCAGAAGAGGTGTCTAAAAAGAAAGTTCAACTTTTTTTTTAAATCGTTACTAAGTTTGTCTTCACAATCCCAGAGACCTCACTGACATACATCTATGATCCAACATAGCTACAACAAAACAATTTATTACAGAAGAGTAGTCAGAGTAGCTATTTTCCATAATGAAGACATTGCTTCATAGAATATAATTTTAGAAAACCAGAATCTTCAGCATTGAATCTCCCACATAAACTAATTAGCAACAACTTGTTTACAGTTCTTACCGTTCCAATGAAATAGTATGTTGATGGCTGAGCGTGCAAAGAAATAGTACTCAAATTAAAAGTAAAAGCTACACAAATACAAAACATAATATTACCCGATGTACTGTGTGATTAAGAGCCAAAAAAAATTGTCTCTTTTTAATGTAAGAACATGCACAGGTTAGTAGTTAAGCATTTCTTTGCAAAACCCCAGAGTTTTCTACAACAGTCAACAGGATCACAAATGGCATATGTACTTGGTCAAAAGATCTGCTCCCTAATATGTTACGATTCTAATACTGTAATTATAATACTTAAAAAATAAGTCCTTACACCAATTAACCAAAACCAGACTATTTATCTGATATTAGAAACTGGCATCTATTCCAGTTCATTCACCAACATAACTTCCATCTGCAGAATCTTTCTAACCGACAACGATACATCCAAGCCAGAACAGAGTTAGATTCCATGATCACAAGGATATTTTTACAAGAAGAAAAAAACAGTTTACTTGTAAATCAATAAAAGTTAATCCGAATCATTAAAACCCATGAAGTTACTGCAGTAGTTCATTTAAAATGTAGTAATTTAGTCAAAAATAAATAAAATGTCTTCCATACTCCATTTAACTTCTGCAGACGGGACGAATTGTTAATGAAACACTTCCCAGTCACAGAGCCCTTTCTAAAAACCTCACAGAAATGCTACTAAAATCAGGGGCTGGTGGAAGGAGCTTTGGAAGAATGACAGGTCACAAACAGACTGTGCTAAAAAGCACGGAGAAGTGCTCTTCCAAACGATTCCCAGTGAAAGAGTAAAAGTTACACACAGATTTCCATTTCTCCTCTTTTTTTTTCCAGAGCACACACCTTGCCTGTTTTTTATCTTGTTCATTTCAAAATGAAGCTATTGAATCTGGACATTATATTATTTTCTAAAGTGGCATATAAAGGAGTTGTATAAGGCATTTTCTTAATTTCAAACGATGAGTACTATTGAGAAGAAAAAATACACAATAAAAGAATCCAAATGTGAGATATCAGTATGCAGATGTCATCCAAACACTACAAGATTACATTCAGAATGTCAACTAGGCTCTTAAAATGCTGCACAGCAAACAAAGTGCCCATGCTGAAAACATCTATAACATAGACAACGCCTCACATTCTTGCTAACCGTGCGATACTTCGCTGCAGAATCAGACTGCCAGTAGAGGGAGCAAAAGCAAGTAAACCCCGCTACCCGGAATCTGAAAACGCCAGCGCTGCCGCTCCGTAAATGAGGAGCAGCACACCCAGGTTATGTACTATGTGAAGACAAATGAGCAGTGCTCATCTTTTTCTTTCCCCTTCAATGAATCAGCCTGTGAAAAACCCATTAAGGTAAGATTTCTTTCATTTTCTGATACTAATCAAAGTAAAAACCTAGTGACCCAAGTCAATCTGTTGAAATTAGGTTAGTTTTGTACATTTATGTAGGCTATATATGAATAGAAGTTTGCATTATGAAATTACAGTGTATTAATTATACTGTCACAGAACCACGCTGGGTGGAAGGGACCTCAGGAGGTCTGCAGTCTGATCTCCAGCTCAAAGCAGGGTCCACTATGAGACTAGACCAGGTTGATGAGAGCTCTAACCAGTTGATAAACACAGTACTATTTTTTCATATCACAATATTACATGTATTATTTGCAACACTATGTTTTACTTTTCTAAATGCTTTCAACTGAAGGGTATTAAAGCACTTGTAAGTCTTCCTGAAGGCTGCCATTACAATTTTGCAGATGGCAGGGGTAAGGCACAGAGCAAGCACCAACCCACCGAAGGCTGTGCTTTCCATGGACAGAACTGGGTTCAGAGTGCAGCAGATGCAGTTCCCTGCCTCACCTTGATCTGCTCAAGCAGAGTTTATGTAAGCTGGTCCACTATCACTTACTTTTAAATACCTTAAAACTATTCCTTTCTGTTGGTCCTAAAAGAAAAGCACTGGGACTATTATGGAAGAGTTGTAAAATTCAATACATCAGAACTGTAAGTTCCATTACAACTAGGTTTGGTATTTATGGCTCACTGATAGGAAACAGTTCATCAGGTATATTCTGAACTCAAAGCACAAGGCATTAGCGTTACAGCTGCCAGAACAGACCTTGCACAGAGGCCCTCTACACAAACTGCTTCAGAGCAGCTTAAATGCAATTAATTAGATGCAGAATCTAATCAAAACGTTACTTTTCTCTAGTAGCGGCCTCACGTCAGCCGCAGACGCTACATCTCCCTCAAGCATTCATCTGGTCTTGGGCTTCTTCCCACTCCACTCGCTCCCCTGGCCGGGACAAACTCCGCATCCCCCTTCGGGTGCTGGTAACGGGCCCGGTACCCGAGACGGGACGGGACAAGCCAGCCGGGCCCAGTACCCGAGATGGGACAAGCCCAGCCAACCGCCCGCACTGGGCGGCCCCGGCCTCTGTCAGCCGTGAGAGGAGGCGCGAGGCGGGCGGGGTATAACGGNNCCTCCTCGCCGCTCCGCCATCGCCTCCGGGCGTTGCTGGCGCCTCCCCAGCGGCCCAGCCGGGAGTCCTCCGTGGCGGCGGCCATGCAGGGCGGCCCCCCCACTCGCCCCTCCCCGGCGTCTCTCACCGAATGCCGCTCCGCCTGGGGAAGGGAGGAAGCGTGACACCGATAATTCGGCGATCCTCCGCTGTACCCAAGGCTGCCTTCCGGGAACCAGGCAAACACAGAGGAGCGCCGAGCGCCGGCGTGATGCTGGCACACCGCTCATGACGTCACAGGGACGCAAGGAGGCGCGCATGCGCTCTGCGGGCCCGCCGGGGCCTCAGGGCCCGCTGCGGCCAGCCGGCCCGGCCGGATGTGGGCTTTCGCCAGCCCCCGGGTAGCCACGGGGGCATCTGGCCGGTAAGGGAGGCAGCCCCGTTGTGCGGATCCGCGGCGGCGAGCGGCTCTGTGCCCATCTGCCCTGTGACCCGGGAGGATCTTGCCCTCACCGGGAGGCCCGGCCAGGCTGGACTTGGAACGTGTCGCTGATCTGCGGAGGCAGATAGGAGGCAGTTTGTGACGTAGGTTCCGAAGTTTGAGCAGTGGGGTGCATGTTAGGCTGTGCTTTAGGCTCTCCCACTCCGCTTGCACAGCATTCATTTGCCAGGAGCTCTGCTGAGCGCAGGGTTACAGAGTTCCTGAAGTCACATACCTCTTGCGGCAACCGTCACTCTGGATTGATTCTGGGATGGACAGACCCAAGTCTTTCAGTGCAACATAGCCACACGTAGTTGTACACATACTGTCTTGCATGGCAGCCTCTTCAGAGAAGAAAGTTTCTTCCTAAAGTGGTTCTAAATGGATAAAATAGGCAACACTTAAATAACCCAGTATGTATTGTTGCTACTAGAACAAAAATGCTGCTATGTGGGACTGGAACATACCCTGCTAACACACCCATCCACCCTCCTCAGGTGATGTACACATGGCAGCACTGCAGAAAGGCATAGTCTTCAGCCTCTTAAGCATCCCATTGCTCTTCAGCTACACCAAGACTTGCTGAAGGAAAGCTTTGGCTTGTGTCACCCGGCTAGGAGCTAAAAGCTTCCTCATTCATGTAGGGCCTCAGAAGGCTATACTGCTATAATTCCAGCTAGAAAGATTGGTACCTCGTAAAATGAAGGCTTTTCAGCTTTCCTGCCATTTTTGCTTATGGAGCCAAAGAATCTTTCAAAGCTACGTTATACCTAGAGTGCCACAGTGCTGTTAAATAAATGCTATTCTGTTCCACTTCTATCAATGCAAACAAAGGCATGGAGATTTTTTGTGAGTTTGTGAAGGTAAATTTGCTTTTCTATAAAAATTATATCAAACTTCTCATCAGTAGGAACACTTGATTCCTAAATCCTTGCTTTAAAGGGCTCTTGAACGGCATTCTGCGGTTATGAAAACGCAGTACACTGCAGAGGCTACCCCTCTCATTATTAGGAATGTCCTAAGCACAGATAAGTACTTTCAGTATTGTATAATGCGCAGATATAGCCCCATGTTTCCCTATGTGTTTTGCTGAAATGATTTAAGAGATTTAGAGCAGCAGATCATTGCTATAAAATGCTATGCCTAATGAAACCACATGTGCAGTATACTTTCAGGTCTTTAATTTGTTAGGAGCTAAATATTTATTAGAATATGGTACAGCTAATATTCCCTACAGTCACCTTGAAAATGAAATACCCCTTTCACAACACAAAGATAATGAGTTATATGGGAAGATAAGGTGGTACCAGAATTCTGGAATGACAGAATCCAATTAATTTAACATTAATTAATGCAAGATCAAATTTATTACAGTTGGATGCAATTTGTAATTGAAAGTTCCATTACAGTGCATGTTTTTACATGTTACCTCCCATCATTAAGATCTCAAAAGAGCAGCTTCTCCATTTTGAACAGCAGCGATGTATTTATTATGTCACCAGTAACTCTTTCCTTACGTGTTGGCTGCAAGGAAGCTCATGGACCAGCAGCCCAGTTGTGCACCAAGGGCTGTGCTCATGCTCTTTCTCACAGGGGACCATGACTGAGGCTTCAAGAGAACCCTGGGCTTCATTTTCTTCAGCTGCTTTGCTGGGCTGCCCCTGCCTTGTTACTTGTTCATCCCTTTTCCCATTTTTCACTCTTCTAGGAGATGACCCCTCTTCTTTTTCTGGGAGGGAGGGGTGAAATCAGCCCTCTAGTCAAATAAACCTTTCAACCTTCTATCTTCAAAATAAACAGTTTTATTGTGGACAGTCCAAGCTCCTTAGGTAAAGCTTTAGGTCTCAAATCCAAAAAATACACTGTGTCCTTTTAATAATTTCATAGTGGAAACCCTTTATTTGCCCATTCCTGTGGTGTTATGGAGGTTTTCAATGATTCTGGTTTAGGTTTCGGGATTAGGTGAAACCAGAGTACCTTAAACCTCTTTAGAGGTTTGGGATTAGGTCTGCATCAGGCCTAATATAGCCTTTCTGTTCAAGGCTAAATTAAATGGCAGGAATATTTGTTGTGCACTGATTCACAGGTGTTTGGCAAAATACCAGAAAACATAAAGGAACCAGTGGAAGAATCATGATGGCAAAGCGATCGAAACATGAGTATTAGCTAAGTACTGCAGTATCACTTGCAACTGTGGGGTCTTTCAGACTGCTTCTAAGTGATTTTAAGCATGGATATAATTTTTATGTGTCTCTTTCACATGAATATGAGTAAATTGAAGATCTGTTGTGCAAATGGATCATGGATTTTTATTTGGGTATCACATTATGGTAATTGCTGCCTGTTTTATAGCAAATGTATATTTTAAAGTTCATCAAACAGCTGATATCACTGAAGCTCTATTGTTTTACTCTACACGTAAATTCTACTCCTTCTCTGGGGTATGCATTTGCCTGACAGAATATGCTAGGTCACAAGGAGAAAAGCACAATAGATTTATACCTATTATTAAAACACCACCCTGTCTGGCTCAGGAGGCAGAGACATTTGCCTCATTGATGACCGTGGACTAATTGGAGGAGATAGTTTTGTTGTGTAGGCTGTCTACTGTGAGGCTTTTCAGCACTTTTCACTAGCTTTGTCTCTAGTAGGGATATTTTTCCTTCATAAGCTCAGCTACATAGTTTGTAATACTGGCAGGGCCTGACTAACTGGCCATACCCCTAAGGTACTGTCTGAGGTGAGTAGATTTCATCAAGCAGGATGAAAAGCAGCTCAGCACTGTAGTCTCAGGATCTCTGCAGACTGCAGCAGCTGGTTTGGCTGCATTTGTAGGGAAAAGCTGAGCTTCAGATGCCTGGCCCTGGTATTAGAAGGAGCCAGACAACGTAGTTATGGGGAGGTGATGCACACAGCCCAAGGGGTTAGTTCCTACAGCTGTCAAAAATCAGCTATTACCCGAACATATCCATCTCCTCACACCAAAGCATTCTCCACTGATTATGTACCTGTTAGCCCTCTCCAGAAAAGTGTACTTTGAACGCATTTCTCTCCCCAGATAGACAGATTTCAATTTCAGTTGTAGACTTGTCTGTATTTAGAAAGTCAATGCCATCTCAGAATTACCAGCCTTCTCTGAAGTTTTTTTTTTCCATGCCAACAATCAGTTCTCTCACGGGCAAGCTTTTTTGCATTCCTATGGCAAGTCTTTGGATCAACAATGCATACAGCCAGATCCTGTCGTCTTGGGTCTGTTTGCAAAAGCAAAACAGAAGTAGTTAAGACAAGTTTCAGAAGAATATGTCCCCTCTAATCAGATGAGCCCTCCAAGTAAGAGGGAGGCTAAATAGAATGATTTAATAATCTTAACATCTGTATAAAACATTATCTATGTCTCGAGCTTTAAATGTAAGTTCTTTCCCTCCTTAATGGTGCATGTAAGGGACAACAAGAGAATGTACCAGTCAAGGACAAAATCATAAAATAATGAGCAAAAGAATAATGAAATGAAAGTATTAGGAGCCAAGGGAGGCTGAGTGGGAGTTTGTCTTCATACATGATTGATCTAAACTTGAAAAGAAACAACAACAACAAAAAAAGACTCCTCATCCTTAAATGAGATGGTTATTTGAGCATAAATAACAGTCTCACGTCAAATATGCTGCATTTTCCAATAGATTCTTTTCACTACAAACCCACAACATTCTCAGCCCTAATCTCCTCAGATAAAACAATACGGCTGGTGGCTCTGAATCAGCACTTTGAAACCAACCTTTGAAACTAGCAACACATTCAGGGCGAAGAGAAATAGAGGAGACAAAGAGCTGCTGTTTATAGAGCTTTGCAAAGTCAGGCCCCACCTTGCTTGCTTGGAAACACGCTGTAACACCCGAGAATTGTTTTTCTGTCCGGGTGGGAAGTCCCGCTCCATGCAGTTACCTTAAAGGACTGGGGCTATTGACGTATTGGTGTGTTTAGTCCCACACCAGGCCTAGCTGTCACTGAAATCAGGTACAGTGAAAACACCAAAATCCTCCCGCATGCGTCAGCCTTAGATTATTTTACCTTTCAAAACTACAAAGGGCTCTGACCAGAGATCTGAAGGGTTCTTGCATTTTTCAGAGCTCATGAAAGGCGGTGGGTGATCCCAAGCGAGAAAGGGGGAAAAGGGGCATAACAATGTCAAATGGAAACTTGCTCAGCTCCCGCCTGGGGAGCAAAGGGTGTGGTGAGATCAAACAGCTGTGCTCTCTCTGCCAAAACGAGCACTCCTCCTTTCCCAACCCATTTGCAGCCACAAGGCCATGTCCCCTCCCATGCGCTGACCCCAGCACTCATCTAAGGAGCATCAGGACAGACGCAAGGCAGGAATATGGGGTCAGGAAAGGAGAGGGCCTGGGAGGGAGAGTGATCACACTGGAAGAGATTTGCCCTGAGCGGTGCCACCCAAAGGAGCAGGCCAGCCGGGACACAAAGGTTTCCATCCAGCAAATGACACCTCACCTTAAGAAGGAAGCTCATTTCCCTCCACAGCCAGTGAGGAAAAACAGGCTCCTAACTACATGGGAACATTCCCTGCACTTCCCCCCCGCCCCCCAATTTCACTGTTTCCTAGTGTAATACACTTAAACAACAAGCTTTGAAACCCAGAGATGCCATCTCATGGGAAGTGGAAGAGGTCTCAGCACAGATCCCAGTACTGCTGTGCTCTGACTGGGAAGACCTTGCACTGGTGGTGGGGGGCGTCCTATGGCAGTAAGACCTGGAGCAGGACCAAATGGGGAAACACTGTGACATTTGCATTTTCAGTGTGGGTTTTAGGGGCATTGTCTGTAACTCAGGGAAGTTCCCGATGATCTTTTTGAGCCCTTCTTGGGGGAAAANAAAAAAAAAGTGAACTGGCCATTGTTCTGCTCAAAGGGATCACTGGAAAATGGCCTTTGGACACGGTCTGGAGGCATCAGCTGCACAACCACCCCACCACTGCTACCCTAGCAGCAAAGCTCCTGAGGCAGAGAAGCGGACAAGATGCCAAATCCAACCCTCTGGAACTAGAAAAGAGGACCAAGGGGCAAACTGATATCTGGGTCCAGCTGCAAAAGCCCATGCTTTTGTTCAGTCTGAACAAAAACCTTTGATCCAAACATTCCCACTTTTTAGGGATTCCAAGCTCGAGTGAAACACAGCAGTTTCACCCTAGGTTGAAACACAGCCTCACACCTTTGATTTCTAAAGACAGATCATTTTTCTTGGGGTGAGGCACATGGATAGCAACAGATACCTCATGTCTGGTTCAGACAGACCAACCAAAAGGCTTAAGTGGACACACACGCTACAAGCAGCATGTGATAGGATTTAGTGCAAGGAAATCAAACTCTCTGCCCCACCTCCTGAGCTTATCCTTTAAAGACCAGTCCTGTGCTCGCAGCTGGAGTTTATGTGAGTCCTGCCTTATTAATTAAGTGTAGCCAGTGCCTTTTTCTCCTGAATTCCAACAGAAGCAATTAGAAAGCAGATACTTCACACATAACAGCTGGTTCATTTAACGCCCTCCCCGTACAATTTGCTCCCCTCCCCCAGCCAACTCACGTCCCCTTTTCCATCTTTTCATGTAATGGAGAAGGAGAGTAAAGTCAAGGTGGCAAAAGTGGGGGCAGCAGATAACCATATTCTTATTAAAAATCATCTAGTGTAACACTGAAAGTAGAGGAGTGTTGTTGAGAGCATGCTTCTGAGCAGGGAATCGTAACATTCAGCTAACAGATGGGAAAAAGAGCCTGGGCTGTCTACTATGTCCTCCTTAAAAGGGGATCTGTATCAAAGTAGCAGCATATTTTCTTCACCACAGGCTGTTGATGTCATTAGAGCAAGTCTCGTTTTTATTTAACGCCAGAGTTAAGAGTCACATAAAATTGGCACAGGTGAAGGCACCAGTCCCATTAAGTTGTGCAACGTGACTCTCTGGGAATCTTTTGAACATTTGTGCACCTCCAATTTATTTATGCTTGGGCTAGCCAGCCCCAAAGCCTCTGCTCCCCATTTCCCAGTATGAATACAGCCTCAATCCTGCCATTAGACCTGTAAAAACCCCACTCAACCCACTAAATTTCCCCCACTCCCAGGGAAGATCCAGTTACAGGAAAGGCAGTCCTGCCCCTCTCTGTGTAACATGCATCACTGAGAGATGCTATTGACACAAAATTAAACCCATAGCCAAAACCACCCACCCTAACACTGAAAGTGAAATCTGCCCTTTCCACATAACGTTAAGTGCATGTTCTGCTCCCAAACAGGTACTCTAGAGTCTGGCTTTTGATTTAAGGCAGGTAGGGCTTTTCAGAAGGAAACCAGGTTAAGAGGAATGGAAATTAATTTGCTTCTTTAAAACACTTTTGAAGCAGAGAAATAATTTCAGTGTATTTGAGAAAAGGGATGCTCAAGTGTCACAGCATTTCTTTTCCTAGCATGGCTGGCATTTTTTTGATGTAGAATTTATAGGTAAAACAGAGATCTGGTCCCATACAGGGCATCTGCTCATGACATGGATAGGAATAACAACAAAAGTGTAGACAGCCAAAGTGCCTGTTGTGTTGTGAGATTTTTCTGCTAGATGATTTCTTACTGATCCTGAAATCAGGCAGCATCATGAGGATGTTTTCACTTATAATACGGGAAGATTTAGTTCCAGCCATAAACTTCCCATTTTCTTCCTCAAAGAGCTAGCTGTCAGAGAGGCTGCTATTGCAGCCATCCATCCATCCAGATGTTTGCCATTTCTATTACAAGTTTTCAGGAATCTTACAACACTTACACACTCTACAGCCGCCCGATGAGGCAGCTATCTAATACCCACATTACAGACAGGGAGAACAAGTTTGGAGGGATTAAATGATCTGCCCAGCTTCCCACAAGACAACACAGGTGTGGCTAGAAATCAAAACTCCCAACTTCCAATCTTTGCTGTGTTATACTAATCTGCTTATACGCTTTGCTGTAAAAAAAAAAGAAATTAAAAAAATGTCAGTAATGCATTGGTAACTAGTATGGATACTCCTAATCAAACAGAAAGATCAGCATATTCTAGAAACAGCTGATTAGTCAGCTGAACTCTTTTTTCTCCACCCGCTGGATCTTTCTAGAAGAAGAAAAATAAAAGGGAAGGGCATCCCTTTATAACTGCAAAGGCTTCAGCTAATGAGAGCAGAAATAGCATTTTATGTTTTGGCAGTTAGTAGTAAACACTACTATTAAAGCTATAATAAGATCAGCTAATGCTGTATGAAATATTAGCGATGTCTGAGCACAAAGTAGAGCCCTCATCTCTTTAGTTAAAATTACAAAATGATTAACAGCCCAATTAAAAACATTTTTGTTTTTGACATGATAAATTATACTTTATCTACCTATCTGTAGATATAATTGATTATTTTATCCGTTTGCTGTTGGCTGTCATTAAAAAAGACAGATACCATAGCTTTCTGGCCTCTTTCCCGCTGAGAGAAAGAACAAATCCTGGTATTAACGACAGACAGCATCATTATGAAAAAATTCCATTTGCCACTAGGCAACATAGCTGAGTTCCAGTAATTATTGTATTAGTCAAACTGTTGAGAAGTTCCATAAAATTGAGAGAGTTTTTAAGGAGCATTCAATGTTATTTGGCAACTTTTGTGATGTAACAATTAAAACCATGCTCCAGGCCCCAAAATGTGCAGGAGATTGCCAAAATCAGATAAAACCCTAGAGGGCCCCTGACTTGCAAAGAAAAAAAAAAAAAAAAATCAAACTGTTTACTTTTAGGATCAAACATTCATCAACATTTGGCTTTTGTTTCAGCCAGTGTCAGATAATACCAGCACCACGTTTTCAGTCAGCTTCTATCAAAACTCTACACAGTTTGATGTCAGGCCTCTGAGAGCTAGTTGGGGCTGACACCAGCCTCTCCTCAGGAAAAGGAAAACTTGTGGGAGCTGATGCAGACACCTGGGAGTACTCAGCAGTACTTTCTGGAGTGAATTGTGTCTGTTGTCCACCAGTGAGCATCAGGAAATCACTGAGGAGAAGTGCAATTTACTCTTGTATCTAGGAGCTGGCCAGGCAACACCTCAAATTGTTGGGGCTCCAGGGGGTAAAGCAGAGGTCTCCTGTCTGCGTACCCCATTGACCTGTTAAGGAACTGCTTAAAATTTTTTTTTTTTTAAAAAATCACACTTTAAAACTGCCAAGGGAAATTGCTGCTGAACCAGCTTACGGCCAAGTTTATCACCTACCTACTTCTCTACTGAGTGCTGTTAAGGAATAATGATTTATAGTACCAGAAATGAAGGTACAGTATCAGGCTTCTGCAGTGGAAGTTGGTTACAAAACACAGACCTGGTTTAGCCTAATACAGACTACAGGAACCACTTCAAGAGCACATCTGTTTGCAAAGGAGTTAAAAGGGATTGATCGCCCTTCCCAGAAAAACATGCCCAAGTCAGGAAGTCTCCACATAACAACTGTGATGGGAGCAGTAGTATCCAGCACAGTCAAAAGGAGCTGGGATCTGATCACAGGACAAGGAGCCAGGATACTGCTGCTGTCTCTAGGGAACAGCAGTAGGGCAGGGTTTAGTGCTAGCATCCTGCCAGCATCCACCTGGAACACGCTGTACCAAGTAGGACAGATGAAAAGATACATTGGAACCTGCCATAATATGGCCTTTCATCGCACAGCTCCTGGATTGGAGATGGCTGCCAACTGTTAGGGCCTGCTGACTTATTTAATAAAAAAACCCCAACCCACAACCCTTAGCAATCATGGCTTCTATCTGATTTAAATGGGAACAGCAGCACAGCACTAAAGGCCAAGGGCCAGCCACCTGTGGCACATGGGCAGCTCTTGAAACCTGTGTTGCATTGCCAAGGCAGGAGCTCAGACTTGTGAGAGAGAGGGTGTGTGAAAGAAAAGCTGCTCCTGTCTCTTCGAGCTCTGAGATTTATCTTGCTGCTATGCAAGGCAGGCATGCCCGAGTCCCACTAAACTCAGGAATCAGCAAATGCTGGAAGCTACTGCTATGTTTTCCAGCACATTCAACCTCTAGCTTGGGTCTGGCAATTGCAAGGGTGTGATGAGATGTGTTGCTATAGAAGTATAAACCCCTCAATAACTAACCAGCTGCTTTTGGGGAACAGCATCGCCTTGCAGTTCTCTTCAGCAGACCTAAAGCATATATTGTGGTGATATTCAATCTTCTTGCATGTGGAGCTGTCATCTAAAGTGAAGCATCCTAGGTCAGCTCAAGAACCTAGGTCAGTATCTGTCAATGTGGAGAATTAATAATTTCAGCTCTTATTCTTGAATTATATGAGTAAATTGTGCCAAATCTTCAACATATTAGACTAGTGCCAGATGAAGGCTTAGGAAGTTTTTTAATATATGTTCTTTATTAGTATTTAAACTCTTATTATTAAAAGAATTATATTACAACATACATGCACAAGATCCATCTAAGCTTAAAAAATTAGTCTGAAAAAAAAAACATTCCTAATAATTTTTTGTTAGTCCCTTTGGCTTACAGCTCACATGAGCCATGAGTGAGGAAGACACAAAGCCCAGCACACAGCAAAGGGAACTCGGTGGCGAAAGAGGGAGAGTGGAAGGGACTGATAGTGTGTTGTTTGTGGGTATTGCTGAGAACAAGATGAACTCACTAGAAAAAAATCATAACTTTGTAGTAAAATTGTGGGGACTTTGGATCAAGGGCTACAAAGAAGGCTAAACTGCCTGGTTCAGCCAGCTCCCCTCAGACTGCTTCTATGGTTCCCCTGTGGGCTGCAGGAAGAAGCCTGCACAATTCAAATCAGTTTTCATCCCAGACTGGCTGTTCAGGCTCTAGTTTGTAGATGCTTGCATTTTCCCCCAGTTGTGTCAGCTGGCTGGTGTTGCTGTTCAGAAGGATGCCAGATGACTAGATCTTTAGCCAACCTGATTTCCAGATGACTGATTTTTGTAGCTATCACTTTAATTAAAATAAAAAAAATATGTAAAAGACATGAGTTTATCACCTGCTAACACATGCCATGGTTGTCTCTCGGTCAATTGGCACGCAGCAGACAGAGCCGCAGACTTCTCTTCCACACCACCAGTATCCAGAGGAAAAAGGATTAGTCCATCTGCTAAAGCTATCAGACCCTTTGTGGTTCACTGTATCAATTCCTATTTATAGGATCCAGTGCCCTCTACTGAGCAGAACCAAAAAAAACATTACTGTGTCCCAGGATCCGCGAAGTTACTGTTAAGACACAGCAGTATTAGAGCTGAGCAGTTGGAAGTCTACCTCTCCCTTCCATGCCCACATATGCACCCATTGCTCCATCTGCCACCAGTGTTTCCAGGTTATTGTAAAGCAACACATGGAAAGTATCGAGGAACTTGCAATGGCTACAGAGCTGTCAGAAGAGTTACACGTCACCTTCTGGAAGGGGAAATCCATGTGGACATATGGTAGTCGTGAAAGGAGCTGGACTAGTAACCTTGGCAGGCATGAGTTGCACAGAAATGTTGCTGCTTTGCCTTGATCTTTATTTACAATAAACGCCTCGGCTCCAGCTCAGCGTTTTATCTGGGAACAGCCGCCAGCATTTCTGCGACCATGTTCCGTCTCATTGGTGCACTGACATATTTACACGCGGGCCGGGGCCCGGGCAGCTGTGAATAAGGGGCTATATATCAAGAGAGGAAAAAGGGATGCAAAGATGAATTTTATGAAATATTTTCCATTTTTCTTTGACTTGGTTGTGCATTTTGCTACGGCCCATTGGGCACTCCCTCAGCACTTGGACACTTTGCTCCATGCAGTCTCGCCTATATTTCTAATTGTGTCTACATGCCAAGCCTAGCCCAGTACCTGAGGCAGCCCACAGGGAAATGCAGATTCAAAAAAAAAGAGGTGGGTGGGAAGGACATTTCCTGCCCTTCAATGGAATGTGCCACAGGAAAGAGAATGGTGTCTTGTAAGTCACTAGCCTTTCCCAATTCCTCCAGGACACAGGCTGTTGCATTTTATATCTGAGTGCCAAAGTGAGAGGAATTATTTCCACTACTTTGTGAGAGGAAAAAAAAAAGTCCCTTTTGCAGTTTGGGGAGGTCATATCATCCTTGATTTCTTCTCTGGGCAGTGGAAAGGGTTAATTCCTTACAGCATTGACTTAATCCTTTCCTTTTTCCCTGTGGCTGACTAATAGGTTAGATGTGTTGACTGTTCAAAAAGACAAACTTTGGAATTAATATTAATGATATTGTATGGCAGTAACATCAGAAAACAAATACAGAGGCACCTGGCGAGTCTGAAGGTATCTTCTGGTCTTTCTAGGCTGCCAGCATAGAGTGGCCCTCCAACATTTCCTTGTGGAAAAACACTATTTAGCATGAGAGAGTTTACTTTGAGTGACCCTCTCGCCTTTCAAACAATGAGAACTCAGGACCATTGTGAAGCTGAAATCTTGTTTCATAAGAACGGGCCATTGCTCAGCCAGCTGAAGATGGGAAAAAAAATAGAAAAAGGAATCCAGAGAAACAATTAGAAAGAAAAACTGGATATTTGAATGGAATAACTGCTGGTGTCTTTCCTCTGGCACTGACAGCCTAACAAAGAGTGTGAGAGTTTTTTCCCTTATGTTTTTGCAAGGCAAAGATGGGAAGAGAGCACTGTTTGTTTATTCATTTGTCTTAGACCTTCACTAGCACAAAAAAGTCACTGCAAATACTCATCCAAGGCTCAGGTTCATCCCACTGGGATGCCAGAGCTGCATGCTCCCTTGACAGCCTATGCGAGATCCCAACCAGCATGTGGAAGTACTTATTTCCCTCTATTGTCTATTTATGATGTCTAGGGAAGAGAAGCACAATTCTAGTTACATCACCTTGGTACGGTTTGAAAGCTAGGTAGGCTTAATTGATCACTTGTAGATACTACTTACCATAGATATGTACAAGGCCTTGGTACAAGTCACAATTCAAATGTTTGTCAGGCTTCATGCAGGTGTCCTGTCCTAAATGTCATAGCACAGGCAAAATAAGCTAGAGGCCCTCCTGCTGCCAAACCATAGATTTTTCTGGTACAGCTATGCTTAAGTGGAGCTGAGTCAAGGCAATCTCACCTTGGATAAATGGCCAGCAGTTACCAGGAAGAAATCTTCTTCACTGAGTAAAACGTCCATCAGCACCGTTGAAGAATCTTCTCAGATGGTTCTTTGGAACTCTCTTCTCTGAATGGTTTCATTACCTGCACTGGAGCAGCTGAAGTTGCACTGGAAAGTAGCACTGGAGATCCTCAAGCATGCCCAGAGCTCAGCAGGAGACTGGCAGGGGAAAAAAAGACAGTCACTATTTTTAGTTAGACGTGGGGATCATTTAATGACTCACCTAAGATCAAACAGATGGTGCTTACACCAAGAATTAGACCGACCAAGCCATCCAACACCTCTGGATTGTTCGCTGAGGATTAGAGTGCATTTAGGAGTTCATTTTAATAAATAAATGTAGGATTTGGAGCTATGATAGAGTGGTAAATTAAATACTGAGGAGTTTGTCACATCTCTGTTCAAAGCAGGCTAACATTTCATGTAAGGAATTACATGCTTCAGACAGTTGCAATCATCTTCTGCACAAATAATTTAAGCTTACTTCGTCTGTTGTATTCTGATTTAAATTTTTATTGGAAATATAAATACCTATGTCGGTCACCAAACCAAATAAAACAAACATATTGAGTAGGGTCTATTATAGACTAATATGGAAACAAATAATCTGCAAGTCTGGTTTTATTTATAAGCTTATTTGAGTTTTTACTCTAGGCTCATATTAATCGGGTTTGTGGTTTCCACATCTGTGCTGCTGATGCCCAGTACAGACAGCATGCCAAGTCAGACCTGGGCATCCTCCAAGCTCTAAATGGAAAACATATGCTTCAACTCTAGCTACCTCAAGACAAGCAGGGCAAGTAACCTACCAAGTAACCACAGCGGGTGCAGCAGGCAGAGCAAAACTCTGGGGAGCTTTGTGAGGTGCCTGCTTGGAAGCTTCTTGCTTCTGACTTGCTCCAGGGGCAGCCAGGCTGCCGCCTGTACTGTATTTGCTCTCTCTGATGATCAAGAGATACCAATTCCCTTCACAGCCTCCCTGTTCCTCTAGCTGTAGTTAGAAATTCCCAGACTGGACCAGTTAGTTCGCAGTGTCAGCTAGTAATACATATTCTAGAGGAAGATGGAAAAATTCCTGCAGATGATAGCAATGCAAGAACCCTTGGTTATTTTCAGTATTTATAAAAAGCATTCTGAATGTTCACGAGAGCCATAAATACATATAAAAAAATGCCCATGCCCCTTGTCAAGCCAAAATGGATCCAGCTGTTCTGCGGTGCTCGTCTCTGATTGCGGAGAATCCCTGTATTAATGAAAGATATATAAAGGGAATCCCAAACTAGAAATATGATCTCTGCTAAAGACTGTTCAAGTCAACTATTAGAGAATATTTAAGGGAAGCATGTGAATACAAAGCTGATTCTCAATGCAGCTGAGATCCAGTCCTAAGAACCCATCTCCATGAACACTTCTGTACTGCTTGCAGACACTTTTCAAAGCAAGCTGCTTGCAGACAAACTTTGCTTTGTGCTGGTACAACATCTTCAGAGCTTTGCACCAGTATAACTGCATCACGGCAAACCCTAGGCCCCTACAGAACCTCAGCACAGTATGGGTGCCTGACCTGCTTCTTCCTTGAGCACAGGAGGAGGCCAGTATGCAAGTGGTAGCAAAATGACAAATATGACAGTAATGACAGAGAAGGAAACAGTATCACTAGTGTAAACACTAGAAATTTGGCAGTTAAATTCATTCCCTATGTACCCACTGATGGTCATCCACCAGCCTCTGCCACCTGTAGCAATTACCTCTTTCCTGACAATTTTGGTGAAAGGAATGCAGAGAGCAGTACCATAAAATACAGGGGTTTTCAAGTTACAATAGCATTGTCTGTGTTGTTCATACAGAAATGCTGTGATTCATTTTAAGAATTCAGAGCAGAAAAAGGGGGAATACAGGGGGGATAAGAAATTAACACAACCTCATTGGCTCAGCCATGTCAAAGGGAATCACTCCATCATCCGTCGTTCTCCTCAGAGAAGTCCTTTGCCCAACATGGCTGCTCCACTGACTTTCAGGCAGAGGCAATTCTTACGAAACTGAGATGGCAGAAGAGCAGTGTCTGATAACAGAGGGGCAGATCTGTCATCAGCACAGAAGGCAGTCATTCCTTGCGGCGGTGGTTGGAGAAAAGAAGATGCAATTAACAATTAGCTTTGGTAAGAGAAGACAAAACTCTTAAACCACAGTTTCTACTGCAGCAAATCAAGCCACAGAACTTAGGAATTAATGGTTCAAAGTCTTGGTTCTTGCCTTCCTAGATACACTATAAGATGAAAGAGAGAGTGATTTTCTCCTGCCACTTCATTCTGCCTAGCTAAGAATTGGGGCTCAGCCATGGAAAAAGGCCAACCTTGCAATAGTTACAGGAAATGAGCATAACTTTGCAGCATTTCCAAGCAAATCCAGCACACCTTCAGCTTTGTATTTTAGGCACAAAATTCAGGCTTCTCACCCCAGAAAACAAAATGGAAGCTTCTCAGTGCGTGTTGCACTATCTTCCCTTCTCATCCTGCCCTCTCAGCTCCCCACTTTCTGAAGTTAGAACTAAATTCACACAGAACTCTTGGTCAAATAGGCTTTGCTTTCACAGCTTTGACCTCTGAGTTGCATCTTCCTCCTCTGAAATTTGGTTAATGGTTCTGGGAAAACACAGTCATGCCAGTAACACCATTTATATATATAAACTGAAGGTTTATCTACATTACTTTCTTCTAATGAACTCTCTTAAATACTGCTGTGAATGCAGCCCTGGCAACAACTGACCCCAGAAGCTTTGTCCCCAAGCAGTGTGTCTAAACTATGGTGTAGGAAAAGGCACGATTCAGAGGACATCATTCCTTGACATAGGTTGTATGTGTATTGTCAAGTGCTGCCTCAGAAGGATGGACTGGATTTTTATCTTAGAAATTCCAGCTATAATTTAGATCTGTTGGACTTAATTTCCAGCAGAGACTAGATCCATGTAATTCAAATTAGCAATTCAGATTATGACACCTTCCACAAGCTAGTACTTGAAAAAAAAAAATAATTGCTCCCAGTTTTACTAAATCTACAAAAAAAGTGTTTGTATGATTATTGTTTTACCTATTGTGCATCTAGCTATATTATCAGTGTTGCCCACTTGACAGATGCAGTTCAGGCACAGCTTGATCTGCATCAATGGTCATAGCCGCAGTTTTTCTTAGAGCACCCAACTATTACAAGCACCATGAGCATGCTTCTGGTGGGGCTATGTCTGTTGACGTGCAAGGAATATCAACTAACACTTGGTAACAGCACTATTTCTGGTGCAAAGTCAGGTATCTTCCTCTCCCTAAGACACCTTGGGTGTGAATTAATTAGGACTCTAAAATGACTTTAAAGAACTACCTTGTTCTATGATTTGAGTCCACAGGTGCAGGAGAGCAAATCCACCACAGCCTATAGGTCAGCCTATATGCTGAACATTCTGTACAGCATTGCCAGCCATTCTCTCTCCTCTCCTTCCTAATCACTTTGGTTCTTTGTGCTCTATAATAATTTCCCCTTCTATTCTCCAGCTTCTTTTTTTTTTTTTTTCTTTCTCCATAGCACACAGCAAATTATTTGTGGTTGCAATAACTACACACACAACTCACACCTAATTTGACCCTCATAACTTTGGCTGCAAAGTGGCAAAAGGGACAATTCCTTGTTGATCCAGACCACTTATCACCCCATGACCAGAACAAAAAAGCAGAGCTGGTTATCAACAGGGAGATGCCCATTAGTATTTTTACAGGCAGAAGGTCCCTTATCGAGCAGGGAGAGTTGGCATGTACTCCAGGCATGCAGGGGAGAGGCAGACTGCTTTCAGCCTGCAAGGCCACACAATATGGGAAGTGGTCGCTTGAAAGAGGAGTGGGAAGAATGACAGATGGTTTGTGCCTGTGCGTTTTTTTAGAGGACACTGGGTTCCTGCCATGGGAACAGGGTGGACAGTAAAGGCAACGACTAGACGTGAAGAGTGACAAAGCAAGTCAGCCACGGATGGCCCGTGGGAGGCCAGAGGAAATGCACCATTAGTCAAAGTTGGAGGAAAAATAAAATGCGATGACAACCAGGCCATTCATGTGCTTCCCCTTCAAGGACTGACCAGACCCTTCGCAACTCAAAAGACTCAAGTATCAGCTTCTTTTTCTCTTCAGCCAGCCTAATGTGCACCGCACAGTCTGAGAAACTCCCTTGTCACTTATATTAATTCTTATCTTGTTGTTCTTGGCTACACTTCACTGAAGTACAGTGAGGGAGAGTGCTTCAATCAATAATGTAGATCCAAGTGAGCACCCCCCTCTGCTGTTCTTAGGCATCAACTCAATAGCTTAAAGCAAAAGTCCACCAAACTTGTGAACTTGGCAAATATTAGGACTTCCAGAACTAGAGCATAAGACAATGAGGTGGCCTCACAAAGATGTTTAAGCCCCACACATGGACAATCTCATCACTCCAGTGTAGCTTTCTGCACTTTGACAATTTGCTACCCAATACAAAAATGCAAGACCTTATTGGTCTCAGTAACTAGTGACAGAGAAGGTGACCTTGCATTTCACAAGCAGATTTCATCAGACAGTCCGCTTTGCCACTGTCATGGAAACCCTGAGGTGCTGTTGTCACAGCTTATGAACCTGATGCATTTTGATATTAAGGCAAGATAATGCCCTTCAGACCAGACGATGGTCTCTTATTCTTCAGCGGGAACTATACCACAGCTAAGGACAGGACTTATTTATGACTGCCTCCATTGGAGCTATGGCATTTCCAGATTTGGGAAGTACAAAGGAGTTAAAGGAAGGTGCAAGCAGAAAATTCTGAAATGTTCTCTTATGAATAACTTGGACTCTTACCCCATTCAAAGGCAATTCACTTATTAACACTTAAATAGGGCTAAAAGTAAGTAAGTAAAATAGAATGAGCATCTTGCAAAAAAGCGGAACAAGAAAAATTCAAGAGGCAAGGAATAATACAATTAAATCCCTAATTAAGGACAAGAACCAAAGTCCTGACCTGAAACTTCAAGGTGTCCTGGATATACGTAGGATGAACAAAGCCAGAAATCAATGCAAACGAAGTCTGAAGTGTCCAGAGAATTCTCCTTATCTTTCCTGTGTTTGAAATATGTCTAAGACATAAACTCAATGAGAATTAAAGAGACAAAAATCAAAAGCGCTCTCATGATTTAATTAGATCCCAATCCTTTGACTATCTGAGAGCCATTGCTTAAGTCTCCAAAGCAGCCTGTATTCTTTAAATTGCTTCCTGTTATATGGTTAATAATCTCTGCTTTCTACATTATGGGAATCATTCATCTGAGCTAGCCAAACTGAACAGTGCTATCAGAGTATGAACACTCTGTTGTCCAAACTACTGTGCCTAACAACATCTTCCCAATTATTCAGAAGTCTCTTGCCAGCAGAACATTAGCTGACTCCATTTCTCTAAGGAAAATGCCTGGGTTTCCTGACGTTTTCAGCTGTGTTTGTACAACTTGCCTTTGTGTGAAGTTGAAAATTAATGCACTTCCTCTTGATCCTTTGAGAGAGAGAGAAAAAGGAAGATTATCAAGATTAAATAAAAATGCCAGAGCTCTATCTTTTGTCCCTTGAACAAAGGTGTTTAAATAAAGATTGCTGTGCATCACTAATTGTGTTACAAACTAAGGGGTCACGTACGGAGGGCTCAACCTCCGGCATAAAGCTAAAAGCTGCTATGTAACCTGTTGCTCTGACACAGTGTGAATTGAATACTGTTTGGCTGCATTACAGTTCGTTCACACATCAGTAAGAGATAAAAATAAAACAAGTGTTCAATTCTGACTGTTTTGTTAGGCATATGGAATGAAATAGTATATTTGGGCTTTGTTTCACAGTGAGTCTGCAAAGAAGGCAACATTTATTTATTTTCTAGATTTTTGCTTAAAAAAAGCTGTCTTTTTCACTGTTTACTTTCTCCTGGTATTTTATTTTACTGGAGTTACACAATATTCTAACAGACAAAGACTGAACAGGTACATATAGTCCTTTTGGTCTAGATTTGAGTTGTGTTACCACCTAGCTAATTCTAAGCCTTGGGAAAAAGAAGTCTCCTCATGAAAGATTTAAGAGGAGGGATCTTGCTGTTCAGTTTTACGCCAAAACAAGGAAGAACAAGTCTGATTCCCATGTTGCTTTAAGGTAAAGGGAAGAAGGACAGAAAAAACCCAACAGTCTTTCTGGTCTTCATATGGTCTGAAGGAAAACAGGGGAGGAGACACATATAGGGCAAGTATCTTTACAGTTCATCTTTCATGGAGCATAAAGGGTTTCCTTAAACTATTGTATTAGTATATTGGACATACTCTAACACAAGCTGCTGAGACTTTTACCTGGAAAAAATTTCTCCCACTCCCTCCTTGGAGACGCTGGTTCTGACAGGCTGCAACTCCCAATACCTTTACCTAGCTAACAATGCAAAGCACCTTGTTCAAACAAGACTGGTCTCCATTTCACACTACCCCCCAGGGAATATTCACTTTTCTCTTCATACTGTATCTTTCTGACTGATGCAATCAGATTCTGGAAGCCTGCCTTATTAGTTTATATTCCAGTTTCTTAGGGATGATGTTAATTTTCCATTGTAGGACCAGAAGATTTTAGATGTGCTAGATCTTGTCTATAAGAAACAACAAAAAAACTGGCACACACAGTACTATGCTTAGAAATGGACTTCAGCAAACAGCACTCCTTGCAAAGAAAGTCTAAGGGTTACAAAAAAAGACTGTCCTAACTCCAACAGTGCTTGAAACAAGGTATTTTACAATTACATAATGAATAAATAAATACACATTTTCTTACTTATTCACATGAGATATTCGCTTAATTTCTGCAGCAGTTCACCATCCTATTTTTTTTCTTCCTAGGTCAGTGGTTTAGTACTAAACCTTTATACTGCGATGGCCAAAGAGTTCCATTATATCCATTGAAGATTAGATCACTTTCTTTTGTTTCCCACAGCACATAGGATCCCATTCATGTCCCAAATAGAATGTCAGTAGTTGGAATGGTGTTTTCTTAAGGTGCATATAAGATTAAAGACTGAAATCAGATGCAGTGTTGCCAAAGCCTTTGTAATATGCATGTTTTTCATGGCAAGATGATTGACAAGAACTGCAGTAAGGTGCTGAAGGGGATATTTCACCTGGCCCATCAAAACTCAATGTAGAGGATTAGAACTAAGAAGAGCTGACAATATTGACTTTGAGTGCCACAACAGAAACATAATTAGCTCTTTGACATGTAGTGGACAGAAATACTCCATTTTTAAAAAATCAGTTGGAGTAATTACACCATATATGTTGCATGCTGCCCTGGGAAAAACAAAAAAAAAGAAAAAAAGAAAGGTTTGCTCTGCCGTTTCTTCATTTCCCAGTAAAATTCAAGTTTGGCACTACAATAAATGCATGCAAACCCAGCCTTTCTGCTGGAAGAACATCAGGAAAACTTTATGCATAAAACTAAAAAACCTCTCTTAAAAGAGAGCACACAGATCTAAAAGAATGAAGAAGTCAATGAATTTTATACAAGTTTACTTATTGCAAAACAAACTGTCTGCACTATGCTTATTAAAGGCATATTTCATTGCCTAATCATAGATGTCTATTGTACCTTTTATGTTTTGAATCATAATTGCAGCCTGTTCCTCAACTGTAATAATGAAAGACATTTTGGCATACGCTTATATTGATTCCCGTTTAACAAAGCACTTAAGACATACTTGCATCCCACTGAAATTAATGGCCAACATTAAGTACATTGATTTCACTGGGATTTAGACAAATGGCAATTTATATGGGCACAAAATTGCTTACTTTGTTGGATAGGCATGAGCCTCTGAAGAGAAGCCTTCAAACACAAAAGTCTGTACAATGCACAACTGTTCTGGTTAGAAATACACTGCACTATGGCAGCTATGTTTTTATCAGAATAACAATGCTAGCAAAAGAAAAAAAAAAAAAAAAAAGGTGTATCTGCTGTACTGAAGTACCTTTTCCAGCTCCTGGCCTGGAATAATCTAAACTGTAGAAACGTTTTCCAGTAGGTATAATGATAGTGCATGCATAAATGGGAAAAGGCAAAACTTAGTTGTACACAATACCTTAGTATTGAGAACAAGCTATCATTAGGTACAATATAAATAAGGCAGTATCTTCAGTTCATAATTTATAAAGATTATTGTATATATGATTGTCTGTTATTCTTGTTTTGCTTCAGGATTAAGTGGTATATGAAAATAAGGAGAAAAAAACATCAAGAATTATGCTTATCTTATTCCCATTTTTAGCCACTGTTCCTAGCTATCCTAATTAATTACAACTGCAATGAAATATTCCAGGAAATTAAATCAGATTAAAAATGCAGAAGTAAAAATACCTTTAAATACAATAAAAATCAATATTCTTTCTCAGCATCAAATCCAGGACATACACTGAGATAGTATTAAACTAGCCTGTTTCAGAAGTTCAGCATCACCTGACTTAATAGAAACTTCTCATCAAAATAAGTGGATTTAAAGAAATAAAAGAAAATTGAGATAAAGTCCAACAATGCAGTCCTGTTCTGACAGAGAGGTTTCTTACAATTTTAAAATATATTTTGCTAGCCATTTCCTAATTAATTTCCAACATTTTTACCCAGCAGTACCCATAACTATTAATTGGCTTCACTGTAAGGCAAATTAGTATTTGCTAGTTTAAAACCCAAAGTGAATAGCTGATGTAGGATAGTTTAGCTCTGTGTAATACTCTGACTGTACTGTATTTCAAGGGAGTTTCTTCTCAACAAGAATTCAAGAAGCATGTTAATACACACAGTCTGTGAAAATACCTGTTAGACCTCATTAGCTGGAATAAACAGGAGAGTATTTGAAACCATACTTACCAAGTCTAGAGGTTCTCTTAATTTAAATTTCAAATAAGAAGGTCATCCAGCCTGGAATAATGTCTGTGGCTATTCAGTTTACACATGAGAGAGAGTCTAACAGATATCAACATTTCCTTATTAAAAGGCTGGAGTCTGTCTCCTTCTTTATTTTGTTAACATGTACCTCAACCAAAAGAAACAGCATTAAGATCAAAAAATAAATCTTTGGTAAGCAGAAGCCATATGTACAAAATTAAACAAATACAATCAAACATTTATTAGAAAAAAAGATTTATTAATTCATTCACAACACAATAAATAATTGGATCATACATATGAGGGACCCAGCAATGCTCAGACTCGTTTGCACCACGATGTGGTTTGACAAACAAGCCCTCATCAGCTGGCATCCTGAGAAGAAGCCTGACTAAATTTTTTTTTTCTTTTTGACATTTTCACATATAATCAATAATTTGCAGCGTATATCAGTCACGTTAATTGACATTACTCAGGCTTTAAAAACAATTCTTAATGACCATCCCTGGCAAATCGTTCAGGAAAAAAAAGCACAATCACAGTCGTTGTCATTATTCTGTCTTGCTGTTGATTCTGACATTAGGGTTATGTAGGTGTGAATGTGTGTTTCATTTTACTCCAGGGGGGCAATAACATTTTCAACTAAATGAGGAACAGAACTAGGCTGCTGTTCAAGACACAGGATCAATTTTCATTCAGTCCATTCAACAATTCTAAAACCAAGAGTTCTGTTACTTCTGAGAATGATGACATGCCTTAGTTTCACACCCCATATACACTGAGGACACGTTTCCTCGAAATCTCTTTACTTCTTGTCCCAAATCATTATTTTGAACTTTATGATGGATGAAATTAACTCTTTCCATTGATTCATCTGTAGGGGCAGACAATTCAGTCTGCTGGATGCATTGGTAGGACAGAGAGAAGCAACTTTCACATGGCTAAACACCAATGTTTTAATTTATGGGTACAAAAGGAACTGTAATAGGTAATCACTAGGAAAAAAAAGATCTTGCATGCATGCACATTACAGTTTAGTCAGAGGTGGGATGTTTCTCAAGCAAAATCTCTGTAGGCTGAGATGCTCTGTATCTCAATGATTTGAAATACTAAGTAAAACATTTAAAAACCCCTAATTTGCTATGAACCTTTTTTTTTTTAAACAGCTGGGAATTTCTAGTAGAGTTTTTGGCTATATCATATTTGTAAGACCTTTATTAAAAGAAACAGAAACTTCTGAATGTGCAGGTATGCACACATACAGATATCAAATTTTCATCACTTCTTCTAACGACAGTTGCAATGTTCAGGCAGTGTTTCAACTGCACTTCCACTCAAAGTATTTCTTTTTAACTATAAGCTTATAGATTACTTCACAGATGAAAAATGGCATCAAGAAATCTGATAGGGAATGCCACTTGCAGTCAAACTGTATCACTCCTTCCCCTTTCACAGACCAGAAATACAGACCAAAAATCAGGAAACTTTGTAAAGAAAGCATTTAAGATTTCTTTTGTTGTTGTTAAAGTCAGAACAAATCTTTGAAAAAGGAGTATTCTAGTATCAATGAGACTATGATAAATGCTATTACCTCATATTTTAGAAGGAAGGTCTGATCACTTTTTGTCTAATAGTTTCTCTGACAAGACAATTCTCATGGTAAAAAGGATTTCACACTTGAAATAAACCAACCATTTGTCTGGGTTGCATGCTGCAGAAGTGAAATACCATCAAAGAAAAAATAGCAAAGATACACATAATCAGACTTCCAAACGGTGCAACAAGCAGAAGGACAGAAGGTATCAAATTCCACACACAAAAACACTGATATAAATTAACCACAAAAAGGATACACTTTGTTTCACCTTAAACTGATCTTTTCCTATATGCATTATGCTACTGTAAAGGGTGCAAGAAACTAAGTGACTATGCATGTCAAAATGTTGTCAAAACCAACTTGGATAGAAATTCAGTGCAGTTTGTTTTGTGCTTATCTTTCTCAAGCTACCTATTAAAAGGGTTCTGCAAAAGAAGCATCACTATCAGATTTTTGTTTCTTTATTGCCACAAATTAGTCAGCATCTCCCCCTTCTGGATAGCAGGAAAATAAGCACAAATTTGCAACAGATTAATGCTTTTTTACTCTGGCCAATACTCCTCCCCTAAAAAGTTTGCAGATAATTATATTCTGCCTTTGTTCTGAGCAGGACTATGTCTTTTCTAGATCACTGTTTAATGTAGTTCCCTTCAGTAAGATTTTTTTAATTAAAGTCAGACCTGAATCTATTCAGATGTAGTATCCAGCTCATCAATGAGAAAAATCTGAAAAACAAACCAACAAAATATATCATTGTCAGCCAAATTTCTGCATTCTATAAAACAAGAAAACGCTGCATGAGTTGGATTATTAGTGGTTTTGATTCTACTTGTCAGCATTACTTAATATATGGTGTTCAAGCAGTAATTTATGAGATGTGTCAATTTAATTTGAACTGAACTGAATTACAGATTTCAAGAGTAGGCAGAGAAGTCACTATAAAATTCAACTCTTTAGCACCTCTGAGCTCATTCATTCTTAGCCATCACCATAACATTATGACCAGGCTGCCACTGATTAATCCATTGGGATTCATCCAGTAGCAGCAAGCTTCAGTGATAAGTGACTTTCTATTAAATTCCTATACATATTACATTTTAAAGAAAAAAAACCCAAAGATGACTGCTTATCTATTGTTACACACTCTGGGAACTTGTTTCTACTAGTGAGTAGAGAGTCTCAGTGTTCAAGATTAGGATCAGCAATGAGCTATCCAAGCACTTAGGAGAAAGTATCATCACCAAAATTCTAAGGGAGGCCCTGTCCAGTTCCTAGCATCTGTATGAACAGTATGTGAGACACTCAGTCCTGCCAACAGGGAAACGCAAATGACAACTGCTTAATTTGTAGATGGTCTCAGATGTCACTGGCTTCAGTTATATTTACATATATAAATCTGTGATTATTCCCTAGCTCCCACCAAGAGAAGAGTTATAGGTACTTTGAAAAAGAGAGATTTGTTCCAGCAGGACTGCATTGGTTTTAGAACTGTGATGGTGTAGGGACAATTTCTCTGTCTGGCTGTGAGAAAAAGGTGTCTACAGGGAGAACAAGAAAGATTCCTGGAGCTTAAACCATTAAAAATGTTTCAACTCTAAGTGCCCCTTTTCTGTACAAATACATTTTATGCTTTTTTTTCCTTCTTTCCAGGGATGGTATTTAACCTCAGCAGCCTGTGACTGTTGCATCCAAGCCAGAACGCTTTGTAATATGCAACTTTGTAATTTCTTCAGCACAGGTCGGGTGAATGCCAACTGTCTTCATCAGTTGAGGATATGTTGCACCACATCTACAAAGAAAAAAAAAAAGAAAAAAAGAAAAAAAGGAAAAAAACCCCACAAAGTCAAATGCTATTCACCTGAAGCAACTAGAATATACCAAAACATCAAAGTCATTCCACTCTTGTCCATTGTATCAGGTAGAAGAGTTGCATTTATTCTCCAAACAATGCTGTCTATTATTTCTCAGGCATTTATGAAATGGCATTTAAACGCCCAGCTTCACAACACTGTTAGGTAGGGAAAAATTGCCGTAAGAGTTGAGACAGATAGAATGAAGCAATTTACCCTAAGTCACAAATGAGCCTATGGCAAAAACATATGACAAAACTGCAGCCTTCAGCTTTTCCTGTACATACATGTGTGTTTTACTAACTCTGACTCCAGATGAAAAACACACACACATACACACAGAGGAAGAAAATCTTAATTAGGACTGCTGGCAAGAATCTGCTGAAGGAAGTAATACCAGAATATTCTTCCATGATCTTGGAGAAAGTCTTGTGCTTAAACTGAAATTATCAATGTTAAAAGCAGGAGGAAAAAGTCTCTCTTTAAAAAAAAAAAAAACCCAAACAAAAAAACCAAACCAACAAAAAAACCCAAACACCACCAAAAAACCCTCTTGAGCTAACATCCCACTTAATTGATTTCTTTACTTGTCCAATACCATTCTTAGACTTGATGACTTTCCTTTGAGCTGCTATTCCTGGCAGGTCATGCTCTAAGTATAGCCGAAATGGCCCTATTTTTAAGAGTTGTTTCAAGGTCTCTATGGAATAATATTCTCTCCATCTACAAAATACAGGGAAGAAAGCCATTCTGGTGTCCCCACCCAGATCCAAAAAAGCATCGACAAGCAAAAAAAATCATTGCCGAGCACATATGTTACTGGAGTGCTAAGTGAGAAGGGAAGATGGAAAATCATCCTGTGGAGAGGCTGGAGTAAGACCTAATATTTGACAAAGGAGAACAGCAGGTCTTACAGTCGGTGTTCCACATTGAAAGCTCTGGATTTATGAAATACAATAGAAACCAATACAAGAATCTGACCTGCTGAAAACCCCTTACTGTGGCTTCCCTCAGGGAAGGCAGAAAAGCATTCCAGTTTCATGTGCTTCCTTTTCACTGGTTACTTTGGATAAAACTTCAAAACAATGACATCCGAAAAAATTTAGTTCTAGAATCTATACCACTGGCAATTAATGGACTACAAACACATGTTGAAAATGTGTACCGAGGGTACACTGCAATCAGTGATTTCCAAGATATTCCTCACATAATACTTGTGGTCCTGCCGCCTTAATTCTTTCTGCTTTTCATTTATGCTAGTCACTCAAAGTGTAAGACTAAAACTACAATAAAATGGTGACGATATTTAGGAAAATGAACTAATACCACAATTAGGGGTGATTTCTTGTGTCACAGCCTACTTTCTTCAAAGAGGAGTTAAAAACTATAATTTAGCAAAGTAAACATAGGAATCAACATTTCTGAAGACATGAATCAGCAATAAGAAGTGAAATGAAAAAACAAATGAGAAATAATTGTAGCACAGAAGAGGCATAGCAGGAATTCTCCATTTAACCAGAGAGGACACAGAATCATTCCTTACTCCTTCAAAGAGAGGACTTCCATATTAATATTTGCGGAAAATCTTAAACAAGATCAGATCACAAAAGTTCACCTACTTGGGTAAGTTTGTTGCAATTTTCAGATACTTTTCTCTGGAACTATCTCCCCTCTCCCACCATCCTACAGAGGTTTCTTTCTTACCTTACCGTATTATGGTTAGCTCATACCCCAGAAATATAAAAATTCATACAAGTCCTTGTGGAGCTTTTAAAGGAGCAAAGGCTGTGCACATTTAAAGATGAGATTTGGAAAAGAAATGCTTGGCAGGCATAAAGAAAGGTTTTTATGAAAAACACAAATATTCTTTTAAAGAACTGACTTGTAGAACTATATGGTGATTTCCTATCTTGTACATAGAATGCAAAAGAAGCTACACTCTGAGAACACTAACATTAGTAAGTTAATGCACAGTTCGGTTTTTGCTTTAATTCTATCAAGCCAATATTTTCCTCCGTTGTTCCTTAACTATATCCAGTATTACAGTAACTAAATCCAGTACATCTTAATGAAGAACTGCAGTATTTTTAGTGAAAATATGTGCAATACTACATAAAAGTAACAAAAAGCATGGATTCTTTATAGTGTTGCCAAAACTAGGCAGCTATCTTTTATAATCTTACAATAACTTAAAAAGCAGGCTTTAGAAGCTACAGACATTCTTTTGTACTTACTTGATTCCAAGAGCAAATCCTTGAATAACTTCGCCTGCATTTGGTCCAATGAAATGAAGGCCAAGTATTCGTTGCTCTCTCTCTCGTAAGCACACCATCTGAAAACAATACATTACATAGAGATCTTTTCTTAGAGCATTTAAAGATAAGGCATGAAGTTGAATTAAATGAAACTGAAGTGCCCCAAGATCCTAGTTCAGCTGTTTCTTTCCAGTGTGCCAAGAACTTATGCACTTGCTTTTTAAGTCTTACTGACTTCAATAGGTCTTACGCTTGTCCTTAAGCACTTTCCTGACTCAAAGCTTTATTAGTGTATTTCTTTCAGACTTTAGGGAGCCACTGACAATGATAATTTGTGGTAAATTGAATACTTCATTGTTTGTCATTTATATGAAATCCTCAAAATACCTTCTGTAATCTAGTAACCAGACTAGTGTTATTTTGACACCGAATGGCCACCTTAGCAATTCTCCAAGCCTGTGCAGTTATTCTCAGCATCTAATCAGCTACATTTCCAAAGATGACCATTACCAATTATAGTATATTTTGTGCCTTTGTGATTCAGTAAGTAAACAATTACAGCAGCATGTTTGGTGAGATACATTTACCATATCAGACACATAACCTAAAAAGGAGTCAGGCCTTGGAAGCAGTCAAAGATGAAGGTGAGTTAATAAGTATCTGGGAGGGCCTGAGTCACTGTACACTTAACTTTTATTAGGAACTTAATGAAATTTTGTTAGTTCCTTTAAGGACACCATCTTTATAATTATGTAAAGAAAGTCAGTCTCTCCCTGTGTCCTCCCATCAAGTATTAAATCATCACTAATCTAATAGGTTCTGCTATTCAGTAAAGGCTTGGATTTTTTCATTAAGAATCCAAGGAACAACAGCAATCCTGATGTGGTACATTAAATATTGAGTTAAATTTTAAAGAAAAAAACCCCTCTTGCAATAGAGTTTGAAACTCTCAAGTTTAATGTTTGTTCATGTGTTTTGGGAGTTTCGTAAGGATGATACTTAATATCATCCAAAAACTATTACGCTATTACTACTTCACCCTCGAATATTTACTTTCATTGACATAATTTAAAGGGAATAGCTAAAAAGAAGTAGCATCACTTTGGTTGCACTGAGACTTGGGACCGTTAGGGCAAGCTACTAAGGCACTTACACAAACCAGATATGACAAAATATAGCTAGAAAAACTGGCTGCAACTATTGACAATGGATATTCCTTACATAACACAACAGTAATAACATAATAATTTGTGATGGACCTACAGAAGTTACTAAATATATCCAAAACAGATTGTTCTCTGATACTAAGGAGAAAAGAAAGAAAAAGAAAACAATATATTTTACCAACGCTACACTTCATCTTATCTAAGATTCTCTACTATGGACAAGTACATCAAAAACCTTTTCGACACTGAAGGAACTGAATTGCTCTAGGAGAAGACACATTTCAAGTCCAACACTTTGGTCTAAACCAGGAGGTTTTTGCTTTTGTGAGTAAGACTGAACAGTTACTCTAGTTTTGTAAGCCTTATGCTTCGTTTTTTTGAAGGTAGCATACTTTCCCCAAGAGCTGGCCACTCAAATATTACACATGAAGTTAAAAACTTAAGTGGAGATTAATCTCTATAGAGTTTGGAATATTTCTTCAGACTTTACAAGCAGTTCAAAGATGGTACCAGTCAGCAGAATGTCAGCTCTGAAAAATGCTAATATCTGTAAAGCATTTTCAAGATGCAATGGAACATGTAATAAATATTAAACATTTGAAGTTACACTAGAGAAACAGGCTGTCACCAAGAAGATATCTTATCCATCTTGAGAGGTCCTCTTTAAAGCTGGCTGTACCATATCCCTTGCTTTAACATATAAAGAAACCTTAAAAGCTTACAACACTCACTTTCATATAGCATTGAGTTGCATCTCTTTCAGCCACTGTAAACTCTAAAGGTTTGTAATATGCATGGTATACCTGGTGGGGAAAACAATAACATTTTGCATTAGAGAGTACTATTATGTCAAAACCTGCTATTTAGTATTATAATGACTATTATCGAATACATATTTATAATGTTGTAGAAAAATTTTATTTATTTGTAAACTGTTCATTATTTTAAAGAAAAATACGGAAAGCACAGTAAAAGTTTAACACAAAGCTTTCTTAGGGAACCATTAGATTAAAAACAAAACTGGAAAAAAAAATAGTCATGTTACTCAAATCAGTGCCCCAAATTAAAAATGTTGGGTTTGTTCCTTTAAGCTTCTCCCAGAAGTTTAATACCTTCTTTACTGAAAATAATGAAATCCAAGAAGTTTTCCATATCTGTAATGATGTATACCACAAGACAATCCAAACTGTAGTTTTTGCATCTTGAATAGTAAATGCTTATTTTTTTCATTAATGATTTTGCCTGGGGCTCCAAGCTAAATCCATCAGCTGAATTTGCTCTCCAATACATACCTAACATCAGCATCTTATAACACATACACACACACACCCCAATTGTATGCCTTAATCAGATGAGCACAATTGTTTTACAGTAATTTAGATCATTCTAAATGGCACTATAGCATCCAGAAACCAGACAAGAGTTCTGGAACAGACTTTTAAAGGATAAACTATATTTCAGATTCATAAAAGACAAAACAAATAACTAACTGGACATGAAATAAAGTATTGTGCTTTGTATTTCCACAGCTTACCAAGTCATACACTGTCAGTCTTTCTGATGACTGAATAAAGGTAACACAACATAGTCACAAGGGTGACTTGTTTCAATTTTTTCTTATTATATAGTGATTGTGAATTTCTTCATAATGGAGTACTTTAATCTCATTCCTCATATCACAGGGCTGGGTGTGAATACACACCATAACAGATTTCATCCTCAATATGCAACAACCAGGCATATTATATCAAGACATTTTTGCTACAAAGACCCTTAGCAGCTTATGTGAATATTTCTCATGACTTCCCAAAAAATGAGACTAAAGAACATGACCAGCAATTCTGACTATTAAAAGAAACGTAACTATTATTTAATGATGCTGCACAATATAACTTACTAAAATGGCAGCTAGTCATACACAATAATTTTAAGACCATTAGGTAACAGTTTACATTGTGACCTGTTGCAATACTTTTAAAGTCCTGAGCTTTTCTGAAGACACCAATGCCCTAACTGCAAACATAGTATTTTGGGGACCAAAAATTTTGCCTCATACAACAATTAAACTTCTGTCTTTTCATAATGCAACTCTGATACCAACTATAAAATTAAAAATATTTTCATACCTCAATATTATCTGCTCCATAACACTGCACAGCCATTTCTTCCGACAGTCCCACACAACCATATTCCAATGGAGTGAAAACTGTAGTAGGTACCTGCTTGCGAGGAAACAGAGAGTGGTACTGTTGAACCATATGAAGCAGCAGCATGGCAGATACAGGGGAGACTTTTACATGACTCAGAAATGTAGCTCTGTCACACACATCAACTTTGGCTACTGTCAAAGCTAGATTCCAGATGACAAAATGCAATTCCTTTAGAAATTCTTAAGAAAAAAAAAAAGTGTAAGATTTGGGTTTTGTTACTGAAAAAAGAAATAACAACTCACATTTTCATAGTCCATCAATTCTGAAGCTTGGCCAAAAAGACGCTGAGCCAGCAGTTTTCCTGCAGCTACTGCTGTGGGTGTTAATTCAGGACGGCCCTAAGGAGAGAGTGCAAAGCTTTGTTTTAATTGAGAGAAGTAGCATCCAAAGATTTCTCCTGGGACAATGGTCAGAGGAAGGCTAAATCTTTGGAATTCCAATCTAGCAGACTGTACTGCAAATGGAGAAGGCAGTAACAATTTCTGGTCAAACATGCTTTTAAGTATCGGAATGCAGTATCTATCTTGATGGAGGGGAACCAATGCCATGAATGAAGGTCAAAACCTTATATCTTATCACGTCACCCCTTGAAAAGCAGAGGATATTCACAAGCTAACCACTCACTTCCTCCTTTCCATAGTAAGTCATCAAGAAATGTTTCAGATTATTTTAAAGCAGGAAAAACCTAGTATAAAGCAACAGTTTTTCTATAACATCAGACCTTTTTAAAAAAAAAGTTGTCGGTCACATTTTTACAGAACAGAGACACAAAACTTAGCTGTTTGTAGGCACTATTACTGATTTCCTTTGTTGGTCCAGGATCAGAGAAGTGGAACGCTAGCTAGCATTGCTAGCACTCCAACCTATAGGTCGAGTCGGACCTAGTCTCAGGCTCTGGTATTAGAGAGGGGCATGAAAAGGACTGCTAATGGCAAATGCCAACTTTCTGCAAGTGAGAAACGGAATGCTAGCAGGATATGTCCAGGACATGCTCCAGTTGAAACCATGAGTCCTGGCTATCTTTTATATCCAAAAAGGACTATGGAGTGTGCCAGAACCCTAATTTTGTGTGCCGGCACAATAACACTGGAGCATCAGAACTCCAGTACTAGTTCAAAGGAAGCTGGAAGTTTTTGCAAATTGAAGTAAGGCATTTTCAAAGGAATTTGTTGAAGTCTGAGGAAGAACAGTTCGTGTAAGTTAATAAGATCTAACAAACTTCATAAATCTAGTAAAAATATTACTTAAGAGTTCATCCAAAACATATCATCAAGATGCTTGTCTGAGATGAGGTAAGAGGTCACAAATCTAGAATGAATGATGTGGAGACATAAGAAAACCATAACTGAAAAACACCTTTGTGGGACAACATAGAATGCTTTATAAAACAGTTTTGATTCATACTGGTCCTATCTAGATACAACACTTGTCACACTCCTGGAAAGCCCTACTTGGAGGTAGTCATCCAATAAGCTCTCAAAAACAGTCTTCAACAGAAACTAAAATAAGGATACCCCACCACACATATTCAAGTTTCTCAAATATTTTTTTCATTAAAAAAAAAACCAACTTCATTTCATGAAGTTTTTTAGCATTGACTCAAATCCATTCCTCTTTTCCTGCTTATCTTTTCTGTAAGTTGCTAGATAGACTCTGTACATGGTATTAGCTACCATTTACTTCTGTACTCATACCACAGAAATTATCTGCATATTAATATGCATTTATGCTTTCATCTGTAATAACAACCACTTAGGTTAAAACTTCCATTGCAAGAAACCAAATTGAAACAACATTACATCTAACCTGATAACAGAAACTACAATTCTAATTGTTAATGAAGGCTAACCTATTTTTCCCCACAAATAACAAAACATTAAAAAAAAAAATCACAAAACTGCAAGTCTGTCCCTTTTTTTCCCCTATGATCTATCAAGTCCTGTTGTTTTCCAAATGCACCATTTTGACTTTCAAGTCTGTAACTGTCATTTACCAGATGAAATTTGCCATTTGTTTTTTCTTATACACATTTGCCTGAAACATGGCTGCCAATCATTTCTGTAGCAGGAAATACAGATGTTGTTTTGGCATTCCAGAAATGAATAGAAGATTGGAACGAGAGATAAAATTGTGAAAGCACTGCAATGCATTCCATAAAAACCAACTAATTACTAAAACATCCATGCAGATAAAGCCTAATTTCTCATAAACAATGACTTAAAGACCTTCCTTGGTAAATATTTGAAATTAACACTAACTTTGCAGTCATGTTTAGAACTACTCTACTGATTATTATGGATATGAATTGTTCATAGGAATTCTCCAATGTATTACACATTTAAACGAGATAGCTCCTAAGAGAGTTTAAAAAGCTTTGAAGTAAGTTGTATTTGTTCTAACACAACTCTTTTTGGTTTTATTTCTGTTCAAAGCAACATACTGTACATTCCACCTTCGCTACACAACTTTGTCATAATGCCCTTTGAAATATGACAGATGTATAGTGGCATGACCATGTGATAAACCTCCTTCTGAGAGAACTTTATAGTGTGTGCCATACTTTTCAACCCAAATACTACTGGAGGAAGAATTTTACCAGAGTTTATATCAGCACTGAAAAAAAAATCAAACTAAAATTCCAGCTTGATCTTCCTCATCCTGATTATAGAAGATGAAAATGCCTAAATGCAATTTCACCTGCCAGTTGAAAATAATATTTTGCCAAAGCTTGAAAAACATTTTTTGACCAACTGATTGACCTCTGGAAAGATATTTTTCTCCCCATTTCTCCAAATAACAGCTTGGATAACATTAGAATTCCATTTGTCATACAAGGATGCAACAAGACACCCATGCACACATAGTTTCTCATTTGTGCCAGCTGGGTATGACTCCCAAATTAAAACAGTCATTCTGAGCATATCAGGAAACTCGCCTCTCCTCTCTCTCACTCCCCTTCCAGCCAGGGCACTGAATTAAACAAACAAACAAAAAAATAGTGTTTGCTGTTTGGTAGCAATTTAATGTCTGTTCAGCGTGGCATAGTAAAGGGGGAGGAGGAGGACTTGAGAACTGCTGGCAAAGGTATGAGAAATAGCACTTTATGGTAGCAAAGTGACTGTGACAGGGAGAGAACAGAGCAAAGAGAAATCCTGAGTAGGAATGCTGGAGATTATAAGTAATATTAGGGATCAGAGATGCTCATTCACAGGAAACAAGATTCACTTTCATATGCTCTTTTGGTAGGTCTCACCCAGAAAGTATCACATGCCAAGTTCTACAGCTTTGTGGTTCTTAGCAGGATGCACTTGATTCTTCTGTGAGTATTCTTTGAGATGTGCACCAACACAAAACTTTCTTTCAATGCTGGTTCCCATGCCAATTAAACGTATTATGTAAATTAATTCTGCTTTCAAAAAAAAAGAAAAGACAAAATTTGTTTAAATATTCAAGTAAAATAAGCTTTATTTACTAGCAAGTGGAATTAGACGGCTCACGTTGTACTGGAGTCAGATAAGATAATGGCAGTAATTCCTTCTACCTTTAAACTCTGTAAAGGCATGAGTACTATACTGTGATTTCTTTAATTCCCTATATTAAGTCCATAAGCAGATGAAAGCTTAAGAGAGCATTTCTGTAGAGCACCAATTTAACTCTTCAATTTTTTCCCAATTGTGCACTGGACACAGTATAAAACTGTGTTGCTGTTTTTAACACTTAGATTTAGAAGTGCCTATTGAACAACTCAAGTTCAAAAATCTGCACTAATAAGGACAAAAGCAGGAAAAGGAAATCCAAGTTTTAACAACAAAATGAAAACAACAAATAAACGAAGACCTGATTTCGTAGATCCAGTGTAGGAAAGAGGAGAGCATCCTGCCTCCAACTTTATATTTCTTACTTAACTTAATCCTCAAAGGGCAGAAGACAAAAAGCACCCAAAGGAAATGACTTACCCAAAATAACACTGCAGATTGGCAGCAAAATGAGCAACCAAATCTAAGGCCCTGGCAGCACTGCCTCTAACAACTGCTTCTTGGATGACATTAAAAAGAAAAGTTTGGAAAGCAGGAGGCCCAACCAAGGCATATATAAGAGACAAGCAGGTGTAGGACGTCACTGTGAGCAGAAAGAGGACTTCAGGAAATATCCCAGAGCAAGAAGTGACAAGTACAGAGGGAACCTGCATGTGAAGTGAGAAGAAAGGAGAGGAACTGTACATAATCCCAAAGCTCTGAGTGAGTGGACAGGACAGAGAAGCTGTGGAGAGTAAGAAAAAAAGGAGAAATAGCTGAGCAGAAAAGAGTTTTAACACATTTTAATAGGAAATTGCAAGTCATTCATATCAAGATGGAGACAGACAGGAAGAAACACATGTCTACATACAGGGGAAGAGGTCAGGACTGCTCAGCAGATTTATGAGATTTAAGTGTCTCTGGCAGTTCCAAAGTCCAGTTAGAAATTGCAAGGCTATTCCCAAGATATTATGTAACCTGTTACATCTCTTTAAAAACTCAGAGCACCTGTAGGGTTTATAAATTGGAGAGACCTTTAAAAGACATTAAACATGGGAGAATGAGAAATCTTTTAAAGGTCTCTTGAATTATACTATATACAGTGCTTGGATATTGCTACACTATTTAGATTTACCAGACTTTTAAAACAGATGCCTTCGCTATATCAAAACCAGTCTTGTTAGGAAGGTATGAACTCAATTCCATTAAGTTCAACAACAGGTGAGAGAGTTCTATTACCTTGCAATGCCCAGTCTCTCTATTCTACATATTGCCCAAATTTTTCAGAAACAGCAGGCAGATGATGAAAACATCCTTTAACTGTACAGTTCAGAATCCAGACAAATATTATTTTTCATGAAGACAACATATTTGAAGATACTCAGTTTACAGTAGATACTCTGACTTCTTCTGTAAACTGAAAATTCAGGGATTGAAAGTATTTGAGCGCACTTTGATCAGAACAAGACATTCTTGCCATAGATAACTATTTATCAATAGCACTAGATTAAGGCCACAGAATTCTGGTTTTGCATCTATAACAAGTGAATTATTTTACTTAAGCTATAATATCCTCTCTTAAAAAAACCCACAGCAGACCTCATGTTTACTTGGCATAGTCACCCACAAACCATGAACAGAAGTCAATGCATTTAGTATTTGCAGCAATTACTTTTTCTTATTCTAGAGGAAGATGCTTTTGTCAAAAGCATTTTGTGTCAAACCAACCCCAAAATACTAAAAATGGAATGACAGGACTTATCATGGTCATTCCCAGTAAGTGTATTCAGCTCCAGAAGGTAAGAACTGCTTTCACCCAGCATTCACAAGCAATATGAAGTCGTATGTCTGAAGTGATAAAAACATTATTAAAAAGATAATTGAAGTAATAAAGACATTATTATTACCCTCTGACCAATGATGCATTCCCTGATAAACATCAGTAATAATCTCTAATGCTGAGACACTTCACAAGATCCATGTGAAGGAAATTACTGACCCAGGTGGCTGGCATAAACACTACAGCTGAGCAAAATGAAAAAGAGCAAAACACTAAGATATATGCTAGAGTATGACGACATCTGGGGACTAGTTATTAGTCAGGAACAAAGTTGGCTTCCTGTTATTGTAAAATAGTTTATATAGACTCAGTACCTCTGTTATGTCTCCAACTGCATAAATGTGAGGAACAGAAGTAGCTTCACTGGCATCAACAATGATCTTTCCAGTTTCAGGATTAGTTTTCACTCCAGCTCTCTCCAAATTGAGAGTTTCAGTCTCAGGGGCTCGGCCTTAAGGAAAAAAAATAGAAATTAAAGTAAAAAATATTGGTAAACTTCAGCAGAGTTAACCTAAAAAACTGGCATCCTCCACTGTAGGTTTCCAAGAACTTTGTGCTATTTGATAGTCCAAGTAGAAACATGACAAAATCTATCTCATCCTGAAAAAGCTGTAAGGGTGGAAAGTATTGATATGAATTTCTTTTTTAAAGGATAACTTTCTCTGAAATATTCTGAGCAAAGACAATAGTAATAGAGCTCCTTTCACAATGTGCAGGACAACACCCACTGCAAGAAGTTCAAAAAACACATGGTTTAATATTTATTTCCCATTCTAAATTCAGTTTCCTAATGTAGCATGAATATACGTATAATACCTAAGCAACTTCTCCACTGAAAGTTTCCAATAAACATTAACCAAATGGCATTCAACACTAACAAACAGCCTGTTGCGCGCACTTGTGGATAAAAATTCTTAATAGTGCTGCTCAGCATTAAACATTCCTGGAGTCCTCTTTTCTTGTTATCTCAAAGCTTTTTTAGTTTCCTCAGCTTGGATGAAAAAGTTAACCAACTTTGCCCTCAAGTCCTTAATGCCGATTTATTTAGCTCAGCTCTGTATTTGGGCTATTTCTGTAGTTTAGAAACACCATTCCTAAAGTTTAGAAACACTGTCTTAAAAGGATTTAAAAACAAATGAGGCAAATTCTACCAAGCCTAGATTTTACTACAGCTTCCTCTTCCAAAGATCTTAAATTATATCATCTTTAAAAAAATATTTTTGTAGTGTTTTCTACTTAGATCACTGAAGTCTTGATAACATTACACTGAGCTTTCTATAGAGTATGTAACAAAGCTGCTGTTCCTAACCCAGAAATTGGAATCTTAAATTCTATCAAATTTTTCAAATGTATTGAAGGTTAATAAGCATAGTGAAATTATCAAGTACTCCCAAAATTTCTAGGCACATACCAGATCACATAGAAAAGTTCACCTGAATATATCCAACGAAGGAAATTTTATTACATTGCGTCTGTTTTTAGAGGCTATAAATGAATATATCTATATCTACATATAGAGGTCTCCTTTGCGTGAGTCATGATTCTGTGTTTGATGTTAATACAGAGTTATACCAAACAAAACAAAAAGGGAAATGTGTTTTCATTATAAAAACAAGCTCTTTGATGTTAATGTAGGAAATTATTAAACAAAAGGAAAACCTGGCTTGTCAATACAGATCTAATTATATGTAAACATATGATTCACTGCTTTATACATCTGCCATATAGCCAGGCCCCCCAAACAATGTCACATCTGAATGCCTCTGTAAAGACTTCTGTGTATTAATTTCATCTGGTGAAACCAACACTTCCTCTGGGAGTACTGACTGAAGCTGTCGGCACTTGGCTATCTGTCTGTCTTCCCTTCTGTTGTCCCCATGGGATGTTGATCTGCTGTTCCTTCTCTGCCCCCTGCTCCCCAGTCCTGATGCTATCAGGCAACAAAAATAATAAACCTCCAGGACCTTATCTTGGCTCGGATGTGAAACAACTTCCTACCGTTGTATTTCTTTGTGTATTGAGAGTAAAGCCTGGATATTCTGCAAATGGACAACTAATGGGGTTTTCTAGTTTCCCCTTTTTCCTGCCAGGCAGAGCCAAGAGAAAGCTTAGCACGCAATGGCAGGCACTGAAAGAGGAAAAGAATAACTGTCAATAGAGTCATTTAAAGACCTGTGACAACAACAGATGAGTTTATCAAATCTGCAGGATAACACTTAACCTTTCAATTCCAGTCTATTTTAACATGTGTACAGCTTGGTATTAATAGCTAAGAGTTACAAAAAATATGTTGCTGCTCATAGTGAAATTTCTCTCTCAACTTTGCTTTCAGAAATAATATTTAGGCAGTAAAAACAAAACTTAAGAAAACTGGACTGAAGCTTTATTGGCCTTTAGCCCCATGCTGGCTCACCTCCATAAGTCAGAATTACACTTACTGATCTTGCTTCACCACAAATTCAGAAGCTTAGGTTCATGATTATCCAATGTGTCTCAGTAAGTTTAAATGTCAAATTCAGGAAATTCTGATATTTCTCAACATTCACTTCCTTGTGTACAGAATCAGTTCTCACCATTTCTCAGTAGTATTGGATCAGAAGGATATTTGTAACTTAAATTTTTTACATTTACAGCTTCAACAAAGCATGAGTTTACATGAATCTAAGATCCAGTGGGCAATACAGAACTATACCAAATCATAACAGGTACACAACACAGAGATGCTCCTTCCCGTCCTCCCTAAAGCCAGCACATGTGCTTTTAGTTTGAAGATGGCCACTGTCTTGAAACTGCCATGGAACAAGGAGCGTATGATTGTGTAAGACACAAGACCAGATTCAGCTTTTATTCAAAACAGCAAGATAGTATGCAGGCATCTAAAAGAAAGGTGCCAATTCAAATCTGACCCTTAAAAAGGTTACCTGATTCCTGCACCTTTCATACCACATCATAATCTCATCTTTAACAGACCCACATACAATAACCACACAGCTGTACAAACCACACAGATTCCTGCTTTCAGGCCCATTCACTTTTAACCTAAAAAAAACCTAACCAAAACACAACAACTTTTTGATCTGTTTTTATAAAATCTAATAACATGGCTTCCTAAGGGAGATGCCAGTCATCTTAGCTACAGAGAATGGCAAGAGACTGATTAAAGCACCCATCTCGGATACACGCTAGGCTGGTTATATTGTGATGTGGCATTTCTGTCCTGTGATCTGCTGAGGGGCTCTGGTAATTGCACAAAAAAATCAAGTGAAGGCAATATCAGGCTGTGACCTTCAGGTGCAGGACCTTCAACAGTGGCAACTGAAACAGCTAAACTGAGAAGAAACCATAGGAAAAGGCATAGTCAAGTAAGTAGCAGCAGTAAGTGAGTGACAGCATAGTCTTGCATACAGTAAGATTTCCCAGGGTGATAACGGTGCAGCTGGCAGCAGAATTTTATAATGGGTCTTCTGCAGTTTCTTAATCACAGAAGCTGAAATATACTTTTGCCCCCAGCATTTGAAAAATCCAATCTAGAACCAACAAAGCATTTGATTATCAGGCATGATACTGCAGATGGCCACTGTGAGGCTACTGCAGGGTGACAGGATGGTTCTGGCATTAAACTCAAGCCCAATAGTCTTCTCCACTTCTTCCCTATACATTGGCATTTTGACACATCACTTCATAATTTTACCCAATCTGACCTCAGGTTGACTAACGAAAATCTAGTCTGTGTTCCCAGTTTTGATACTCTCTCTTGTCTTGGTGTGACTGACACACTTCCCAAATTAGTTTCCAGACCACTAACCTTTCCTCCTTCAAATCCCTCCTCAAAACCCAAAAGGTGTTCACTAAAACATTGCCAGCTGATAATGACTAATAAAGACAATTCAGTGCAACTAATGTTCAGATTACAAGAAAAATTTGACTACAGTAAGATTAACTAAGGTAAAAAAGTTCAGAACCCTTAACACATTGATAGCAGCATGCACCAATTTTGCAAGTTTTTGAGCATATCATTCATTACTGATAAGCTTTCAGCATGTCTGCCACAATTTGAAAAAAAAAAATCTGACCCTAGTCAGTGCTAGGGTAGTAACTTGTTCTTTGCCAAATCTGCTAAGCTGTACTACCTCTTGTAGCACTGACTAGTAATACAGAGGATCATCTCAGCAGTAGGCTTGTGGCAGCCATGGTGCAATCACCATCCACTGTACACCTGAAGTTACTTGCATCTGGAGACTTGTCACTACGGTCCCACCCAAACAACAAAGCAACTCCAAGTGACATGCAACCAAATGAAAACCTTACAGCATGGGACTTCTAACAGTTCTATTTGTTTTGCTCTCGAGGTTCTGTACAAGATAAAGTGGGCTGGAAACATTTTCTGAGAAGCTACAGTTCATCTTTACATTAACTCTACCACACTAAGCTTTCTTTAATAGAAGTTTTGTACACCCTTAAAGGATGGCTCTGCAACCTCAAAACCCAGCACCCAACCACCATTCCCAAGTAAGGTCACTGGCTTCAATCTCCTAGACACTTACAGATGAACAGAATCTGTATTCTGTAGAAAATGTCACAGTAATTATACAAGTTTCATGAAATTACTATAGAATATTTTCCACTGTGGTTTCTTTTTATATATTATATTCATACCTCTATTCAGACAAAGGCTAGTTATCACTTACCAACTCAAAGAGCACCTTATAGTTCTGAATCCAAAACCTTCTCCCACACGCAGATTAGAGATATAGCCTAGCATCTAACTTTTCCTCAACATGAAGAAATGATTTTTGTAGTTACAAGACGGTAAAATAAGTAACATAAAGAAAGAGTTACACTCAAGGTTTATGGGTGGGTTATACAAAAGAAAGAAAAATTACCATCCAGGCCTCTTTCAATTCAAACAAATGAATAGCATATTAAAAATAGCCCTGTTGAATAAAGTCTGACTAAATGTCATTAAAACTAGATATTGGGAAAAAAACTAAAAGCACTGACTGACGTAAAGGGAATGACAATATTCATTCGGACTGCAGAAACCACTTCTTACCAAGACAGTAACGAATTAAAATTAATGAGACACACACGAAGTTCAGAACAAAAACCCGGAGCCTCAGCAAACCACAACACACTAGAACTAACAGTTGTCCGAAAACAACCACGGTGCATTATTTTTCACTGAATAGTTCAAAGGTTAAAAACTATATGGTGAATCTAAAGCCCAACCCCTTTTCTATAGAAGCTGGCAGAGATATGCTTACAGGCGATCACAGCAATATTTTACCATATGGGACTTTTCAAAGAAAATCTCCAAACAAAATTTCTATTTTCTTAGTTAATCTAAACTGATTTGGTTGTAAGACTTGGGGAAAAAACACGACTATTAAAAAACCTGTTATGCACTTAACCCTTTCCAGATATTGAACAGCTAGGATCTTACTTTACTGCACTACAAAATGAATCTGCCGAGCATCCAGTCTGACACAAAGGACAACATGCTTGATAGCACATGATGTCCAACACATGATACCTGTTCAGCTTTACATTTACATTACAAGTTATAATTCCTTTTTATAGCAAAGATTGTACTATTTCAAAGATACAGTGGCTTTCCTCTAAGCTTAAAAATGCAAAGGAACGGTTGTTCCAAAGGAATGGTTGTTCCACTGCTCTCAGAGAAAAAAAAAAACTCTCCTTGTAAAGCTAAACTTAAAACCTACTCTTTCTATCAGCAATTTACTAGCACACTACCTCACTTTCTCTGTCAAACTAATTCCAGGATATTTTGTAAACAGCTCCTTAGTTCAATCATCAGTTCAGTCTTGCTCCTCTACACAGTAAGACCCCATTAGATATGCAGTAGCTCAGTAATTTTTCTAAGGACTTTGTGAATAATCAAATTCCAGTTACATCAGTGATCTTTTGCCATCTATTGCAAACTCAAAAGGAAACACTACTTGCCAGTTCCTTTCATATATGAGCTGTGTTGCAACTGCAGCATTCAATCCACAGGTTCCAAGTCCTCCAACAGCTGAAACAAACCCACTCTACGAAGCATCATCTCCTGCAACTTTGCCTGGCAGCTCAGAAGTTGCATCTGTTTATAAAGGTGTCAATCTCTACCCTTTTCTTTGGATGAAGACCCTATGTTCAATCTGTATGTGCACAAACCACTATTGCTTTGTAGCTTATGTACATTAGGCACTGAACATATAATTCTGTGGGTCCTTAGGGGCAGGGGTAATACTATATAAAAGTTTATTGGTTCCATACTGAACAAAAAAAAAAACCCTCAAAAGCTTATCATTTCAGGAGAATACTCATAAAAGCAGGAGACAGAGCACTAGTAAAAGACAGAAGGACGTTACAGGACTAGAAAGGCAGAATCAAATACAGATCAAGAAAGGGCTGTTTCACTTATCTGGAATATAACAGTACCATCACTCAGCAAGGTACCACGGGCCCACAACAGGAGCGAAGAAGCAGATGCTGGTCTCCTCCCTCTGGTGACCAGCAATAGAACCACAGAGGGAAGAGCATGAAGCTGCGACAAGGGAGATTTAGGCTGGAGATCAGGAAAAGGTTCTTCACTGAGAGGGTGGTCGGGCCCTGGAACAGGCTCCCCCGGGAAGTGGTCATTGCACTGAGCTTGACTGAGTTCAAGAAGCATCTGGACAATGCTCTCAGTCATGTGCTCTGATTTGGCTGGTCCTGTGTGGAGCCAGGAGTTGGACTTGATGATCCTTACGGGTCCCTTCTAACTCGGGATATTCTACGATTCTATGAATTACATTAAAAGGTATCAAAATTACATTCCCCCCCCCCCAATATTTTGACTGGTTCAAATAAGCTGCTAGAAAAACAAAGAAAGCATTGTGCCTGCCTATATTGGCTTATTTGTACAAGCAGAAAATTACACATTCCAAAAGATAAACAACACTTCATAGAAACACACTAATTTTTTTTTCAAAGGGCCTGCATTAAGAGATAATACTGTAGTTTACCAAACTCAAACCATGTGCCACTGTCAGTAAATACTTCTAATGTTGTTCATAAAATCCTACTAAAACTCCATTATGTGCTTCCAAAAATTAAGGAAATATTTACTATAATTCAGGCTACAATTAGTTAACAATAGTGGCTGCTTTTTACTTAACTACAAGCTGACTTTCTTCAATCAGTATTGTAACTGGCACATCTGCAGACAGGAAATCCTCAACACTACCAAGTTTCCCAGCCTATTATCCAAGACACCTGGTGTGGGTGTGTTGATACAGAGCAAAACAATGAATCATACCGACTGCACATCAATTAACCAGCTTTAACTGTTAATGTGTTTAATCCTTAAAGGGTGGAGTGCCAATCTGAACACAAAAAAAAGTCAACATATAAAACGTAAACCCTCAAACTGTTCATTTTGCAGTTTCTAAATATGGATTGTAACTCAAATCTATGACAAAAATTATAATACATGTACTTCCTCCGTATCAAAATAGTGAATGGAGTTACATTACAACTGAGTTGCAACAGTATATCATGCAACCTAACTCCACTATAATTAACACTAAACCAAGATTTTTTCCCCTATTATTTCAATTTAATAGCTCTATTTTCCATCTTTGACAAAAGTAAACAAATTGACTTGACATTTCACAGGTGTGACTCCATCTCAGAGTACTTTTACCAGAAAGCTTCAGAAACTCACTTTTTAAAAACATTTTCATCTCACCTCATGATAATACTCTACAGATTTCAGGACTGTCACATCTCCAGACAGCATGATCTTTTTTGCTCTTGGCAAGCACTAGCTTCTTTGGTTCTGGTGAGCATAATCCATTACTATAGGCTGTTTCCACAATTCATAGAAGCCCATTACACTTCTAAGAGAATACTAATCACAGTAAGTAAAAGAAAATGTTTGTCAAAATAAACAAGCTGCTGTCTTTTTGGGGTATTAGGAAGATACAGAGCTGACTTAACCAGGGGAAAGGAACAACAGGACAACAGATTTAGTCCACTGGGCAAAATACAAAATGCTGTAAATGATCTGCTTCCATTTCCAGTAAAGGATCTGTTCTATAACCACAAGAATTTAACTATCTGTTATCAACAAATGAAAAAGTAACACTTCCTCATTACTCTAAAACTGTAGTGTAAAATAAAAAGAATAGCATAAAAATGAAGTAGTTAAGGGAATTGCTAAAGTTACTAGTAAAACTGATCGTTCTTCTGCATCAAAACAAATTTCTTGGGCAGTAAGTTTAAGCCTGTTTACTTTGTTCGTCAAATATCTGCTTGCCAAATGTCACTACTACCTTTAGCCATCCATTATCTGTCTAGAATTCCAGATATTCACAAAGCTTTATACACACAGAAGACAAGAGGTCTCCTGTTCTGGTGGGCTTGCAGTTCATCTGAACCAATATAGGAACCAAGGGCCAACTTGGAGCAGCAACAAAAGAGCAGCTTAGGGAGGGAATGCAGAAAGAGTATTTTAGTTCTGTGGACTGGAGCATTGTACCATACATCATTTAGTGTTTTAAGCCTTACAAGAAGTAGCATTTGACTCCGAGGCAAAAAACAGACTTAATTCCCATTTCTGGTGGTTATGCTCATAACCATTTGCCACAAAATTCTTTTAAACTGGTTTACTCTGACTTAAGCATCATATGTCAGTTCCAAGGGGTCTGAGATATGTGAAAGCTCCTCACCAGAATTCAAAAAGCTCTGAAGTTCCATAGTTCTGTGCAACGAGCTCGGATTTTTAGGGACAATTACTTCTCTTTCTCCAAATTGGATCATGGCTGCAGTAACAAACTTAAGCAGCACAGTTTAGAAAAATAGGAACGTGTAGTGAATAGCTTCATGAATAAGTCAAGAGTACGGACTTAGAGAACACTACCTGCAACACAGAGGTTGCTGGAACTCATGCTTTCACCCTCTAGTAAATGTGAAAAGACTAAATGGTCTCCCATTTACTGCAGCTCATGCAAAAGTAGTTACCACAGATTTCTTCCATTCACTGTAACTTTCATGTGTTTTTAGACTATAAGTCAGGCATGCAAGAAAATACTTAAAAACTGTCATTAATATAAAAAGGGGGGGGCACTGTTTGGCCCCATACAACACGATGAGGGGCCATCATTTTCAGAATGGAAAACATTGCAAATAAATGTTAAGATAATCAAGTTTACCTACTGCCCACATCACTGTGTCAAAGGAATCACTTTCTTCTGTGCCCAGCTCAGTATTTTTCCAGGTGACTTGCAATCTACTGCTCTCCAATTTTTCAACTTTGGTTGGGAAACACAGCTTTAAAAACTTTGTGCCATAAGATTCCATGTGCTCAGTTACCAAAGATGCCATTTGCTGTTGAGTAGGGGAACAAAAAATATTTATTCTTAGATATATGACCTTTAAAATGTAAAGCCCTCCTTCAGCTGTCTTCATGAAAATCCAGTAAATACACTGTGCATTTCAAACATTCTTTGTCACTCAGTTACTATGCATTGTCAACTCATGCTAATTTATTGAGCCACTATGACCTACAACTCCAGTCCAAGAGGCATCTAAATCTAAACATTAAAATAATTTTTAAAAAATACAATAGTATATGAATAAAACAGTTGCTTTTAAATAGTTTGTTGCTTATACAAAAATAGCATCTAGAGCATATTCAATTTAACATTACCATAGTTACCATTTTCTGGCAGCTTGATGAGAATTAAATACTTTCATAAAACAAAGGAAGAAAAAATATTTTCCTTTGCTACGACACCTGTCATTTCTCAGGAATGACTATGTATCACTAAGGTTTCCTGGAAAGTTCTACTACAAAAAGGAAATAACGCTTTTGTCCTAAGAGCCTATTTGAAATAATGCCACACCACAGTCAAGTAGTCAAGTGTCACATTAACAGTTTATCCAAAGATGTCATTGCTTTCGACTGCAGTAATTCAGGTGGAACTTTGTCAAATACTATGTTTATTATTTAAAGGGTGTTATCACAAACCACGCACACAGAACAACTACATGCAAGTTCTCAGCTTACAAAACTTCATTTTCAAAAATATGAAGGCAATAGCAGGGTTATAGCTCTTCATAAACATGATATCTCACTAAACAGTTTCTATCACACTCAATGTGGCTACAGACTGAAGGTAATTATTCTATCTCTATTAATGCTTTCTTAACTTTGAAATGTGCATTGTGCTCTTCCTGACTACAAAGGATCAAGTTCTCAGAGAAAGCTCGACTGTAAGTGTTTTATGAAGTGTCACACACACACCCTTAACACCATTGCCCACTTGCCCAGATCTCACGCTGTTACAGCATGAGATTTCTTCAATTATGATTGCAAATGTAGATTTCTTCAATGATGATTGCAAATCCCAAGACACATTCTTAGACAATGTTTTGCAAACTCTGTTACACATACCACTAGTTTTAAGGAAGACACTTCAAAGTGGGAGTGGCTGGCATGCAACCAGGAGCTGTCACTACCTGCAGTGGTACTTGTCACTGCTGATGCTAACAGCAATGCTCCCTCCTCAAAAACTATGCTGTTACACATCACAGTCATTTGCCTACATGCTGTGTGTGCAAAGAAGTTCTTGAAAACAAGCCCATAGGTCTATCACTCTTTCGTCAACTTTGGCCTGTAAATGTTTTGCACTACTGCAATTAAACATTAAAAAAAATCCTAATTCATGATACCAGGAATAATTAAGTTAATGTGCATCCACTCCCATTCTGAAAACATTATTTTCAAGTGATTAACACAACACTGTCTTCATTCTTGAGGCTGACATTTTCCAAAGTTATTTGCCTCAGAAAAAAAATTGTTGGAAACTTCAAAGGAAAAGTTCACTGCACATGTGAGTGAAAACCCAGCACTTTATTTTAAGAACACTACAGTATTTTTTCTGTCCCTGCAAGATTTGATGGAACACTACTTTGAAGGAGGATTCAGAATGACCTTTAACATACTATTCTTACAGATCCAGGGACCAAAAGGACTATCAGGACAAAAAGATCATCTAACCTGTAGAACAGATGCTACAAACTCATATCCAAGTAACGCCTGGATCCAGTAACTTGTCTTTAACCTACACCTGCTATAATACCTTATATTGCTTCTCTAAGTAGTTATACTTTTTACACAAATTCTACATAAAACCTTTGTTGTTGTTGCCATTTGTTGTTGTTATTTCTAATTGCTTTTATTCTTTTTCTATAGAAACGGCCAAAACCATTTTCTGGTTCGTCAGCACAATCATGAGCACTTATACTTCTAAATAAAACTCCTCAAAATCTTGTCCAATTTTGAAATACATTTTTTTCTCTTAAAATTTCCCTGCCTCAAAGTTTTTGCTTTTAATTTTCTCCAGTTTAGGGTTGATAGTTCCACTGAAATCACTCTATTTCAGCTTAGCGATTTATTTGTATTCATCATAACAAACTCTACACTGAACTACTTCAGGTTAAGTCCAATAATTTATTTTAAAAATTATTATTTGTAAGTCCTAGAAATTCAGGATTATTTTAAAGAGATTGTCTAATGTTTTTAGCAGTGGGATAAATCCCTTCCCTGCTTCCCAACCTTGTTTTCAAGCAGGAGAAAAAAAAAAATTTACTTCAAGTACAATATCAGGAGATATGATAAGAAAACAAGAGCTAATATTTCTTTAGTTTCTCTTCAGAAAGTATATGCTAGGAAATGTTTGGAGAAGCAAACAACACTTTTTCTTTAGGAGACAAATATAATCAAATATACTTTTTAATATATTTGATATATAAGGAGATGCAAGATATTCCATACTTACCTGATCAAACCCACGAAGTGGGATACTTCTCATCATGACTGTAGTGTCCAATCCAATGCCTGTCAGAAAACCAGCACACTCAAGTGAAACATCTGATAGAAACATCAGTTAAGGAAATATAAAAAATAATTTCATATAAATTACAATATAAAAGGGTAGTATACAAGGGGACTTTTTACCTAGAGATATCAAGTTTTCCTCACACAGAGAACATCTTTAGCTTGCTTTTGTTGCATAGAATAAAACTCCAAAGCCTTAGAATATTTTCCTCATAGATAACATAGTTTTTAAGATCCTGAGAATTTATCCTCAGTTGACCTTAATTCCCATGATGCTACAACATAGAAAACTATTATTATTCTGTCACCAACTCAACTAGAGGGCATGAGCAAGGGAATTCTGAAAACTGAGCTTGCATAGGAAAGACAGCTACGTTGCTTATAATCATAAATCATCACAGCTTTTTCAAAGGATACAGCTGGCTCCAACAACCAACCTGTTACATAAAAAAAAAAAAAGAATAAAGCAGTGGAATGAGCTTGTGCATTGTTCTGCACAACAAAAAAAAATATTAATTAACACAATCAGAAGTTAAGCACATTTGACATTTATTATATTCCTATGCAGCAGATTACAGTTCCCAATATAAGATTTTATTCATTGTCAAATTTCTTTTTGATTTATAACCATCTTTTTAATCATGTTATTTTTCCAAATGCCAAATATTTGCCTCTTCTTTCTTAAAAAGTTTGTGTATGCAGTTATAAAAAATCTGTTTAATAGATTTACCTAGACCAGCATTCATCAATTATATCCATTTTAGATCTTAAATAAAACTCCAGCTCCTATCTCTTCCCATATTTCACACCCTTTCAATCAAGAATATCACTAAAATTGCCCGCCAACGCTTTTAAGTTATGGTCTATCAGCCCTCCAGCACAGCAGTTTTCATGCCTGTCCCTAGATGCCCTATAAGCTGCAGCAGTGCTCTCCCTTCTGACTACATTCTCAGTTCCCTGCCTCTGCTGGGGACACAAAATGCAGCACATTCAGTCACTGTTCCAGATGTAAAAGTGGATCCACCCAGTCAGTCACTGACACTCAGCTGCTGGACAAGCTGCATTCACATTCCCTTGCTGTCCATGTGCTATGCAGACTTGTAAAAATCTCACAGTTTAGAGACGCATTCCACATAATATTTCCACTACAATAGTTTTTTTGTTAAGCTTTTGAATTACAAAAAAAAGCATCATTAGGGATCAAAATTTCTAGTTACTAAAAGAACAACGTATAATGCTAGGTTCTTTCTGACTATGAGTTTCATCCGCGGAAACACATGCTTTATAAACAACTTTTTATCAAAAAACTAGTAACACAAAAAAACAACACTTGGAATCCATCTGAATATTTGGCACATTTTTGCTGTTTATTTTGGTCATTTTTTTTAAAAGTGGCTCTCTCTCATACTGCCATATTCAAAAGTTTAAAAAAATAACTTTGTTTTTTTCTATATGGAAGAAGTATAACGCTAACTGCATTTTGGAAAGCTAGAAATTTACTGTTGCTTTCCGTGTTCTTGGAGCTGCAGTGGGGGACTTCAACTACTGGATCTGGAGTCCGAGGACAAACACCTCACCCATGAGGACTCTCACCTTGGGGCCAAGTGATCACGACATCAATATGATGGATGAGCAAAATGGCATTTATTAAACTGCGTCACAGGTTTATATACTCCCTTTATGGGGTGTGGCCACTGTGGGGCTCTCTGCAAGCCATAGGGGTGTGTCTAAGCTAACCGTACAACGCAAGATCTTCCGAACGGGATTCCCTACATTTACTTGAATTCAGAAATGTACTTTAAAAACTCAAAATACAAACTCACATAAACACAGAGTTTAAAGAGGTTATTTAAAGTTAGGAAGATAAGCAAGGAAGCATAAGCAATATAAGCATAAGTCACAGAACCTTATCATATTCTTTTACCCATATTCACACTTGTTTGACTGTTTTGAGGAAGTTTTAGCAACACAATGCCAGCAGAGAGAACAGATGCATGCAAATAATCCATTAATTAAAGACTTTTTCTCTCAGCAGCTGTGCTTCCATTAATTCAAAAACTCTAAGCAACAAAACAAAACTATTTTGACAAAACATGCTCTGAACAGGTGAAAATTCAAAGTAGTCAAATCACAGGAAGGAACACATTTGAAATATCAACCTGTGGCCTACACATCCCACACTGTTTTTGTATTCTACATTTTGCTTGATTCCTGGCCAAAGTAGCATATGCTAGTATGGTGCTTCACAAAATAAATGTAACCCCTTAAATCCATGGAAAAACACACACAAACTGAAGACTAACACAAAGTGGTGCATGCATTGCGCTGTCTCTGTAAGGAGGTATCATTCATCAGTTTTAGTTAAAATTTACAAAGCAATGATCCTCCTTCCATCCTGTTACCAGGAAAGCTACTGGTATACACACTTACAAAGACAGAAATGTGTTCCATAGAAAGACACCAAGAACCTTAGAAACTGAAAATATTTTATATGTGAATGTGTATGGCAACTGAAAACAAATGTTAGAGGCATGATGGAGCTCTGCAGAAAGCAAATTTGGCTTGTCTTTTTGGCCCTGCCACTGACTAGCCACATATCCCCAGGAAAGTTATTCTTCCACAATACTACAAGAGAGAAACAAGTCCAATACTTGGAAAGCTCTTCATACACAGTCTATCCTATGCTAAGACAGCAGAGCAAAAATAGTAGGTGAAACACCGATTTGTGGCCTCTACCTTACCCTAAACCAATCTGCACCATCTCCTAGTTCTAACAGAGATGCTTTTAAACTTCTGAAAAGCGCAGACATGGGGGCCGCTGCTCCATGAGCCCCAGGGATTGCAGAGTCAGTACAACACATGTTTTCTCACAAAAGACCCTAGATAACATCTATGTCTGCTATAAGGAAAATATACAAGTTCCGAAGGTGTACAGAGAACAGGTTGAGCTCAAGAGATTAAAATCTGCTAGTCTGGGTTTTATGTTTAGCAAACAATTTAACATAGTGGGAAACAAATTTTTCTAGCACTAGGGCATTTGATTCATCTGTGAATGGATGATCACCCCCTCTTTTAGTATGTGGATCCTGGGAAGTGCTGCAAAAAGCCACAGGCTGCCCATAAAGAAATATCCACTGGAGATTCACAGGAAACAGAATGAGAATATCTGTAATTTGGGCATATGTTTGCTCTTCTTTTTCATTACATGAAAAATAGATGCCAGCTGGCTCTCACTCATAGTATCAGCAGCACATTATTCACAATTTCTTCTACAAAACAGAACATTCCTGGGCATTGTCAGTGTCTAATAGAAAGTGAAGAAAGCAGAACCTAACCTCCTTCACACCTGCTCCATCTCTCAATCATTCTGAACATATTTCAAGGCATTTCTTCTAATCTCTGCCAAAACTCTTCATCTCAGTAGCAAAAATTTCTTCATAATGTTTGTATATTTATAGGACTTTTAAGTTGGTTAACGGTTTGCACTTTTTCTTTTTTTTTTTTTTTAATATGAATAACTACATGACTGACAGTTCTATAACCCCCAGGCATATAATTTGTAGCTGAGATACGTACATTTGGAGAGGGAGAAAAGAAAAAACAAGTACAACATAGCTCACACTAAAAACAAAAGGTGTTAAACTGAACCTTGGGAATATTTATAATAGAAACAAATCTGACAGAAACGAACCCTTAACAACTCCCTCCTTCATTTGCTAGGACACAGACTGATAAAGCACAGAAATGCTACCGTAGCCCCTGCAGGCTTATTTTGACTAAATCTCAGGAATGCAACATATAAACACTAGACTCCCACATTACACTGTTACAACTTGCATTAGAAGCAACTGGACAAAAGCCACATTTTCACAGAAACATCTTACAAGGATAAATCTTATGTTCATTTTTTGTGGGGGGTTCTGGTATTTTTTGTGTTTTTTTTTTTAAAAAACAATTTCCTTGCATAAATCATGCTCTCAGAATTGAAGAGGTGATCGATATACTACAAATAACAGCAAATCTTGTTTCCTTTATAAACTGTACCAAGGAGCCCTTTTATATATTTGATGTTTAGCTTAACACAGTACATTTTTTATACTAGAAAGTCACAGCTATAAATGGCAGCTCTGCTTCCTTTCAAAACACCAGTGTTATAGTTTCAAGACTCCCTTTCTTACAGGTACTTTGCTTTTCCTAGAATTGCTCAATAAAAAAAGAAAAAAAATAGTATTAGCTGATTTCCATGCTAGCAAACGTGCATTTCCTATCACAATTATTTGCGTCAGGAAATTGCTCTGTAGTGCAATGGTGACTCAGAATCTTACTACGCTATATGCTGTAAAAAACCAAAGACTATGGCATTTTAGTATTTCCATCAAAACAAATTTTTAATATTTCAGTTAAACAATAGCTCCCAAAGCATAAGAAAAGACAAAAGTAACCCAATTATCTCATCATATTTTCTTTTGTTATCAGAACTGCCACCACATAAGAGAACACAAAAACGTTGCAGTTTCTTTCCAAATGTAGAACAATTGCACATACACCCATAGCAAGGACAGTACAGCTTCTTTCAGGTTGATGCTGCCCTCTTGTGACTTCTGCCTATAATTGCTACCGAAAACAAGTCACCTTAACCTAAGATGGTGAAAATTATTATTTAATCTGATTTTAGAAGGGAATTTCACAGAAGGGGAGAATGTATTAGTTCATACTGAATGTTGCGAGCATTATGTTGACACATAGCAAAACAAATTCTTAGAAGGAAAACTGAAGTACAGAAAAACTGGTATAAAATGCAATTTTGAACTTTTTTCATCTTGCCATAAATAAAAAGTATAAATGCCGGCACCTATTAAAGCCATGGTAAGGTAACTTACGTTTTTCCAGGAGATTCTTTTAACCAGAATAGATCATCACTTGTGATTCCATATTTCAGTGCACCTGCAATCTATGATCACACAGGTAAGATCTTGAATCTACACTGCAAGCCCTGGCAGCAAAAAGGCTAACAAGCAACTTGGGCTGTATTAGCTGAAGCATAACCAGTAGACCAAGTGGAATATATCTGAGGTTGCCCACATATATTATTCCGTCTCCATCTTTGGAGATTTTCAAAACCTGACTGCAAAAAGCCCTGAGCAACATGATCTAACTTCATAGCTGACTCAGTAACTGACCCCAACCTCCTGGAGCACGAGGTTTAATTAGACAACCTCTAGAGATCCCTTCCAACCTGAATTATCCTACAGCTCTAAGCAACATCAATGTACTAAATTGATGTGAATTGTTTTCTAGGAAATATTTTTCCGAAAAGCCTGTGCTTTATATAAACACATGACACAAGTACAAAAATCTCTCGTGTGTTAGTTTGTATTCACATTCTTTATCCTCCAAACATTCATTATTATCTGCAACAGAACCAGTAAAGTCATTGGAGTTGTTAGACGGCAAGTGTAACTTACGTGTGTGGGATATTTTGGTCTTCCTCCAGTAGCAATGACAATATTTTCTGCAGTAATAATAGTCTACAAACAAAAATTCAAAAATCAAAATCAAGCATTTGAAATTCTTTTATCTGTCTTCAAATTTTATCTATGTACAAACAAGCAACAAATGAGAAAACTGTGACTATTGTCTGCTATTTATATGACATAATAATCCATAATGCGTTAAAAAAGGATGGAGATGAAATAAGTTTCTCCTACACATTCTCAATAAGTTTTTGTTTTAATATTAAGCTATACCTATACTGGACAGGATTCTGATGACTACTTGGAAGCAACAAGTGTGCACAGATGGCAGCTTTTTAAAATCAGTATTTGCTTAAGACAAAACACACAGGTATCACAGCTAGTGCATTCTGTCTCTAAGGCCTGGAGTTAAAGCACCTCAAAAGTAGTATGGTTTTAGAAAATGCTAGGCATCTACCCCAAAAAACTTTTGGTCTCTCCAGCTGATATTAACCAGTAACATTCTTTAATTACTCTCAAAAAAGTGTTAAAAATACACATTCAGCCTCTTGTTAAAATGCAAAAAGGGCCTCCATTCTGTTGTGTGACCCAGCTGCTTGAAGCTGTGTATTCAATATAATTGCCTCCCACACACAATATTGTATTAGAAAGCTAATCACCCTTACAATTCATCTGAAGGAGGAAAACATATGACTGATCTAATGCTCAGCCCAATAAGGAGATGCTGGTCCTCTTTACACCTCTGTAAGCACCTATCAAAGCAGTATGACAAAAAAAAAAATCTTTGGCCTCAGCATTTCCGTCTGCAAAGAAAAACTAATGGCATCTAACTGACAGATTAGAGGCTAGGGACTCAGTAGAAAAGTCAAGTTCATTAATATCTTCCCTAGGTGGAAAATGCAAGTCTTTGTCACCAAAACAATATCAAGTAACTAAAGCAATTTGCAAATGTACAATCTAGTTCCCAGTTGACCTGAAAACCAACACATGAAGACCTGAAATGTTTGAAGTGAATAATACTGAAGAAATCAGCACAGCAGCTCACCTCTTTCCCTGCTTTTGTTAAACCACGGATTGTATGAGGATCAGAAAAACTCCCTTTCATGTTGAAATATTTCACTTTCCTGTTTAGAAGAAAACAGCAACATAAATGCACACTCAACAAAGAGTGAAATACAATCAGCTACTTTTTCCATATCTAAGTGCTAGAAAGGATAGCAAACAGGCATAGAAAAGGAAAAAAGTACCTGATTTCATGGGATCGTTTGCAGCTCTGTCACATAATTTAAGTCACTTAATTCTTGTGTCACAGTTAACTCCTCTATACAGCAAAGTAGCTAATCTTGTAACATGCTTTGGGCATCAGATTATTGACCTCTTCAAATGATACATTTTCCACTAGCCATAGCATTATTATTACTATCTATAACATTACTAATACAATCCTCATTTGAGAGCAATCAAAAGTGACTCAGCAGCAGTCAGAAGATTAGTACCTGTTAAATGACCTACTATAATTCCTCTGTAAAAGGAATTGCATGTTGAAAATCTTGGAACCGTTTCTGAACTGAAAGCAAAAAAATTCAGCTGCTGTAGTACAGTCTTATCTGTGGGCTTGTATGGCATATAAATTTTGGTGGACAACCTTGGAATTATCTTGAGAAACCCTGACTATTTCATATTAATGCAAAACCTCTCCAAATTAGAGGGAGCATTCCCTGATCACTATGCTGTTAGAAAGCTTTCACGTATGGTCAATGTTATCCACTATTTCCCAGAAAATAAAAGTAAGGTGGAAGAATCACACTGGCAAGGGCACTTGCAGTCCTGAGCAGAAAGGACTTACAACCTCAAAATACCAGCTCTAATGAGAAACCCCAAAGGCAATTCACCCATTCTACAAGCAGAATAGCTCCTTGACTATGGGAAGAAAGATGAACTTCAAAGTCTTATTCACTTGTCTTGTAGTTGCACTCTGTGGCCCCAGTTCAAGGATTTCACATAATTCTGAACAGCTTGTGCCATCACAGACCTATGACAAAACAAGAAACTGAACATGAAGCCATCACATCACATTACACATTCAGATTATGCAACTCAAATATACAGTCAATTGCTAGGCATTAAGAATGTTCTACAGTACTTTCTGTTACAAAAGTAAATTATCAATCCAAATCAACATATCTGCCCTGATAAATCAGTAAATACAGTTTTGTGTTTTAAACAAGAAGCAGTCTAAAAAGCTTCACGCAAAACTCATTTCCCTAACTGTCCTTAAATAAACACCAACTGGGAAAAGTTGTTACGCATTTGCAGCATATAGGAGTGGACATAGGCAATAATATTTACCAGGTATGATGAACAGGTTGGGCTATATTCCAGCCATAGTGTTGGGCATCTTTAAGGGCACTCCCTAAAAGGGCTGCCTGATGCATAAGCTTTTTAGGAATGCAACCAACATTCACACAAGTTCCACCAAGTCCCCATTTGGTTCCTTGGAAAAAAAAAACATAGAAGAAAAAAAAGTAAATGCATCAGATTAGTGTAACTTAATGCAAGTGGGTTACTTAGAAAATTAGGTTGTTCATACAACTAGTTAAAAAGTTCTGGAACAGTTTCTAACTCTGATGTTAAGTTGTTTTGATAAAAACATCTCTATATATTTTTCTTATAAAATTCAAACCATCTCAAGATGTTTCTGAGAGCTCTGAAGAACCAGCTACTACATATTATTTGCCTTTGCAGATCTTATTTTACATATTGTACATGAAGAGCCTCAACATCATGCAAATCATAATTTTTAGAAATTGTAAATTACATTTTGACAGAGACAATACTCTCACATGTTTAAGTCCAAAGTCTACTACAAATGGTACCATCAAACATTGCTAACAAGCTTAATGTGCAGGGGAAGCAGGCAGGGCTGGGACACCACTGGAGGGAACAAGCAGTACACCAAGCTAGGCTTTAGGACTTTTGCTACAAGCAAAGCAGGCAGCATGGCTTTGGTCACTTTGCTGCCTGGAGCAATCTGCTCATTTGGGAGACCATTTTATACAAATGTTCAAATATTATCCTGGTATTTCTCTTCCATACCTTGTGGAGAAGGTTCCACGTAATCCAAAACTGCCACTTTCCTTCCAAACTGAGCAGCTTTAAACAAAAACCAAGACAAGGTATTTAAAGGAGAGAGAAACATGCAAACCTAAACACTTTTCGTAGTACAGGCACAGACTGAGAGTACAGGAGTTGATGGCTGGTGGTTTACACCAACTCAAGACGCCAGACTAGGGAGACAGGCTGCCTGTGCAGTCAGCAGATTCTCCAGAAGACATTTAATAATCCAGACTAGTGCCTCCCACTTCCACTGACCCTAAAAAAAGCAAATTAACCCCAAACGAGATGTTTAAGAACCCTGTGACTTCTTGAACACATCACAAAAAAGCAAGGTTCTCTACAGCAGTTAGTGCTTGGAAACAGTCTGAAGGGACTGTTGTTTTAATACATAAATAAGAAACAGCATAGTTTAAAAATATACAGTGTCAATGGAGGCACTCAGAGTATTTTACAATAACAGTGAAATAAAAGTTTATTAGATTTTCCCATGACAAAAGAAAAAACATTATTTAAAAGGTTAATAAGAAAGCCAAACAAGATCACCCCATGTGAGACTGTGAATTAATTTGCAAATTAACTGTATGGAGCTGAGTTGATGATTAATGTTCAGGGACTGAAGTATACTATGTTTCTTAAAAAGCTTTAGCCTTATCAGTAACACTTCTACTAGCTTCCATGAACACTTAAGCTAAACCAAAACTTTTATTAGCTATTTACATATACAAACCTTCTTTTGCACAAGCAAGGCCTCCAGACCCTCCACCAATTACCAGAAGATCATAGTCATTCTTCCCTGTGAAGAGGACATGAAAAAAGAAGTGAACGAAACAGGCAAGGAAGATGGAAGAGGTACGTAAGAAGGTAAACATCAAGAAGTATGTTATTTTTTAACAATCGATTTTCTCCTGATTCGGGTTTCCTTTACTAGAGCACTGTTTTTTCAGTGTTCCAAAGCATTCTCCAAAAATTTTAAACTATCTAGTCTGGTTTTATGATTAAAATGCAGAACATAGAGCAATCCAAAAGTGAGGAAATAGATTAGATTTTTACACAATGTCCCAAGAAAGAGTTTTCAGTTGCAGCTGGGATCCAGTATAGGTCTTCTGTCTCTGCATTACAGCAGCAGGTTCTACATGTAGATTTTTCAGCCGGGTCACCTTATCGGACTCACAAAGCTGCAGTGCAATGTGGGCCTTGCAGGGGTGCGGTGAGAGGGAAGCTGGCCCCTTCTGCCAAATCAGCCTCCACACAGATCAGCCGGCTCCCACAGCACTTCTGAAGCGGCAGAAGCCCACAGGTGAGCAATAACTTGTTTCTTAGCACGGGCATCAGGGCAAGCCCCCCTTTCAGAGAGCTGCCAGCAGTTCAGGGAGGACAGCCAAGGCCTGCGGCATCCCCACACCTGCTGTGCCACCACAGGGGCGGGGGACTTTTCTCAGCGTTTCAGAGCGGGCAGACAGATTGGAAAGGCGGATACCCCCGGTCGCTGGAGTTAAGCCTAGAGAACAGGTTTAGCTGCCTCTCCCCAGTACCTCTCCAGAAAGCCCCACCGCAGGGGCGCTGGCGGCCTTGCCCACTGCACAGCCGCTTGCGGCCCAGAGACTTCCTCTGCAACTCAGGGGCCGAGGGACGGGCTCCGAGAGAGGCACCGGCTCGGTGGTGGCTCCGAAAACTGTTACGGGTGGAGGCAGCGCGCCACCCTTCCCGCCTTGGCCGCTGAGGGAGGGGAGTGGTGGGGGGACGGCGGTCTCCAGTCCCTACAGTGGTCACTCAGGTAAGGCGTCCGCGGGCCTCTCCCCGCCGCGCGGGTGGCGGGAAGGGCTCAGGGGACCCTCCCCAGGCGCTCTCGGCATCAGGAGAACAGGGCTTCCCACGAGTGAAGGCGGAGGCGCGGCCTCTGCCAGGCCCGAGCCCAGCGGCACCCCGTACCTGAGAGGGCTCGTACCGTACGGCACAGCCCCACCGCTCCCCGGAGACGCTGCCGCCTCCACCACAGCGCCGCCATGCTGTACGGCAAAGGGCCTCCGCGCCGCGCCAGGACCCCCGCGAGGTGGCCGAGCACCGCCAGAGTGGAAGGCGACGGCGCCGGGTCGGTGAGGGGGGCGGGTAAGTTTGCGCGCGGGAAACGCCGCGCGGGTGCGAGTACGACGCCCACCCTGCGCGCAGACCTGAGGGGAGGGCCGCCGCTTCCCTCAGAGAGAGCGCGCACCTCCGCCCAGAGCTCCAGCTTCTGGAGCCGCTGCGAAGCCGTTTTAGAAGGCGGGGACAGGCTGGCGGTAGAGAAGCGCATTTGCGTTAAAATCAGACAGATTGGAAGGGGAAAAAACCCTCCACTTTGCTTGACTGTCTTCCCGCGATATGCTGCTGCAAAAGAGGTTCAGGGAAGGCGTTTTGGGAACAAAGAGGAACGCAACGACTGCCCAGAACCTTCACCGATATGCAGGGCCCTGTTTTTTTTCCCCTCTGAAACGTCACATCCCTCTGTAACAGACGCTGAGAGGTGGGCTGTCACAGCCCCTTCCTCTGGTGCAGCGCACAGACTGAAAGTTAAAAACCTCTGAGAAGGTGGTTTGAATAAAGCCTCTCCCTTCCATGAGGTGTTACAGGCAACATGTGATGTTGTTTTGGACTCCTGTGGTTAAGATACACTCAGCGCTGAGAGCAGGCGCTAGGGACTCAGGTCTGAGAGAAGAGGACTTCCCCAATCAAGATGGTGGGACCGCGCCTGTGCTACACAGGTCAGTGAACTAGACCAGCACAAACAGCTTTAACACATGGTGTAACCATGGAGGTACAGATACCTGTACGGGATGACCTGTTGGAGCACCTCTGATGCTTCACAGCCTTCGGCAGTGTTTCCTGTCCCTGTGCTACATGCCAGCTCTTGATTAAACAAGGGTGATGCCGCTGACCTAGTTCGGATGGGAGTTGTGAGAGTTACTGATGCTTGTAATGTGTTCTGGCAGCTTAAGGTAAAAGGCCTCAAAGCTGACACTGATCAAAACAATACCACAGGGAACAAGGTCTTTCACATTCAGAAGTGCTGGTTGTTGGTCTTTACTGAAGCAAAGTAGTGACCCTACCTGCTGCTGTATGTAAGGAGTTGTACGTGATAAATAGCACCATAGCCAATCCAGAGTTTGGGACAAAGCATCAGCTGCTTTTTCCTGAGGAGAGGGAGCTGGTGACAAAACTAGTTTTAGGCAGTCATGGTTTAACTGTCTCGGAAACAAGGTCCTGGCTCACAAGGGGGCAGCATCCAACCATTTTGTTTCAGAAACCGTCAATCGTCTGATCCACAGTTGAGGAGAAATGGCAGGAAATTAAAATACTCAAAAGTTTTGTAGAACTAATATAACTTCCAGTGTAGGTCCGAGTAATTTTTTTTTCACTCCATTGATGTTTGAAAACACAGGAAACAGGAATTACTATCACTTTAGTAAATGGTTGACAACTTGTCCAGTATCACTGCTGTTAAAAAAAAAAAAAAAAGGCAACCTCCCTCTCTGCCTCCTGCAGCACTAATCAATAAATCACTAAAAACACTCTTACCCACTGCAGCAGGAGTAGAAAGACATGACTAGAGTGTACTGAGAGGCTTTTGAATTAAAGACATCTCGAGCATATTGATACTAATCTTTTATGCTATTTAGGTACGTGCATACAAAGTTATTTTAGCTGTTCATTTCAGCCACTATCCTGAACTGAATCAGGCAGTGTTGAGCTTGTGCTCTTCACACAACATTTAGTTCAGATACATAGGATCAAGGGTAGAATTAAATCTCCCCAAACACAAAACAAGCTTATGTGAAGAAATGTTTCTGCAACATTATGGTTTTTTGCTAATAAGGAAAGGCCTTAAATGCAGCAAAGCTGTTGACAGAAAACATTACCTTTAAACAACACCTACAGTGGCAATTTAGGAAAGCATTGATGATAAATGTGGAGTAATGCTTCTAAACTCTTAAGGACAGGACGTTGGCCAAGTGCCCATTGTAACAGCCACATGGTACATTAGCATTACTGATTGCTTTCATTAGTTTAGAGCTCAGAGTCTAAGTGAACCACAGCCTACGCACCAGTGGTAAGATTGCAGCTTCTGTTAGATCTTTGTGTGTTCCTAAACACATCAGCACACACCCTCTCTTCTAGCTTAAAAGAGGGTCATTGCTTTCCCTTGGCATCCTTAAGTTACCTGGGAACCAGAACTATCCATATCTGCGGCTGTACCACTGGCACAGACCGTGTGAAGCTGGGATGTCACCAGCCCTCTGGCTGTATCTCACAGCTAATGCTGAAGGACTGTGCATTTTCACAAGCCTTTAAAGCTTTCTCATCAGCACTACAGTCTTTGGAAGAAAGTACAAAGTCTGTGTAATGCCACTTCGCTTGTTCTTGCACATTCTCACAAACTTGATCACTGAGACTGATAGAAGCAAATATCAGCAAAAAGGAGTAGGTTTTGCACATGGTGACAATATCGATAAGAGGAATAGCCACTGATATTTGCTGCAGTCAGCACTGAGCAGGTGTGCTTGCACTACTCTTCAAAAATCTTTCTCAGGGACCAGAGACAGATTCTGGTTATCAGGTGTGGTTTCTAGTATGTCTTTGGCTCATCTATAGCTTTCTACTCTCTTACTTTAATTCTTTTGTGGTTAACATTAAGCTGATCAGAATAATTAGTGATATACATTTTTTTACATATATATATAATATGTATCTTAATGTCTTTTAAGAAAGCAAGCATTAAGTCCTTTAGGGACAAATGGATTCTAATATTAGGAGTCGTTTACATGACGCATTCTGCAGTGAAGGTGTATTTTTTTCAAAACTTGGGATTAAAAAAAAACTTCTTACAAGACAGCTATCAGGCTTAAACATCGTATTTCCACAGAATTTTGTCAGGTGTAGCTAGTCATAGATTAATACATTAGATGTGGTTTGGTTTATTTCCAGGGGAAGATGTTTATTCAATGTTCTTTAAGCAGTGTGGTATTAAAAGGGCAAAGGAAACACCACTGTAATACGTTTCAGAAATGTATATAAATCCATTCAACAAAAATAGGAAGTTGTAAGGCATTATTTGCTTCTGTTAACGGTCAGACTTTCTCGTTTTGAATTTATTGTAAGTACAGCCAGGAATTCTGTACTTTTTTTTCCTTTGTATGAGATACCTTTTGACGTATTTATCAATGGCTTACTTAAAATCTTCTACATAAAGGCAACCAGGACCAGATACCTTTTCTACATAATGTTTTAGAAATTTTGACCTTTTCAAACACATCTTCTTGTCTTTCCTGTTTTTCTAGCGTGCTTTGCTTTATGTCTCAGGTTCCCAGATTAGTGACCTGGCAGAGTAGGGGAAAGAAGAGAGGTGTCAGGTAGATACCATCTTTGGAAGTCATCCCATTGTTTCTTTTTTTTAGAGGGTGGGGTGGGAAATGGATTATATTAGAGGTTGCATTTTGTGGCATGATCTAATTAATAATTTACAGGAGTGTCAGTGAACTGTACTGGATCACTAATTGAATTAAGAGGTCTCTGCATGAGGTAGAACTTTTTGATTTCTTACTCTCTCTTGTGATTGATTGTACTCGGTTGGTTGGTTTGTTTCTTGTTCCTCTGCTAATGTGTAGCATTGTGTCCTTAGCATTAAGAAGGAAGGAGGAGGGGCAGAAAGAGCAAGTGAAAGAAAGGCATATCAAATGGTGAAGGCAAAAGTGGAAATAGTGACATAGTCCCTGGCAGTTCAGAGAACTATTGCAGAGCTACAAAAAGGACACAATAAATGGTAGCAGGGGGAGGGTGGTTACCAGTCCTTAAGCTTTTTTCAGAGCCAGGTAAAATGTTTCTCATTATTCAAATTGCTAAATATATGCTTAGTATTCTAACATGGGGGCTGGCTCACAAGTGAGGACCCTAGTTTGAAGACACAGATTCTGGGTAAACAAAAGAAGTATTTTTACCACTTTTATTTGAGGTTTCTGAACTGACTTGTGTAGCAAGAATTTTCCAATATTATTTTTTGTTGGGTATTGCTTTACATTGGCATGAAGGAATCTGTGGCTGTTTGCTTACTATCTAACTCTGCTGTGTTTTTCTGCATTTTTGATCTCTGCTTTTAAAACCTTTGACAAATCAATCTTTAGGAGAGTTATAAGTCAAACTGGTAAGGGAAGAAATTGACTAATTTTGGTTTATGAGATCAAGATAGTGATCAGATTTCCATGTGAGGTCTACAAAGTTTACAACATTTTGTTAAGATGGGACAAGTATATCCCATTACCTAATAATTTTTTATGTAGGGTCTGAAAATTTATCTAACACTACTACATTGAGAAAGCTAAGAAAAGTACACACATCAGAGAATTACTCTAAATCAGGTGATAATTTAAATGCCATTTAAAAATGTAATTCTAAAAGAAACCCAACCATTCTAGTATTTACTAAATGTCCTAAATGACAGCTTGTTACAAAGAATACATCCTTCAGATAAGGGTGTTTCCTCTGATGGAAACGTTTGTGCATACATTCATAAACCAAAAAAAACCCCAGACACATTTAACATTGCAGCTTTGTTGCTATTTGTCCATTTGTTTGCTTTTTTTTTATTTTCAGAAATTTGTCTGATAGTAGGACTTATTGTTGTTCAGAATTTAATCTATGCCATTTTATTCCTTCCTTTCTTAATATAGAATCCTCTGTTCATAGTTTGTCCTGAACAACTGCAAGTGAGGTAAAAAACCCCAGTAGAAACAGATGAAGCGTCAAGTAACACAAGTTCTTAATTCAACTGCTTCAACATATATTACCAAAAAAGTGAGGGGAGAAAAGCCAGAAATGTAGTAGATTTAACTGAGCTTCAAAGTTTTCATGAGGAGTCTTTGAAAAAGTCTTGAAAAGCAGAGTGTTTTTTTCAGTTTACATGATAATCTTTTAAGATGCATAGTAAACACAAAACAGTCCTACTGCTTCTATTATCTGTTAAATTTTAGAGTACAACTTTTCTGAACATCATCTCTTTTAGCTGATTTCTATTTTAGCTATCTCCAGGCAGTTTCCTGATTCATATATAAGTGGTGCTTCCTTTCTCAAAATTCCTCTTTTGTTTGTTTCTCAGCAAGAGAAACTAATTTGACTGTTGAAAACTGCAAATTCACATAAAAGAAAATCTCTCCTGCTATTCTGAAAATGCAAGCTCAAAAGAATTTTCTTCCACTTAGTGTTTCACATGATCTGTGGGGTTTATGATAATGTGCTGGCTCTCCTGTCTCCCTTTGTTTGGCTTTTAAAAACCAGTCTTTGGCCAGGATTATTAGAAGAAGGGAATGTCATTTGTTGTTATGCCAGGCATGATTTTACTGGAAAAGCTTTAGCTCTGTACTATACACAACAAGTAAGGATAGCACTGCCATGTTGCATCATATGATTGCAGCTGTATAGCCTCTGTTTGAGGCTGAGAACTCTGTACCTGAGCAAGTCTACTCAAGTTTGTGCAGACAGATCTGAGCTTAACTCTGGCAACTGTCAGAGCAAGTCAGCCTGAACTAGCCTGTTATTCTGACCCGTTGCCATTCATGTGATACTGCTCCCAAGCTAAGGCATCCTGGGTCAACATCTATCTTCCCATAGATATGCCCTGTGAATGCAGTATCCTGACATTCTCCAATACCGAATCAATCTTTTAAGATCTTTTCCCTACATAAAAGTTGTATTACATCCATGCATTTATAGCTATCGACAGTTTTCTAACCTGGATGCATTAGTATCAGAGCACATTGTTACTATATATATAAGGATATGTCATGTGAATAAATCTATACACTTTGGAGTTTGTAGCATTGTTATTATGTTAGTAAAAACTTACAAAAATAACCATGCCTATATAGATCCTGTCTTGGGCAAAAAGATAAACGCCTAACAGCATACTGGAGAAACTTGGAGAAAAAGTTATCCCATAATAATGTGTTAAGATTTCAACTTTCTATTAAATGTATGGACATTAGCACATGATTCAGGTGGTTTTACTAACTGAACCTCTGGCTTTATCTAGTTTGCAGTTATTGCCGTTTGTAATTTTTACTTATGCAATAAAGTATCTAGACAACAGAAAGGGTTACTTTGCACAAGTAAACAGTTATGGGCAGGCAGAAGCAAGTTTGCTCCTCCCATGCTTCTAGCCTGAAGAATATGATTCAGCTCAAAGTTAGAAGTCCTTTAGAAGTGTTGTCATGGGACACTGCTCAGTCTGGTAAGTCATGGCATGAATTTATACTGCTAAGCAAAAGCTAGGCTGATACCACCCACCAGTTCACAACTGGCTGTAGTTAACTGCAAGGATGTCTCCAAAGAGTAGCTGTATGCTTACAGAACCAGATCAGTGCATAGAATAAATTTTACCTTTTAAGCTCTTTTCTCTACAGCCCAGCAGTAAAAGAAATTTTCAGTTAATTTTAACTGTGGGTGCCATCAGGGATCATGCAGACACAAGCTGTCATGTTTTCACTATCAGCTTTCGACCAGACAGGAAATTACTGTCAGAGAAGCTGGAGCACAGTATTATTTACTTCATTCTTTGTTCTGCCTGATGTCTGGATTATAAGAAAATATTCATTGAGCTAAAGCTCTATTATACATGGAAGGGATACTTCAAAGTTATTCTGTATTGACATTGGGTACTGTGCTATATTGCAGGGTCTTAGTTATGTTTTGTTTAGAGTTACTGAAAACACTTTCATCTTCACCTATCTCTTTTTCCCACAATTCTTTATTCAGTTCATCCACTTACATTTTTTTATTCTCTTGACATATTTTCAGGTAGTCCCTAATTCTTTCAAGACTCTCTTTCCATGTGTGACAAATCCTATTTTCAGATATTCAGCTCCTGTTTCTACTACATTTAATACAAACTCTTTCTTTAAATCTTTAGAAAGTTTCTGGCTAGAGCTTCAAACACTCACTGATTAGGTCTGAGTCAATATTGTAGTAAGAAAACAGCAATTACTACCATGGTGTGTTTGGTTTTTAGCTTTTCTTACTATTTTCTTTTATGGTGTAATTTAACTGCAGCTTGATTAGATTGTTTCCACCTCGAATGAAACAATATAGACAGTCAAGCCGTGAACAAGGTTTATTAGAATAAGCCTCTTCTTTTATCATACAACTGTTTGTAGCAGAACATTTTTCCGACTAGAAGCTATAGAAATTCAAATGTACTATTTATAATGTATTGATTGTACCTCCTTCTGTCGCTGCTGTTAAGCAATTTGCTATATGTACCTCCCCTCCCTCCAACAGCTCTCTATATTTAACCCGCATGCCTAGGTCTTGTTTCTACAAGTTCTGCACTGGCTGTAGCATGCCACGTCTGAGCTGAAAAAAGAACTAAATCCCTTGGGCCAAATTCATTCCTGGAGTTGCTTGATTGAACACTGTGCATTACACTGAGCACAGATTTGGCTCATACCTGACTTTGTCAGCATTCGCTGTGCTGTAACTAAGTAACAGGAACACTGTCATTAGGGGACAGATGAATAGCTTTCTCTAAGATCATTAGAGCACTGAGCACCTTTAAGGAGCGAAGAAATCTGTGAAAGGAGGAGTTGGGGAAAAGGACACCGCTCCTTTTAGAGTCTGTGTAACAGGACTGATAAGCTATTCCTGTGATGTGATTGAATGTGACTGAATACTGCAGACTCTTGGACTCTTATTCTATAAAATCCACGTCAGAGCAGCACAGGAAAAGATCGGAGGGAAAAGCTTCTGCTGTACTGAGAAAGGTACATATTTATATTTTCTTATTTCTCAGACTTGACATGATTTGTTATCTTAGACAATGTCAGTGTTTTAAACAGCAGTGAATATGAAAGCAGCGGTGTTTTCCACATTCTGACTGGTACTCATTGTGAGGAAGCCAGTCCGTGGGCAGTAACAGCTTTCACAGAGAAAGAATAGGACATATTTCTGTGTAATGCATTTGTATTGTATTGTAAACCTTGACAGTTGAAAGAAGTGAGATGAGATAACCCTGACTAAATTGAAAATGTAATTTATGGCTATAAGTATGCTGGAATTTGGTACTTACTTGTATTCAAGAAAAAGCTGAATGCAAGTCGAGCTTCAATTCAGTCATATTTGACTGAATAGCTGCTTTTACAAATGTGTTGCTGCAGCTGTATTTTATGGGAGATTTCATTCTCCAGAGGGAGTTCTGCTACAGCAAAATGTCTGTGAAGAACAGACAAAAAACTAGTATTTTAGCTTGCTAGCCCTGTTGCTGCTTATAGAGTATCTTTCTGATGCCCTTTACAGACATGCTTTACCTTCTGTCCTTTAAAAACAAACTGTTATTTACTAATACTGTCAAGCACATGTCAGATTGATGATCTCCATAAGCAACCTTTACTTTATCTCTGCGCTTTAGCTTACTTTTTTCTGCTTACTCAGCCATGGATAACTCTAACAAAGCCCTCAGGTTCAGTGTCTCACACATTTGCACAGCATTGCAGTATTTAAATGCAAAAGAAAATTTTCCTGATTTACAGTGTTAGTTTGCATTGGTGAAAAAAAAAGAGTTTAACTACATTAACACTGCAAACAACTTGTCACTCAAGTTTAGCAATATTTCTTCGCAGCCTGCAGCTGGGATCAGGTTTATCTCTGCCAGTCTCACACTGTTGTCTTTCAGCATTCCTTCAGGATCACTAGAGTCAGAACTGGCTGGGAATTTTCTGAAAAAAATATAATTTTGGCAGCAGTTGTTGAAACCAAATCTTAATGTGTGAGGCCATCCATACCAGTTTTGCTAAAACTCTCTCAGGACAGATTTCTCAGAAAGCAATTTCTAGCTAAAGTAAAAGACACACTGTGCTGACTCCAACTACTTTTCTGGGGATAGCATTCACTCAGGATTTGAGACCAAGGTCTCATGCCCTGCTCTGTCTCAGTTAGGTTGCCTCTTCCCATGCAGTGCTTTGATTACCTGCTGTTCTGTGGTGGATCCCACCTTGCCTGGCCTGTTAGAGCTGTTCATTTCCATAGAAATAAGCCATCATTTCAGCAGTGATTTCCTTCCTACTCTTTAAGATCCCTGAGTGGGTGTCTTCACTACCAAGTTCCAGTCGTGCACTCCCTGTGACCTGAAGAGCAGCTTGTGGAGAGCAGAAAGCTGGGAGAGAGACAGGTTTACACTAGATTAGCTGGTAGCCTTGGAAGCAGGGCAGGAGCACAGAGTGGGGATTTGGGACGCTGAGGATTCAGCCCTTGATCTTTGTAATACAGAGACAGAATATGAAATAGGTCTGTCACAGGTGATTATGCTGAGGACAGCTAGCCATATTGGTTTTTCCTCTTTCAGCCCTTTCTCCCTACCTCTATTTGGGGCAAAATCATTCAATAGGACCTTGTTTTACACCTTGGAGAACATGAAAGTCTCAGCTGAGAAAACTTCTAACAGACCAGCTCCTGGTGTGCTGACAGGGCAGAGCACTCTCTACTTCTAGCAGTCTACTGCCTCCCGGGTGGGATTTGTACAATTCAGCTGTGCTGTGCCAACCACTGTCCTCAAACGTTAGTACATCTAGAATTCTGGAGTCCTTATTCTGGGAATAAGGTCTATCAGAAACAAATGCTTCCTAGGGGTACCTGAAAGGATCTTATTCCTGAAAAGCTGTCTTTGCTCAAGGTCTAGCAAAGTGCATTTCTTATCCTTGAAGACTTCTCTCACCCCAAACTTTTAATTAAGCATTTAATCATATGCTCACTAGGCAAGTCTGGATCAGAATGCTACAGATCCACATGGACCTGCTTGTTGGATGGAGATGAGGCCTCTCTTCGTGGCCAGTTTATTCTAAATTCCACTCTTCTTTTTGGGGCACATAACCCTTATACAAACCTTTTCCTTTGGGCAGTAGCACAGAATACCACTTAGACAATGGCTGCTGTGAAGGGAGTTTTAAGTGGGTAGCAATTATGCTAATTGAAATCTAGCTGGGGAGAATGGATTTAAACACCCTGATGAAGCTTAGTAGGCATAGGCACTTTTCTGTTCCTTTCATTCAGTAAGAAGAAAACTGTATTTGTTTCCTTTCAACCCGAGACGAGAGAAAAAGACAAGACAAAAGGCCGAGAGGGGGAAATCACCATCAGAACTTTGCATTTATAGAAGTCAGAATTTTTGTAGTCATGGTAGTGAAGTTAAATGTTAGTAATTTGAAAAAAGCTAGGAAGAAGGAAATGTAGATTTCATGGAAGAAATACTTACTGAAAAACTCTATAAAGTCTGTTCAGCTTGTTTTCATGATGTCAGTGGAAAATCTGAATGTCAAACTCCCAGGCTCAGTTTCCATTGAAATACAAACTATTCACATTTGGCAATATGCTGATTATTCTTCACAGTATTGCACTCATTTGAAAATACATAAACAATAAGGAAAGAATAAGAGGTTAAAAGATCTTTTTTGACCTCTCAAAGTACTAAAATATGAAGCTGTTGAATTGTGTTGCCTACAGCAACAGGATACAATACATTTGGCAGAAGTTAGTTTAGACTTTCTGACCAAAATACTCTGCCTTTCTTGCTCTGGGAAAAGATTGAGAAGAGCAAAATGCCACAAAACAGAGATTGCCTCAGTCAAGACAGCATAGGAGACAGAGTCAGGAACTCCAGTCCCAGTCATGGCACAGCAAAGATCTCCTCTGGCCGAATGCAGAGCAAAGGACATTGTGAAAATATATGTAGAGATGTGCTGACTCTTCTGCATTGTTTTCTCAGTGCTTCTTAACAGCTAATATATCCTTACTAACATGGAAATCCTCTGCATACTTTACTGCATGGGGTACTTAAAGGCATAATTTCAGCAAAAGCTTTTAAAAAGTTTGAACTTAAACCTTTTTAATCCTTTTCTAAAAATAGGGGGTACACCTAACTACTTCACACAGATACATATATTAGAGAGTTTAATCTGTTCATTTGTATGGCCTTTGTAAAAATACTCTAGAAAATTGTTGCAGTATTACATTTTGCAGACTTAGCAGCAGTATCTCTGCAATGAGTTAGGCCCTGTTGTCCCCAAGAACTTTTTACTATTGTAGACCATTTCTATTATCCTCAGTACCATGAGACCAATGGAGAGATTCTTTCGTGAATGGTATAAATTTAACAAGCACTCCCCATTCACCAGGTTATGTGAACTAATAAAGTCTAAATTAGATTCTAACCCTTTAGCATCAGAATGCTGAAGTACTGTCTGGATGCTTGGAGACTTGTAATAAACTCTTAAACAGCCAACCAGTACTTGGCAGTTAGATTAAATGCATGAAAAATTATAACTAGATTGGATGTAACACTATCTTTCCTCAAAGGGCCTGATTTGTCAGCAGGCTGAAATCACTTAAGGAAAGTGTTTGAAGCACTGTCTCCACATTTTCCCTGTTGTTCATAAACTCAAGAATAATAACATCTCATAGATGTTGTCTGTCTTGGTATCCCAAAACTGATCTCTTTAGTTAATGCAGATAATAATGCACTTTGCCTTTCCTCAGGTGTTATCCATATACCCATAGCAGGGACTTTTCTGGCAAAGATTAATTCAGCTTTACAAGATCTTGAAAGTTACATAAATAGCAGTAACTTTAATTTACTGTTGTGGCAACAAAGAGGTAGGTAAGACAGCTCACCCAAGATCTGATCAGCAAAATAATCCCAAAAGGAGACTCAAACCTAAGTCCTCTGACTAAGGATCACAAAGTTTAGTCTCACTTCAGTCCTGGAGAATAGCAGTCTAACGTACATGCTGTCTTTGCAGGAAAGATTTTTTTGTGATTAAGTTTAGGACTTCATTTTCAGTACAAAGTAAAGCAATATCAGATTACCCAAGCTAAAATTGTAATGAGAGGTTCTGTAATTATGCTTATAAGGGTTCACCTTGATTAGAAAATTGTTCTATCCAACAGTTTTCAACCTCACAAGTATTTTAATTTTTGTCATCTCCTATTTTTGCATCTGTAAGAAATGAGGTCTTGTTAATTACTCATAATGTAATGAACTAAAGTTTAGAATAGGTGAATAATCAGATATACATTTTTAATCCACTAAGTGTGAAATTCTCTAAGGCATATGTGTCCTTATTAAAACTCAGAGCATTTAAAGGTGTTTATTACAGCATCTTTATTTTTCTTCTCAGTAAATATCAGGTTTTAAGCAGGAGGAGGTTGTTTTGGAATCTGAGAGAGAAACAGTAGCAATCAGTAGTTTAGATCAAATCTCCGTAAACCTTCCTCTAAGAGCGTTATGAAAACTTCATACTGTTTTTATGAAACACAGAAAAAAAAATCTCCATTTGAATTCATCTGGTTACTCAGAGTAACTTTAAAATTTGATGTTAACGATTGTTCTAATCCCTGTTTTTTTTTCACTTTGGGAAATTCTAAGACCAATTATTTTTTAACAGTACATGGAAATAAATGACCAGAAGGATTGATAAATAGCATTACTGAAAGATCCTTATTGTAACCTTTGGTGAAATGGCTGGAGTCACCTGCAGAAGATGAAAGACCAGGATGCATTGTTTTGTGCTCCATCACATGGGCATTTTTATGGTTTTAGAAAAACTGGAGATTATGTAATAGTAAGAGAGTAGTGAATCCCCTAATTTAACAACTATTGTCGTAATAATAGATCCCTAACTCTGCGCCATTCACCTGATATTTCTTTTATAGCCATTGGAATGACGACTTAGGTATTTTGTCTTCAAGGGCAGGTAAGTTGGGGCAGCAGATTCCCACAATTTGTGTTTTCTTCTGTCTTTGAAAATATCTTTTGAAATCTGTGTAAGCTGAAACAGAGGTAAATGCTGATCATTTGATTATGGTTTGCATCAGGGAAAAACTGAACTGCATTATGAAATTATGATTTGGTCTTATGAAACTTGCCAAAATGAGTAAGACTAGATGCATAAGAAAGTAACCCAGTGCTTTAGAAAGACTCGTCAGTAGTTTGACAGGTTTGGGCATGAAATTTTAATATGTTTTCTTTTAAACTCTGTCTTCTCAAAAGCAGATTTAGTGATACCTGTTATTCATTCCTTTCCATAATGTTATCCCTCCAGTTTTCTGTTTATTCCCTTGCTGAATTTTTCATTTTGCCTACTATTTTCCACTTCAAATTTTAGCTTTCAAAGAGAAGACTCACTTTATCATGGTGTTTCTAATGCACAGAAGAGGTTGCAGTGCTAACCTGTGTATTTGGAATCTCAGTACAAGCATTAAATAATAAGAGTGACTGCCTTGTAATAAGTGGTTATGAGAAACTTGACTATGTGCAAGTTAAGTTTTATTGCATATTTAATGAATCTCATGAATCCACATTAAAGCTAAAATTACAGTTGCATTTTCTATAGCTGTCATAACATGACTGTCTCTGAGGTAGTGGTAGTTTTAAATTGGTTGAATTACACACTTAATTTTCATATCAAATATTTTCCAGCTAAGAATATGAAAGCAATTACCTATTCTGGTGACGAGCTTTTTCTCCTCTGGGTGCATGACCATCACCAATGCATCTTGCTCTTGGCAGACTGCTTTTATGGTCTACTGCTATCACGAAATTTATTTTCACATCTAAGAAGAGAGAAATTAAGAGGGACAAACTTTGAAAAAGAAACTGTGTTTTAAAAAGAAAACGGAAAATACGATATGTCTCTTTTGGTCCTTTTAAAAGTTACCTTCTCTGGAAAGTAGTTTTCAAGATAATTGCCTCCCAGAGGCTCTCTGCTAAGAACAACGCATACTGCCAGGTTATGTGGGTGCTGGGGTCTTATAAAGCTGCCATAATAATAAAAAAAACCCCAACCCAATAGTTGAAAAACATTTCTTGATACAGCAGAAAAAGTGAACTTGTCTATGAATGGAAGAAAGCAGCATGTACAATATAGGTTGTGCCTACCTGTGAGCAACCTCTGCGGATCTGTGGAGTCAGGTGGGTCTGCTCTTATGTATGCTAGCATTCATGTGGGACTCAGAAGTGCAAAGGTCTAACTCAGGCACTGTAAGAAATAGATCCCTCTGAACACTTGATCTTAGGACCGGTCAAGATTAATTGCTTCCTTGCTTAAGGTTTAGGTCTAAGACCATCCCCAAATCACACACATTTGAGCTTAAATGTATAACTTTTTTTTGTCTTCTTGACAAATATGTTACACAAAATGTGTAAATAAACAAGTGCTACCAGCCACACACCAGTCTAGATATGAAGGAAGAGAAATGCAGGTCAATATTTTGCCTTCAGCGGGGATTCTTGGGTGAACTTGAAGCGATAAAATTTCATAACTGAAGATCCAAAATTCATTACCCAGGTGGCCCAGCAGAACTATCAGTTGTTGCCCTTCCAGACAAGCTAAATGGCTGTCAGCCTCCTCGTGCTTTTGCGTAAGGAATGGCTAGAAGAGATAGAAAGCTATCTGCATGGTTCAGAAGTGTATCCCAGATTATACCTTTTCTTCAAGCTAGTTGCATCTTGGTATCAGGATGTCACAATGCAGTACGTGCTGTGGGTGGCAGCGTAAACACAATCTATACCTTTGAAAATATAGGGCATATGCATCTCAAACAAGGGATCCTTCTCTACACAAAGTACACACTTAAAAAACAACAAAATCTTTAAAAGGATCATAGAATCATACAACGGTTTGGGTTGGAAGGGACCACAAGGATCATCTAGTTCCAACCCCCCTGCCATGGGCAGGGATACCCTACACTAGACCAGGTTGCCCAAAGCCCCATCCAACCTGGCCTTGAACACTGCCAGGGATGGGGCCTCCACAGCTTCTCTGGGCACCCTGCGCCAGGGCCTCACCACCCTCACAGTAAAGAATTTCTAATGTCCAATCTAAATCCCCCCAGATCAGATGAAGTTACTAAAAATCAGCAGGTCTAATCCAATTTGAGTGCTTTTCCCTGCTCTGGCTAACAAAGGCACATTAAGAAATACCATTTCACAGGCTGCAGACAATGAAGAAGCTGACCTTCTTTAATACATAGGCTTTAGAGCATATGATGTCTTGTAATTTTGGTGGGAAAAATAAAACAATGGAAATCTGGTTTGCTGACATACCCTTCCATGCCTGGGAAGCAATGAGAAAGTGAAGGGATAGGATTTTACTGTCAAGCAGGTCTTTTTTTTTTTAAGGTATAAAAAGAAATCTTCACAGTCTGTTCACTGTCCAAAAAAGAGGTCTCAGCATTCTTGCGGGACAGGGAGTGGGGCTGAGTTAGCCTACAAATGCTCTCTTCCCTGTTTTAAGAAATCTTACCAAATAGTCTGATATCTATACTAAGCAATAAAGGAAGAAAGCTGTTCCTCAAAAAATACACCACCTAGCTGATCCTGCAGCTATCATCCATTTTTGCTGTCTGATGGACTTTTGAAGGGCAGCCCCGAACATGCTGACAGAATCCTGTAGTGCCAAACCAACAGCCTGTGGCAAGTTGTACTCAGAGGATGCCAAAGTATCCATTGTAACTCGAGGATTTTGTCCGGCAGTAGTGTGAAACAATTCTGAATGCCAACAGTCTTCAGTTCTAGATGGACCTGAATATGGTTGGAGTGCCACAAAATGAGTCACTGGTGTACGGAGCTCACGCAGTTTCCCTTGTCCAGAGGCAGGAAGGTCCATCAGCACTCACCATACAATCAACTAAGCCATGAAAGCCAAGTGAAGACAAGCCAAGTGAAGTTAGAGAGGTATTTTTCTGTTAAACTAATGATATTTTAGTAGCCCAATCCAAGTTCTCAGAGAACAGATAACATGGAACATCTTCACGTAGAAGAACTAGAAAGAGCAGAAGTCCTATCTAGAAGGCACGAGATGATGAGCCTGATCAGTAGAACTACTAGAGCATAGAAGGGAAGAAGAATTGACATCCAGGTCTTCATGATCCTGGTAATGTAAAGATCTTATTAGCTAGGAAACAAAATTCAAAAAGTCCAAGCGGCAAGATTTTCATGTGCTAATGATGCTGGCAAGCCCTGAAAGGAAATGTCTTAAGTCAGATTTTGCAAGGAAAGCATTAAAGGTAGTATTAGCATTGGCAGCTACTTGAAAGCAAACAACTTTTAGCTGCTCCAAGCAAATCATACTTGCTATGCAACAAAGATCAGTGAATGGGTGAACAAACATTGGCTGTACTGTAGGTTGAGCATATCTCCATGGAAACTCAGTCATCTTCTGAACTCAAAATCTCTTCTGCCTGATGATTCAAAATCTAAAGCAGTGGGGTAGATTTTTCTTATGTATAATGTGTATGTGTCAAGTCCCACTAAAGAAGGGAGGTCTGGCCACCCACAGAATTAGGATTTTCCTGGGACAGTTTTGGGGGAAACAAACAAAAAAGGGAAGCAAGAAAAGGTAGCAAGAGATCTGGGGAATATTTGACTAATCATATAGCAGCTTTACCTCTGGTCTTGGGCAACTTAGCAGAATTTTTGAGGATGTTGTAGCTCCTGTTGGACCAGTGGTTTTGCTGAACTCCAACTAGGTAGAACATCACTACAAGTGCAAGTGAAAACTGCTCACTGTTTTTAGCAAGCTGGAAGAAGAAAGAGATGTAATAGAAATAATCAGAGACTAGGAAGAGTTGAGTATCATATTCTTTAAAACCCAGTGCAACCCAAGGCAGCCTGCAGAGGTTAAGAAATGGATTCTAAATCCTTTAGACCTGCGTTCAGATGCCTATGTAGACTTAAAGAACAAATGAACTTGGCATTCTTTCATCCAAATACTAACTGGAGCACATTCCAACTTGTGCTCTCCTCCTGATGTGCAACTGTCAGCCCCGCTTGTGGGAAGCAGAGGTGGAAAACTGGAGGTGTTATAAGCTACATCATCAGAAATAAGGTGTGCTTTGGGTTGTACCAGAGGAGCTTTGCATGCAGTGAATCGTCAGGCAAATCACAACCCTTAGTTTGGCACTTTCTCAAAGGCTAAATCAATTCCTTCATTTTAAGAACCCTTTATCAGATCTTTTCTGCCGTGACTCCTGCATGGAATTAATTGCACCTTTCTGTATACTGCCTTGCCTGAAATCCATCTGAGTAAATGGCTTTGATAGGATTTATTGCTTGAGCTGTACGAGGTGACATGCATCCCATCTGCTAAGCTTTATGTTCAGATGTCCTAAAGTTACAAACAGAAACACACACCAACCATTCTGCATGTACATAGGCACTTGCAGGTATGACACTGAATTTCAAGGGGAGAATAGGCACAATCCCATCAGAGAAGTACAGCGTGCCCTTTTGTTATATTTCTTGAACTTCATGGGACCCTGAGCTTTTCTCTGGTTCAGGGATTCAGCTTCATGTTTTTATACCAGTGAGAAAACATCCCTACTTTATAAAAGGAAATGTATCTTTTGTTCTCAAAAGTAGCAGATCGATGAGTTGTGTCAAAGGTTTTGTAAGTAGGGAAAAGGCTACTATCTTCTGCGAACCATTCGACCTGGGTCCCTCTGCAGCAGGCTCTGAAAGGAAGGAAGCAGGTCGAATCCTACTGAAACATCAAGCCCAGCTTCTCTGTGGAGTATGCAAGAAGGGCAGAAGCTAGCAAAGAGGTCTACCTGCAAGGTATTAACTTAGGACCTGCAGACTAATTTAAAACAGAACATTACTTAACAGTGCCCAGTTTCTGCTGATACTGTGTTCAAAATTAAAGGGTGAGACATTCCATATTTTCTTACCAAGACCAGCTTAGAAGTTTCCCAATGCTCAAAAATTAGGAGAGTGGAATCACATGCAGGCTCTAATTTAAGATTTTAAATCCCTTGAAAAATGGCTGGAACAGATTTGATACTGAGAGGCTCCTTGTGCAGTGGCATGCTTGGAGCCAGGACTGAGCAGATGTGTGGGGGAAGGGACCAGAGCATTAAAGCAAGCTACTTGTTGACTGCCTGTAAAATTGGCTTCTAAAGGGGGTGCCGCAGAGCACCATCCATCACCAAGTGACAGAGAGTAATATTCAGCTTTTCTGGACAATATAATAATTAACCTCTGTGTGTTTTCCTGTTTAGTATAGTTGGTTGTGGGTTATTCAGCTTAATATTTATGAAAAGGATAGCACTCTCCCGTGCCACCTTAACCCTGGGCTGTTTTTCTCTTTCCTTCCAGATGCTAGAGAGCTCTCCGGTCCTCTTGTTCATTGTCCTCATCCTGCTTTTCATTTTGCTGCTCTTTGTGGTACTCATCAGGAAAAACGGCACTGCTGCCCTTATCTGGAATGAAATAATCCGGGAGAAAATAACCAATTTCATCATGAATCAGAGCAAAGAACAGAGGATTTTAAATTTCGTGCTGCAGAATGCAGTCCGAGGAGATCCCTGTAGTGTGCTGGATGCTATAGATAAGTACTGTTCCCAGAAAGAGTGGGCCATGAATGTGGGCAATGTAAAAGGTAATTACTGCAGGGATCAGCACTTGAAAGATCCTTCAAGACTAGCACAGTGCAGGACATCTTATTGAGTTCATAGTAACTTTCATCCACTGCAAAACAAAACCCAACCCACAACAGCCTTGTAGTCAGCAGAGTAGTTCTGTAACAGTAATGCATGCTTCTGCAGTTGTCTTTGAGGAGTATCCAGTGAGTAATCCAGAAAGTCATAGGACCAAATCTGGGTTTGTATGTTGCATACATTGCAAGTGTGTAAGCAGAGGGTAACAATTTATGGGAAAAATCTAGGGTTGTGTTACAACTCAGTTCCTATACATGGTGGTCTTAAGGCATTCATTAAGTACTCTCAGATCCTTATTGAAAAGATAGTAAACTGAAAAAAAAAAGTATTTTAAACTATATGAATTTTGTGTATGCAAGCATAAGTTATAAGTTACTGTTGAAGGGAGAAATTCTACCCATGTAATATACAAAATCACCTATAGACATTGTTGCTACTTAGCAAGTAAATCTTGTTGTTCTTGCCTAAAGAAAAGTATGCAGACAAAATATTTTTTTCTTAAAAAACTGCAGGAAAGCGACAATCTTTTCAAAAAACTGTAACGGCAAAATGTTAACATGTTCCCTAATTAATTAGACACAAAAGTACCTCTTGCTGGGAAATTGCAGGGGAAATTTGCTTAGTCTGGGATGAACATAGCTAATGAAACACAACTGTAAGCATTGTAATAAAAATGCTTCTCTGTCACGGATACATTTTGTGAAACTAGCTCCTCCGCATACCAGGCTGGGGTACTTAGGGCAACAGAACAGTAGGTGGTGGCTGAGTAGGAATCCTTAAAGCTCTATCATTTGATCATTTGGCATTACATTCTTAAAAATTTCACTCTAGTTTTGCTCTGACAAGATGACCTTTCCCCTCAGATAAAAGCCATCAAAGTTAATGCATCTTTAGTTGCTATGATTTTGAAAGCAACCACCTGATCTCAAGATGCAAGCATCATCATTACACTACTCATAAACAAATTACACGCAGGAAAATATCACATAATGAAATGTATATGTACATTAAAAAATTCCATGGCTCAGTGTAAAATCTCTTCAAATACTTTTTCAGGTTAGTTATCTAATTTCTAGCCATACAAGTAAGAGGAGACAGGTTTCTCACAAATAATTTTCTTCAGAAGGACTGAGGAATGTAGTACACTGTCACTTCTTTTTGGGAACATTTTTTTGTTAACAATTGACTAATGTTTTCCATCCCACAAATTCCTCTAGTGAATCCAAGTATTTTGCAACTTTAAAACTAGTCTTTTCTTTTTTCCTTTAAAAAGAAGTATTTATGATAATAAACTTTGTATCAGACTGCATGTAACATTTGCAACAATTATGAGCACTCAAAATTCAGGAGTTAGATATTTCCCAAACATTATCAATTTCTGCAATAAATTCTTGGAAAAAACCTCTGCATTTTCCTCTTGTAACATTATAAATATTTTAGTTAATTCAGACTTCCTTATTCAGAAATGTTTATACAGTGAAACTAAGATCTTTTTAGTTGAAAAGTTGTATTTTGAAACTTAGAATGTCCATGATCAACTTGATCACAGATAAGCCAATTTGCAAAGGATACAGTATATAATTTGACATCAACCCTTAATGTCCTGAGCAACTTGGTATATTGACTTTGTAAGGTGTTTCTTTTGTCACTAACTTGCTCTTCTGTACTAAAACAATTTTATTACAAGTTAACCTATTTTAATTTTATTCAGGTTTAATTCTAGACAAGACAGTGGAGGAGGTCAATCCATCAGTTGCACTGGAGCTGGGAACATACTGTGGCTACTCAGCAGTTAGGATTGCTCGGCTACTGAAGGCAGGAGCTCATCTTCTCACTGTGGAGTTCAACCCAGAATTTGCTGCTATAGCTAAACAGATGATAGAATTTGCTGGAGTACAAGATAAGGTAAGTACCATTTGTCTCTGGTTGGTATGAGGAAGCAATACATGGAGAGTGGGGCTTTATCCATAGAAAAAACAGTAATAGGTTTGAATTTGGTTTTTTACTTGTCAAGCAAGTACGGCACACTGAGTGTTTGGCAACATGAAGTGTTTAACCATCAAGCTTGATCGCAAGGAAAAGCTACCTGTGTCCATGCAGGGGATCAAGGTCATCTGCTTTTTTGTATATACAGTGCAAGTGAGCTAAATTTGTTAGCATCAGTCAGGGGCCCAAGTACAATGCAGACAGAGCTGAGAGTCAGAGTAGAGAGAAACAAAACAAAATCACCCAAATCCATATTTGGAACATAACTGAGCTGATTTGTCAGAAAGAAAAGGAGTTACTTGATGTAACTCTATGAAATAATTCAACTGATGCAACATGGAACTATACAGGATTGCTCATGTCTGGCCATAACTTAAAATGTGCTTTTTCTTAATGGTTCACAATTCATAGATGGATTTGCATTTCAGGTAAAACTCCTAGAAGGCCCTTCAGAGGAAATTATCCCCCAGCTGAAGAAAAAATATGAAGTGGATACTCTGGATTTTGTCTTCCTGGACCACTGGAAAGAGAGATACACACCAGATACCATCCTGCTTGAGGTCAGTTTGCACAATTCCAGTCTTAATAGTAAAATTAATTTTTTTTTTGCCTAGGTCTGTGGTGCCAATAGAGCCTTTTGATTAAAAACTATTTTGGTAGCACAGCTAGGTATCATCTTCTGTAAGTCTTTATTCCACCTTGACTGCAAAGCAATCTTCGGAGGAGTGCAGACTGCCCCACTCAGGCACTTGCTATGGAAGTGCTGTCCATCTCTATCTCCAGCGCCAAATGTGGAAAAATTATGCTCGTTTCTTACCAAGCTGCCTTAACCATCACTGTTTGCATTAGAAAACTAGTTGTCTGTAACAGCAGTAGGCAATGATAGGCGAGGTAACTACTAGAGGACTTCTGGACGGGAAGGTATTTTCAAGTGTTAAATAATTGAGATTGACAACATCTGTATCTATTGCTACAGCATGTACAAATACTCTCCTAGCTTTGGAGCTGCAGGCTGCTAAGATTTTCTACAACTGCCTATTTGTATGGAAGTGTAATTTTTCAATTTTCTTCACAAATAAATCCACTGTTTTTCAGGCTGCCTCTTACATTGAGAGCCTGCCAACTACTTCCTGACCCCTGCTTGAGGACTACAACATTATTTTCTCATCCAGGCTCTCCGTTTTTTAATTTCAGTCCTGTCCTCCAGGTAGCTGTTTGAAAAGGGAGCTTATTTGGGGTTGAACAACCAGTATTGAATTTACACAACAGCAGCTGAAGAAAACGTTTCCTTCCTGCAGTTATTTTGTGCCCAGGGAATGTTTTTTTTTTTTAAACTAGCTGTGTAAGGATGACTGAACTCTTTCCACTGGGAAGAGCTATCACATCCTTATCAGAGCTTAACCTTCACAACACAGCCAAAACAAACAGTTTAGTTCCATCATAGCGGTCAGTCTGATGCAACCGTGATACAAAGTTGCTTTGCTTAAACAATTTATGAAATTAAGAGGAAAAAGATAAAGATCCCCACATTTTCTCAGATGTTACAAACCTTCTAAAATGCAATTTTGACATGTGTTGCAATATGAATAGTAAATATGAAATATTAATGGAAAATATTCAGATGAAATATATATTGAAAGTGGCCCAGACAGCATTCCTTTTCATACACTTCTAGAAAAGCCTGATACAAAGAGCATCTGAAATCCTGATGACCAGTGGAAAATACAGCATGCTGTCACTTGTAGTCTTCTATAAGTTGTGCAATAGAAACAGGCTGGAGGATATTTGCTATGTCTCTAAAATTGCTTCTACTGTGCTGACTGGTGTTCAGTCACCAGAGGCAAAAGCAGTAAGCTAAACAGCCTCCACAGCACACTCATCAACAGGACTTCTCTAATATACTGGGAGCGACAAAAACCGTGCCATGTTTTGGCTACAACTGCTGCCTGTAACCGCAAGGCTGCCTGATTAACTACAAACTGTTCTAAAAGAGCTGGTAAGCTCAGATAAGCAACTTCTGCTAGACAAAAATACCAGTAAAATCAGGTTTTTAGGTGTACTTGAGGATAAACATTGCACTTCAGGTGAATATTGCAAGTTAATTATGCCTTATGGAAATTTGTCAGAAGGATCTTCATTGTGCACAAACCCTGCTTCATGCCCTGTTCCTGAACAAAGTGGCAGAAAGTTGTACAAGATGAAACGAAAACAAGTGCAGAAAGTCTCTCTTATTCTTTCAGTGGTTTTGGAGTTTGAGTGAGACTGGCCAAAGCAGCCTGGTACATGGCAGTCTCTCAGGTAACCTTAAGAGCTACTACAACATTTTAACATCGTATTAAAAAGTTTTCAAAAAACAGTCATGAGAGCCAAAACTGTCTTACTGATCATGTAGACATAGTTGGAAACAATCTGAGCAGCAAACTGCACACCTCTACTGCACTTGATTTGCAATTTCAGAACCTGAATGACCCAACATATTATCAGCAACTCTAATGTTCTACTGATTGTGTTAACGGAAAAAGTCAGCACATTAAACATGACCACAAAGGATTGGCGAGTTACTCAGCTTCTCCCATGTCTTCTCTTCCCCCTAAACCCCATAGTACAATGGGTTTTTGGATGCAGGCACTTGAGTATGACACAATTAACAGGAAAGCACATTACATTCAAGCCAATGTCTGCTTAACAGCCACCATGAAGCAATTTCTCTTCTTTCTAGGAATGCAACTTGCTGAAAAAAGGCTCAGTTCTTCTGGCTGACAATATCATCGTCCCAGGAGCTCCAGAATTCATTAAGTATGTCCGCAACAACCCCCGTTTCCAATGCACTAGCTACCCATCTCACCTGGAATATATGAATGTGGAAGATGCTATGGAAAAGGCTGTGTTTTTGGGATAGAGAGCGCCATTAATACTCAACTTTTGTTTCAAATTATGTAAATGCAACTACACATGTTAACTTGTCTATGCTTTAAATTTTGGGATGGTGGGGTTGGATTTTTTTTTTTTTATATTTTGGAGCCTGTAATTAAAGCAAGCGCTAGTAGAGATTTTTTTAGATCAGGTGGAAACTAAGATCAGGAGTAAGTAGGGTAATTGCTCAAAGGTCTGTTCCATTGTTTCACATAATTCAGCACACTCAAGGTGATGCACATCGCATTGTTTTGACGAACACATCATCAAACAACAGTCTTATTTTGGGCTCAAACAAAAGGGTGAGGTAGAGAAAGTTGCTGCAAGTTCTGAAGTTGCTGCAAGTTCTGAAGACTTCTGTCCCCAAGCAAAACTGATTAATCAGTATCAAGAGTGGAAAAAATTGTGATGCAAGATTAGATCATTTCAGGAGCCCCGATTCTGTTAAATTAATTCCACTTAATGCAGAAGGCTCCTATTGCAGTATCAGATTTTTGCATAGTTACTGCAGAAGATAGTACTTTCTATGTGAAAGACCCATGCAGTGAAGAGAAAATAGAAGAATTGTGCAGAAGACAAAATTATTAATCTGCCCATGCAGAGGTAGGGGAAACTGAAGTAGTAAATAGATTGAAATAAACACTGTAACAGACAGGTAAGAAAAGGTGCAGGCTCTTTCCAAAAGAACGCCAAAACCACATAATATCAGAGACCTTGCAAAAACACTCATATTTACTTATCCTCTCATTATATTGTATATACATAGTGTGTGCTTTTTAGGGACAGGGCAAGCTACTTACTCTGAAGAGCTGTGTGTGTTTAAGACACTGTATAAAAATAAAGACCAGAGAGAATGGGTTTTACCAGGTAGGTCCTGCAAACCCTGGTTAACCTCAGTGCTGACACTATTGTGGATAGTGATGGTTGTCATTGAGAAGATACAAAGCCAAATCTGAAGTCTAACTCACCTGAACAATGCAAAAATCCACCGGCATTTCCTGGCACGTCCTGCTGTGATTATATAATGAGGCAGTGGTCACATTTATAAATAAAAACTAAAAAACAATAGCGCAGGCATGCGACTTCCTTTGTTTCCCATGAATTCTCCAGTGCACTTGGTATTTCCAGGCTTGGAACAGCCACAGAAAGATCCAACAACTGAAAATCAGAGTGAAAATCAGGTATAACCATTCTCATTCTTTCCCATTAGGGATTCTTTCAGACCTGTTATCAGCTTCTTCCTTTTATAGCCCACCTTACTGAGGTGGTATCTAGCCTGGTCTGTGTGCTACAGAAAATCCATCTGCAGGACACTAATAATGAGCATAGCAGAGAATTGTCTCACAGTACAAAAGAAAACAAGAACAGTTTAGAAATGGATCAAGCAAACCATGGTGACTCAGCCAGCTTGTAATGTGTGCATTTCACAGGGATATGAGAAGGCAACATTATTAGAGTTTCTTTAACAACTTAACTCTGTCACGTTAAGACAGACACAAGATTTATCGTACTAGGTTAGATAATGCAGAAGTAGCCCCTTGTGACTGTTGGGCTGTCCTGCGTATGAGCAGACCCCGAGTTCTAACACTTCCATCTCAAACTGTGGCTAAGTTAATGATTTATTCTCTAAGGTTGCTTAGCAGCACATCCTTTTGGTATTCAGGCTCAACTCAAAGTCACTGGACTAAAGTCCTTCAGGTAATTCTAAGCAATTTTTGCAAGATTTGCAGAAGAAAATAATCTTCAAGACAATTTACTGGCATATACAAGTTTCTAGAGCATACCGGAAAATCTGGATATATACAGTTGACCAAAATTTTTTTCTGTACACTTAAGGTCATGACTCAAAAAAATCCTCTTTTGCTTCTAGCTTTAAACGCTTTTGCACCTGAAGAGACACTTCTGCCACAGCAGGGCACTTAACACGTATTGATAAACAAACCGAAGTCTCAGATACATGCTGAAGAATGTGTAAGAGTAAGCAGGTAGACTGTTCTGCACCTTACAGGACAGGATCAGAAAAATACGTTCCTACTGCTAGTTAATGGCCAAAATTACTGTCCGAAAGACTGTCAAGAAAATTAGGGAAGGAGGGAACCTGTAGAGTTAGCATGGCTATTTCAAAAGACGCATTAGTGAATAGTCCATGTGTAATATATGTGCAAATATAACAGCCACCTTTTAGTATAAAAAAGGTATTTTAATTCATTTGACAGGATCTCCCATATGGCAAATTGTAAAAATAAATACAGTGTGTGTATCATCAGATTATTTACAGAATTTCATATGCAAGAGACTTTTTTCCACTTGACCACACTTCTGAAATGCTCTTAATTACTGGTGGCAAGGGATGAAAAGGAAAAAGCCTGACTCTGCATGGCTGATAATTAGAAAAAAGGCTTTTGGTCAGTCAAGCAAATATGATCTGGAGTCTCTGACACATAAATGTGAAATCTCCCACGGAGAAGAGTTACTTTTCAAAATAAAGTTATGGTTTGAATTCTAGGAGAAGCAAAAGGTAGACAATAGATCTTCTCATTCAAATATATTCTAAAACCCTACTGATTGTTACTGCAGCATCAGCCTATTGCAATTAGAAGACATAACCTATTCCTGCACAAACCAGGTATGGAACTGTGCATCTGGAAGCACGTCTTTAAAGACAGCCCACTGAAAGACAGCTCCCAATGGAAAGAACTTCCCTGAAAACAACACAAAGCTTTCAGCCAGTTCTCACAACTCATGTCACAAACGGTTGAGCCCATCAAATACTGCTAATTGAGATCTATTCTCCAAGTGACAGCTATTCTCTAGGTTGTCTTAGTGATTCAGGCTGCATGTGAAAGTGAGGTCTGCTTTCTGCCAGAGCTTCTGTTACCTCAAAGGGACATGATGTTTGTCTTTCAAAATACTGAACTGATTCTTTAAATCAGTGTACAGGCGGGGAGAAGGATTTATGAGGAAGTCAAACCCAGCACTAGTCCCTTTCACTTCCTAATTTAATCCCAAATTGAGCATAACCGCACCCACGTAGCAATCCTTATGGCAGAAATTACTCATCAGAGCAAACAGCAGTCATCATATGTTCGTACAGGAGCTCGTGCTTCCTCCCATTGGTACAAGGAAGTGAAAAGCTCTCCTCTGAAGAATTTTGAGCAATGAGTCAAGCATTAGCTGCAGTGAAGAGAACATACAGAAACCCCTACGGGGCAGCAATGGAGAGACCACTGAGATCCCACCGACCAAAGGTGACACCACCAGGGCAGTAACGTGTGCTTATTTGGTTGAGTAGTCAAACAATTAGGAAGCAATTGTACGGTATTTTATGAATAATAGCTAGCTATGTTTGCTGTGCACGCACATTAAACATACTAAAAGAGTTTTAGTCTTTGCCTCTATCTCTACGACTCAGTTAACAGTCCCACTATAAAACAACATCCTGTTATTAAAAATGCCCTCTGTCAGCTCGTACCAGAATGAGATTCTGCCATTGCTCTGTTTCAGTTGCACAGAGACCTTCACAATGAGACACTAGGGAAGCGACCCATGAGGACAGAATATTCCCCCCCGACACCGCTGAAACCTGAAACAGATGGGGGCTGTGATATTTCTTGGCCATTGTTACCAGGTTAACCTTTCACCTGCAGGACTCATTGCTTTCATTTGCCCAACCTCCAATAAGCTGGAAATGAAATCACTTTGACAGCTATAAAAGGTCAGTTGTAGAAACGAGGTATTTGTTTTAGCTCAGTACCTTACCTACAGCATCTGCTATTCATTGCCATATTAGTGCATCCACAAAGAAAAAAATCAGATTCCTCACTGCACCGAACACCGATGATACCTAGGAGCAAGACACTGAGCCCAGGAGCGCACATCTTACCACAGCACTTACGAAACTAGATTTTCCACCCGCAAGAACAAAAACTAGACATAATTTTACGTAACTCCTGGGGATGCATTCAGGACACGTGAAATAAAGGAGGGAAGGCAAGCTGACCATTCAAGTACTGTTTGCACGCACTTGCAACCTTATAGTGCCATGAATAGTACAATCAAGAATTAACATATGGCAAACTGTTACTGGCAATGATTCCTCAACCTTTCACTCGCAGAAAACCTGACCTCCACTCTTATCTGTAAGACCTTGCAGAACATTTATGTCAAGATTTACTGAGTTTTGTCATGCTTCATGAAGGTATGGCGGTAAGTATGATGTGTTTAGGTGCATCAGTCTCCCTACTGATCTTATCAACATAGATGAATGTGCCAGAGAGAAGCAGACCTCAAGAGAATTAAGATCTGTCACTAACTGGCTGTTACTTGAAATACATGGCTGACTTTTCAGGATCAGGATTTTTCTCCCCTCCCCCAGCAACAAATTTAAATTATTTGGCACATCCCCAAAATAAGTTTCTCATGTCAGCCAAACCTCATACATTACTGCAACAGACTTAAAAGATTTTCTGTTACTCTTACACACTTGTATTTATAAGAATACTTGCACACATTTCAGAAATGTAAAATCTTTGTAAAGTTACATAGATTTTATGACTAAATTGGGAAAGGTTAATAACTTCCCAAATGGAAAAGCTATCACCGAGTTAAGCTTGTGGTCCAAAACGTGCAGGCCTTTGAACAGTGACACAGCTGTCTTTCCCACAGAAATATACTTGCATATTAAAAAGGAAAAAACACATGAGCTACAGTTCATGACTTTGAGCTACAACTCCAGCATATGGCATGAATCAAAAATTTTCAGCTATACTAGTTTAAAGGATATTCCAATAACCGTCATTACTACTGACCTTTTACTAATGATGAGTGCTGACCTGAGCTAGGGTTGAATAATCCCCTGCCACAGAAAACTGCTGTCGAAAAGCCAAAGAATATTTGAGATACCTGATGTAACAAAAAGATAACCAATGGCACATGTGTTCTTTCCAGGCATGGTTTATTGAAAACACACCAAATTGTTATCCTACATACCTGGTTTCTAACAAGCATTCTACTTGTCTGCATTATCAAAATATCCTATAATAATAATAATACATTCTGTCACGGTAACAGTTGTTCTATGAAAAGCATAATCCACCTTGAGTTTTCCTTTCCATACTTGTAAAATCAAACCATTCTAAGTGTTTCAGTTTATAGTACAGTGTAAATACAATGCAAAATCCCACCAGTCTAAACTACAGAGAATGTTGAGCAGTATTACAGAAAACACATTGTTGATTTTTTTTTATTCTCCTACCATGAAAATTTTAAGGCACATGATAGTTACAAACACATTAGCTACTAATTACCAGTAAGCTTCTTAGTCTAGTTATTTTGTTTTTCTGAGTAGTAAAAACCAGATTGGCAGGCCTTGTAGTATCTGCGCTATCTTCCTCCTCCCCTTGGAGTTCAGAACATCCTACCCTGATGTAGAACTTAAGACAGAAAAAAAGGGTTCTTGACACCTTCCCCTTAAACGCACTAGATTAGTTACTGTACCAATAAATCAGAGAATTTCTCTGTCAAAGATAAGGAAACACCAGATTTTAGGGGGATCAAAACCCCCAATCATATCAGAAATTTTGTGAGAAACTATGCCTATACAAACACCTTCGAAAACTGTGAGAGCACGACTCCATCCCAACAGCACAAAAACACTGGCTGAGTTATTGGCACACTACAATTTTCACTGAGTGGGCAGTCAGACAGCAGAAGAGGCTACAACCACTCTAATGTGCCCATTTGGGTTCTGAAGCTTTGTTATTTGAAGGCTTTAAGATGTGCGCCTCTCTCACAGGTAGCTGAGCCTATACGGTCAGCTTTAAGGCAAGTAACAGAAGGTAACTTACCACCTTCAATCTCATGGGACTACTCTAGGAGTGAAAACTGCTTTGCCCACCATAAGCCTTGCCTGCTAGAAAGCATCACTGAAAACTACCCCTCAGAGCTGGCAAGAACTTACTCATCTGCTGTAACTAACATGCCACCCTCTGCCTTCTTGATGTGTCACTTACAGCAAGTCAGTTCCTAGTCCTCAAGGCAGTCCCTTTTGTGATGTCTTTGCAAGAGACAAGATTTGCTTTCCTCATACAGACACATTGAGAATCGGCATGCCTGTGTGCACAAGAGTAGAACTAGGATAGGCAGGCGTTTTGCCCAGAAGACACTGAAGATCAGGACCTATGGCTGCCCAAGCAGTTCTCTGAGGAGTATTTTAAGCTAGCAACATATCTTGAGTTGTCAAGTTACACTTACGGCTATTCTGCTACTTAACTCCAAGACAGAAACAAAACGTCCTAAAGCCTTGCCTTTCCATTCTCCTCCTCGGATTCTGCAGACAGACTGACCAACTTGGAAAGCTGTACACAAGTACAATTGCTTACATACTCAACAGCCAAACTTGATGCTTCTCCAGGGCAGTCTTGACACACAATTTGTTCTGGTTTTTTTTTTTTTTTTAATAAAAAACCCAAAACCTCCGCAGCTTGGTGAAGATGCCTGGGAGATGTGCAAGCTACCTCCCTGGGAAGAAAGTTCTGCAGTATTACTTGCCATCAGACGTCTCCCTCTCCCCTGCGTTATCTCAGCCCCTGCTGGGCCAACAAATTCCCTTCTCCTCTTTAGTAGGAGTCTTGCAACACTATCACTTCTTTCCACAACCATCTCTCCCACTAGAAATTCTGCAGGTAGAAATCTCTTCTACCCAAGCCCTTTGTAGGCAGATTCCCTCCAGTTTTCACAGTGGAGCCAACAGGAAAAGAGGAGGTCACATACCTGAGCCCCAAAAAGCACTGCCTGCCTTTAGCAGGAGACTCTAGACCCTACTGCAGCTTTAGTCACACACATTGCCGCTTTCCCTTCTTTACATACAGTCCCTGCTGCCAAAATACAACAATTACGGGTTCATCCAGCCACATCCCAGAACAGCTCAAACAGCTAGTCACATTTGCGCCAACAAGGGGAGAGGTAAGGGCAGGTGTGGGCACACATCCCACCAGCACTTTCCACAAGTGAGCTTGTGGCCATAGATAAAAAGGACATTAAATCACCAGACCTGGTTCAAAGTATCTTGCTTTGGACTTCGGCTGGTGGGCTGATAATACAAGGCAATAGTCTCACACGTAAGTCACCCCCCAATATTTTCCTTCCTCAAAATCCAAACAATGGTTTGGTGAGAAAAAAAAACCCCCACAGTAATGTAAATGATGGGTTATTGCTACATACTTCGGAATTTGTCATTACTGTAAGACATGGGAAAGGCGGGGTAAGATGTGTGATTCCCAGGGGAAGTCTTGGCCCACGGACTTGGTATTTGACTTCTTGATATACCATCCTTTGCTTTTCTGTAGCAATAAACCATGTTGTCACCTCACAACTATGCTGGCTGCCACAAATCGCCAGGAAAACAACCGTTGCTACAACGACCTTGGGTAGCCAATGCCACCTACTTTACAGGAGAGGAGGTTTGCTTATCACAGGATGCAGTTTAAATACAAAAAGACTTTTGGGGGAAAGTGGGATAGGGTCTGAATTTGCTTCTCAAATACTACCCAGTGTTGTTAGCCCACTAATGACAGAGACCAAAGTAGATTCCAATCCAGATTTGAGTATCACTGTAGTGCCTCACTGAGAGCCATGGGATATCTGGGATAGGAGGCCATGGACATAATTGGCCCCTAGTCACTTCACTTCCCCTTTTCCTGCAGTTTTCCGTTAACCTCTTGCTGGCTTTGAAATATCTGTACAATAACTAAATCACAAAGTCTTAGCAGCGACTCCTTTCAACAGTCAGGTCTTTATTTTAAGTGAACTTTTGCTCAGACTCCTTTGGTAAATATATGGTTTGAAGTAGATCAGGGACAGACTGTCAGCACGGCCCTTTCTCTTACACTGTTCTAATCAGCTACAAAGCAGGTTCCATTGCTAATTACTGAACGTTTTTAAAAAAATCCTTTCATATACAAAAAGAATACACCAAGTACATAACCAAAAGTGATATAAAACTCTTCTGTGTAGCTTGGTTAAAAGGGTCTCCGCATATTGGCAGAACAAGTATGAAAAGAGCACCATTGATATAATATACAGTCAGACTATGTATCTGGTTTCGTTGCCACACTTTATGTCTACACACAGAGAGACACTGCCCCGACACAAATGCAGATAATCACTCTTTGTTTCCCTTGATCCGCTGAGCATCTTTGGCCCAATAGGACTCTCGTGCAGGTGAAAAAACAAATCTTTGCTATCTGAATTTGCTCCAAGCAACTTCACCTTCCCCAGGATCCAGAAGTGACCACTGCAACATACGTGGAAGATGAGGTCAAAAAGGGAGGGTGTGAAGGAGCACATGTTTCATCCAAATCACTGACAGCTTCTGGCATCAGTCTTTTTTCCCTGAATCAACAAATGCTTCCCTCTCCTGCAAACTACTTTACATCGTTTTGTTAACCTATCCTCTGCACAACAATATATATATATAGATATATAGATTTTTATTTATTTATATATATGTATTCATGTGAAATTTTTAATATACTCAAGAAGATACAAAGCTCTTGGTACTTGCTTTTTTTTTTTTAAGTTTTAAAATTTTTTTTTACAAAAATTTTAGATGTTTGCTATTACAGTTATGTTTTGGGGGAGGTGAGGTTGTTGGATATTTCCCCTTTTTAATTACAAAGGAAACGGCAGGCACTGAACACCGCAAATGATGTTTGCTAGATTCAAAGATGTGCTTTCCAGTCACACCGTATTTAGGAGCTTGTTTAAACTAAAGGTGGCAATCAAAGAACAGTGGCAACCAAACAAAATCAGCAAAAGTCCTCTGATGCTACTAGTGAGACATTTGCTTCCTATACTCATGTGCTGCCTTCCCTTGACCAATGCCTGGAGAAGATCGGTGATCTAAAGTCGTTTTGTTCATGGTACTTCCAGATACCATATATACAGAGCACGTTCGTGTGAGGTAAAAATTCTCCCTTACACAAAGCAGGCCTTGGGACCTTAGAGGAGAACCATTGCATGTCGGCAAGTTTCACACCAACTGAAATATGTAATCTCAAAACAAAACCAAAGAAGAAATCATGACGATGATTTTAAAAATGCCAAACCAGTTTCCTTTGTGACATTTTTCATCAGGATCTATAGCCCAAAGCAAACATGGATCCAACAATGATAAATTTACCATCGAATACAAGTGACAGACCCATCTAAAATTTATAGTGTGTTTAAAATAAGACATCCTACAAAAAAGCTCCTATTTTCTTCCACTGTGTTAACAGCTATGGCAAAAGAAATTGTTAATCATCATCAATGCAACACTGGTACATTTAAAATGTAAAAAGCTCCTTATTGCAATCTCTGAGAACAAGAAAATAAAAAGCCAGCCAACTCCATTTCTCAGCATACGACTTCTGAACCAGGGACACTGAAACCTTCGATAAACTGCTTTTCAGTATGTGGAAATAAAAACAGCGCCATTACAGAATTCAAAAGGCAGAAGTATTGTACACCAGATTATAATGATAATATAGCACTGTGATTGATATAGCTTACTCTAAAAGCAGATTATACAGCTTGCATCAATTTTGTCATCCACTCTCCAGTTCATTTGACCAGCGTTTAATAGTTTTTGTTCTGCATTTTCTCCCCTCATTGAAATACAATAAACCCACTCAACATTCCTGCACTTTCTGTGGAAATAATGAAGAAAACCTAAACATTTTTCAAAAAGCCTTTAAAAATGTTAGCTTCACAGTTCAAAAGAAATCCCCCAAAACAAAAAACCAAAACAATGAGCCCCAAACCAGAAAAGTGCTATTATCTTCATAGCTACACCTACGATATTATTTCAAAAACTCTGCAGTTTCTCTTTCACTCGTGAAGCTGTCATCTTTGCTGCCACATGACCTTCACTTCTCATACTTGGCACCACCCACAAATAAGAGTCACTTAAGAACGCAGCCAGCTAGATGGAAGCTTGGGTTCTCTTTTCTTGCTTGCTTTCTTCTTGCAGGAGTGGGAGGGAGGGGGAGGCGGTGGCTATTTCTGGTGGGAATGTAATGGAGTTAAAAAGCAAATTGTCTCGCTGTAAGGCATGGTGCTCTCGGGTTGGCAATGGCAGTCAGGTGTGTTTTCTCCCCACGTCCTCCTAGAATCTGCAGCCTGGTCAGTGATGCAGTGCCCTCTCCAAATCTGAATGGCAGTGGTGACTGATGAGATCCTCTGTGTCGATTCAATGTTTGTTTCTCCCCCTCAATTAAAAAAAATGTGGTTGGACTCTAGCCCTGCAAAAATAAAGTCAAAACTGATTAATACCAGCAAGTAACAGGACCGTGGTGTTCTCCATCACCCAGTGGAAGGACAGTGACTGGAAATGACAGCCTACCCCCAACATATGGGTTCCTTGAAGGGTATGACTAGAAGAAAATGAGCACAGACTTCATTTTTCAAAGTCTCTACTCCACCTGTAAGCCTTCACTGCTCAGAGGAAGAGTGCAGGAGCGAAGCCCATGGGCACTACGCACATACATTTATCTCTGCCCTCTGCCTGAGCCAACAAGGCTGACGCCACAGCGCTGACCAGCTGCGGGAAGCCAGCAGTGCCAGGGCCTGCTCTCTGGCTACACAAGGGTGGCTGGCAGTGTTGAAAGACTGCTCTGGGCAGGTGCTTCCAACCCAGGAGTAGAAACCATCTATAACACTTAGCACTTATACTAGATTCATAGACAAAGGAGGGAGAAAAAAAAATAATCCCCCCCCAACATCCAGCAGTTTACTCTCCCACTAATGCAAGCAATTTCCATGAGAACTACAGGGGCGGATAATGCTCCATATTTTGGAATTTGGGCCTTTAAAGGCCTATTGTCCACTTTGATGGGAAAGCTGCCCAGTGCCTTTGCAACAGTCACTAAGATTTTCCTTTAGTCATAGCCAGGAGCACAAAACCTGCTGTTCCAAATGTAGCGTCACATCTGATGGAGTGCCAGAAGGTACAACCAGGGTAGAGGGCCGTCTAGCAAGACAGCAGGAGACAGATTAGCAGTAGCAGGGGTGAAGAAAGGCCAGTGACATGACTGAGGAACTTGGCACATGGTGAAGGCAAAGAACTAGAAAGCGACAAAAAGGCACCTTTTCTTTAGCGACAGGAAAAAAAAAAAAGGAATTGAGAAGTGGGAGTTGTGGGTTTACACAATGTTTATTGTGTAATTAAAATAATTTCTCCTTGCAAAATCACTTGCACACATGGACAGCCAGCAGCTTTCCTGCAGATGGGCAGGGCTGTGTAATTCATGGGAACCTCATGGGACATCCATAGTCAAGGATATGCTTTTCCTTAAGTCTCAGGCTAATCCTTATAATGACCATAGAGGGGAAAAAATGGTTGGAAACAGGAACACACTATTCAAATTCATTCCCATGGCCTAACAGCAGAAATCTCTCACATTTCAGCTGACAACCAGTCATTCATGATATTAATTTTCTGCCTGGTTATCTGACAGGTTATTTTTTTAATCAAACAGTGGTGTTTGACTGCATTTCATTGAAGACACACTGAATAATATAAACACCACTTTTTTTTCGAATGCATTTTCATTTGCCTGAAAGGACCCAGTTAGCAGTTAGCCTTGAAGAGATTCCACAGTGATATAGATCATGCACGAGACAAGTTAATCACTAGCACCAATTACCATTAAAAGGACCTACCATGCATGCAAATTAGACCCAGGAGTCAACAGGCTGAGGTTTAATGTCACGGGCATCCACCAGATTCACCGAAGCCCTGTTACTCCTGTTAATGTTTTTCCTATTTGTGTCATTCTGCAGCACAGGGTGAGGAGTTAAAGGCAAAACAGAGCGGATTAATCAAACAAAACCACCAAACAAGTCAGCTTAAAGGAGCACAAGGGAAAATTAGTGGTAGAGAAAGAAACAAGATCAGCAAAGGCATAATACTGACGAAAGCATCGCAACAGCCAAAAGGCTGCACTTCCCTGCCATCGTTATTCACAGTTCTCGGCCACTCTGAGCCTCAGAGCCATGGCTAGCAAACAGCTCACAAGACACCACCACACAGGTATATTTTTGTTTCACAGGACAGGGAGAAGGATCAGTAGCAGCTACTGAGCTCCGCCCAGCTGCAGGCATGGCAGTGCATGCCTTTGAGGTCTACAACAGGCTGAATTCAGGTTACTCCCTGTCCTTAAAACCAAGAGACAGCACAGACTATGGGAGACACACTGTCAAGGTAAAACATTTTTTTCCTCTTTCTCATGTAAGCAAAGCAGCTTCTCCCTGAACTGTAGGTTGTGCTTCACTTCAGACATACACTGGAGTTTGGGCTGCTTCATGTGATTTTGAGGGTTGTATCAGACCACTTTAACAAATCCTTGTTATTTTTGCCACTCCAAATTCATTAATTTACCTGCCTTAGCCTATTTTCTTGACATTTTCTGTCAAGCTCCTATTTGATCAATATTCTTACGTCCTATTGTGCATCCATTCCCACTGCATCCTTGCAAAACATATTAGAACTGTGATAATGGAACTAGAAAGTTTATTTCGCTGACACTGGTTCAAACAGGGCCCTCTCTGGCCATACTGGAACAGGGGGCACCCTGCACAACTTGAGTAATCAGCTCAGTTTTATCAGTTCCAAAAAGAAGTGAAGGAGCACAACCACCTCTACCAAAAGTCTAACTGGGCAGCTGCCAACAGGGTGCAGCTATACCCAGAACTGGCAAATTGAAGAGAGTGATTTGTGCTTAAAAGAAGTCCAGCTGGATTGAAGCCATTCCCCAGGATATACCTTCACGGAAAGGCAGGACACAACAGGAAGTGCAGGACCAGGGAAGCTAACGTAGGCAGACTGATGCAGCAGGACATCTTCCTAATTTATGATCTATGGAAATATTTTTCCTCCAAGTGGCATTTTTATTTCCCTTGTTCAATAATAGTGGGGTTTCTTTTCAATTGACTGAAGTTTAATTGTTTCCACCGAACACGAATCACCTAGATTTTCTGACACTAGCAGCAATGTGCTGAAGGTTATTAAGGACAGCCTTCTGCAGACTAACAATAGTGTTTTCTACCACTGACTCTTGTTTCACTGACTACTCCTCTTCCTCCTCAAGATTACTTCCCTGGGGAAAACAAAAAGCTTGTTTAGAGGCCAGGGAGAACTGATGGCCACAGCATTAAATGACTTTTTCAAAGGCCTACTGAGCAGGCATAGCAACCCAACAGAAATTACACAGAGCCTACTAAGCCACATTTGCACACAACCCACAACAAAGAGAGCTTTATGAAATAAGATTTTTTAAATTATAAAGTTGTCTACATTTGTTTTTAGAAGGCATACACATAACTATGCATGTGTCTCCCTCCCTTCTCCATCTCCATGGCCCATGTCCATAGTCCACCATCAAGATTGTGAATGAGTGTTGCGGAAACAAATACTGTTCACCACACTGCTGCACACACACAAGCTCACACCTACTTCTCATGGTGAAAACAATAAAGCACTGTGACAGTTTGAAGTGACTATTCTCGGAACAAAGTCTGAGCACACTGACACACTTCAGGGCTAGGGAATGCTGCCTGGCTGAGGGTGACAGAACAGTTTCTATTTTTACAACCTCATCCATTTACAAGAATAGAGCAAATGTCTGCATTTGCTCCGGCACTGGAAAGCAGCATTTTGTTTTTATTTCTAGTTAGCTAAAAAATAAAAAAAAAATACCACCAAACCCAAAAAACCCCACAGCCCTTTACAGCCCCCTGGTGAGTTACTAATCTATTTCTTGCTGAGGACACCAGGCTTGCTTTCTTTTAAAGGCACTAACTATCATTCAGCAGGAAAAGGACGCTCACTTTTAAAGGTTCTTTCTCCGAGGCATCCCCTGTGTTATCACTGGTCTTGTATTTGCGCTCTTTGTCCCGGTGATCGATGGTAGAGTACCCATCTGAGGAGAAATAACATGACAGTCAGGCATGAAGCACAAATAAGAACAAAACCAGAGCTGAGGCTAGCAGAATTCCTCAGCAAAGAAACAGGAAAATAAACCATCACAACACAAAGATGCTAGCAGCCTGCTTCTCACACGTAGTTCAGCTCTGAAATGTCATTTTTACCATCTTAAAACAGAAAAGCCTGCTTTCTATATCACTGCCAGATGCTGGCACTCATTAGCAAGCAGCACTGTTTTCATCCCAGCCTGCTGCAGTTTTTAGCTTGCCCAAGGAAAGCAGCAAGTTGTCATCACGCACCCTGTGGCTAATGAGCTCCAACTTCAGCCCAAATCTTGCATTCCTTGCTTAGCAGCCTGATTAATTGGCTGTGTTCACTCTCTGAATGCTCTGCAGCATGTTCCCACTCTTCCTGAGCCTGACTACTAGCAGGACACGACAATAACTTGGAAGAGTCCCTTTCAGAGTACTGAGAAAAAGGGTCTGTCCAGTTGGAAGAACCCTGCTGTGCTTAGACTGTCTTTCATAGCAAAGTAGCACCTGTTGGTGCTTCTTCTCCTGACAACTAAGAAACAATATGAAAGCGTGATGAACACAAGGGAAAAAAGCGTGAGAGGGTTTTATAACGAAATGGCTCTGATTATTTCAGAACTTCTGCTTTGAATCATTGTCAGCCAATGCAAATCATAGAATCGTTTAGGTTGAAAAAGACCTCTAAAATCATCAAGTCCAACCGTAAACTTAACATTGCCAACTCCAGCACTAAAACACGTCCCTAAGCACCACATACCTCCAGCACGGTGACTTCACCACTTCCCTGGGCAGCCTGTTCCAGTGCTTGATAAACCTTTCGGTGAGTTTTCCTAATACCCATCTTAAACCTCCCCTGGCAGAACTTAAGGCCATTTCCTCTTGTCCTCTCACTTGGGAGAGGAGACTGCCCACCACCTGGCTACAACCTCCTTTCAGGCAGTTGTAGAGAGTGATAAGGTCTCCCTTCAGCCTTCTCCAGGCTGAAAACCCCCAGTTCCCTCAGCTGCTCCTCATCAGATTTGTGCTCCAGACCCTTCACCAGGTCCATTGCTGCTTCTTTGGACACGCTGCAGCACCTCAATGTCCTTCTTGTAGTGACGGGCCCAAAACTGAGCACAGTACTCAAGGTGCGGCCTCACCAGTGCTGAGGCTTAATTTATTTTCCTAATGCATCAGATTTCCCTCATTACTGTGACAAATAGATCCTCTCCTGCTCTGCTTTGACAGCATTGTAATCTGCAGTAAATGACACTCAAATTTATAGCTCCTTGTAGGTTTTTGTTTTCCCCTATGTAATTGAGGGATCATTAATGTTTTCATGTCCTGACAAACTGGGTTCTTAGAACATCACAAAAAGGTTTTACATAAATTTCCAAAATGCTCCTCTTGGTTTATTACTTGCCTACAACAGGTCATTAGAAAAAGTTATGGTCTTTGTGGGTTCCCACGGCATAAAGAGGCACTGCTTGCCCACAGGACAAAAGCACATGCAGCCAGAGTGACTTGTACCAAACACAGGCACAGAGCAGGGCCCTAAACGGTGTTTGTGCTGGCCACAGCTATGTTAAGTTTTACAAGAGCTGTAGTTTTCCTATGCATCATAAGAATCAAAGCGCACAGAGACCTGCAACAAGCACCTGAAGTAGCATATATTTATGACATCATGGACAGTAACAGATTATTTAACCATGCTACCTAAAAATAACTGAAGACTTTTGGAGTTAGACATGTAGTACACAGATCTTAAAGCACAAAAATAATTGCTACACAGAGCTTTACTTACAATTACTTGTTGACAAAGAAGACGCCTAACGTTCTTGGCTACTCCTTTTGAATAAAAAGAAAAAACCCAAAGCCTACCAGCTGCATCCAGCTACCCAGCCAGCATTTGTGGAGGAATGACCAATAATTCTCTTTCAAATGTCAGGCATGAATATTGTGATAACCTAATCTAAAGATTCATCATTTATTTAGGAGTAAATAGTTCACAGAAGCATGTATTGAAATGATGGAAACATGCTGACACCCCTCCCAATAATCACACTCTCAACAACCGCGGGGTAGCTTTTTACAGCCTAATATTAATTATACTCACAATGATATAACAGATCACTTTCCATTTCTGTAGTGTTATCACCACAAACATTTTTTTAAATGAATTGCCAAGATACAAAGGAAACCTTTAACCTAGCCCCAGAAAGCCACAGCTACTAAGTGAAGTACGGCAGCTGTCGTACTTCCCAGGGAGCAAGGTCAGAAGGACTGTAATCACAAAAAAATTAAAAGCACAACAGCTCTCTAATACTACTAAAAAATTAAAACCACATGTTTAACCAGGACAGCAGCAAAAGAAAGAACAAGCTTTTGCACAGTGGCAGTAATCTAACAACAGAGAACGGTCATGAACTTTGTCTTCATATCTGAATTCCAATATATTTTGCAATTCATCCTGTCAGCCCGCTGTTGTGTGGTCTGCATGCTAACAGTGCTGCAAACATCAGCACTAGTGGATTATGTGCTTCTAAAAACCAATACTGTGCTATGACTCTGTCAAGATAAGCAGCAGCAGAGATGGGAAGGTCATGATTTTACCGAATAAAATGAGAAATATCTCCAAGGAGGCTGCACCAGAGAAGTAATACCTCAGTGCCCTAAGGACCATTGCTTTCCAAAGAAATTAGAAAGTACTTCTTTTCCCATGTGTCAGATTCATTTCCAAAGAGTGACCAGAATTAACTCTGTTTCTACAGCATAAAGGAGACCTACACAGATTTTACTGCTCCAAGATATAAGTGCATTATTGTGAGTTAATACAATCCGACGTATAGACAAAAGTTATATTGGTCAATAGAGGCATGTCCCATTCTTGGCTTGTTTATTCCGCTCTCTCAACTTTCTGCTTGTGGTCTTCTGCATTGCTTCACTGATTATCTCCCACTCCCTCTGCAGCAATGTTTTTGTGTCATCACAAATTGCAGGACCAAATGCCTGCTGAGTGTCAGTCCATCACACAGCTCTCAACTTACAAAGATCAAACCTCCAGACCCATCAAAAAGCAGGAGGAGAAAGGAAAAGTTATGCCTGAAGATGGGCATGTAGGACAGGGGCATCTGAACGACGTGTCTCTGGGCTGAACAATTCTCAGCTCCCAGATGTTCTTTGACTGACTGCGGGTTAACTGAGGCACAGATACAGTTTTAGAGAACTCACAAGTTGGGCATACAGCCTTGAAATCACAGTTCTGCTGCTTCTACAGACAGCTCAGGGCCACAGCCACCCTCAGGCAGCACTGTGACAATAAGCATTGATGATCTTCAGATGACTCAGTGCAGAGCCACTTGTCTGGAGCTGATGAGGTCTGACAGACCTGAGCTACCTCCGCACTGGGCTGTCTTGTGCGTCCCATGGTACCTCATAATACATGTTTTCTTCCATCTCCCAGGACATCCACAGTCTACCCACACCCTCCCATTACTCCAGCCTAGTCTAGTACTGCCAGCTGATGGGGGACGGATCTTTCTGCCTCTCAGCCACACTGAGAGCAAATTAATTTCCTCTACAGAGAGGGATGACCCCCACAGCAATAGCAGACAACCTGAGATACCAGCAGCAATTTTCTTTTTGCAGTCTTGAAAAAGAGTCAACATGGCCTAACAGTAAAGGCCCAGGCAGCCAGACAGCTGAACCCTGATGACGAGAGGCAAACAGGCAGCAATGTTCTGGAACATGCCGTCTTGCACACTGCAGGGGAGCAGGATGAACGCTATGGGCTGGAAGGACCTGGCTGAACGGATGGGTACCTCTAATGCGTATGTTGCATGGAAGCTCGCTGAGTTCTGCACTGCCACACCGATGTGTTTGAGGCAATTACAGTGCAGTACCAAGGCAGTACAGCAGAAACTATGCAACCTGTAAGCATCTGAATTAAATTAAATGGACAACATAAAGCTGGAGACACATGGGGATTCTCTGAAAGACAGTGAATAGTAAGTGGAAAGATTTCAGGGCAAGTGAAGTCAGAAAGAGAGAAAGGCAAGGGAAAAACGCAACTGAAAAGAGGGCACAGGACTCTGCAATAAAAAGAAGATAAGCTGGGATGCTGAACAACTTTCTCTGGTACTCTGTCCTGCATTTTCTTTACAAACATAAGTGAGGTTCAGTCTTTCCTGGAGGCTCAACACAGACTGGTGTGGAGTATGTGGGGATGCAAGCAAACTGCCTACTTGAGGTACAAACCCAGGGAACTGCACATTAATGTTCTGCTCCTTATATCTGCCTTTTCAGAGTGGAAAAAGAACACAAACTCCAGAAGACAACAGGCCACAATGAAGTTAAAATCAGAAAACATAGTCTAGAGCAGCTCCTCACGTAAGTACGCCCGTAAGACAAAACGCATATGGCATTTGGAAGAGCCTGGAGAAAAGAGATGAATTACTAAGTTGTTATTCCAGTTCCTTGGACTTAAGGATAATAAACTGGATAAATTAATTTAGTCCCTTCTCACTTGACCTCTGAAACAGCACAAAGTTATAGTCATAATGGAGTTAAGAAGCACTCATGAGCTGGGGTCAGGAAAACTTAAGATTTCATCTAATAGCGATAAAAAGATTGGAGAACAGAACGGCCCAGTGAATCTGCCTGATGTTGTACATATGCTGTTAATTTGCATTTAATTTTGTACTCAGAGCTGCACCAGCAACTCCTGAAAGCATAAGGCAACAATTAATATTGAGACTATAAACAATCAGCACTGCCCATACTGCAACACCTGCTAGCACACAGCTATCCTGCCAGGCAATATTCTCTGAAGTTACTTTCTTCCGTTATGAGAACAAATGTTTCAGTGTTCCCTTAGGCAAAATACATATGGACAGTTGATTCATGGCAGGTGGTATCTCATTTTTCTAAGAATATGAAAGGTAATGTATACCTGTTGTTTTAACTTCTGAACATGCTTGGCTTTCAGCTTGGTTCTAACTTGCTGTTTTTCTCAGCTACAATCACAAATAGCAGTATATAAAAATGTTTTTTATTTGGAGGCATTAATACAGGTATTTAAATAAAAATAACATCAACCAGAAGTAAAGTAAATTTCCAAGAGACCACACAGCACCTTTATCTACGTCAATAGAGAAAAAAAATGGTCTACAAGTCTTAAACTACAGAGCTTATCACTCTCAAAGCACTTCATTGACAGTAGGTGGCTGTTCTCAGTCTACAGGAAAAGCCAGGCCCAGTTAGGTGCAGGTAAATGAAAGGTAGAGCCAGGAATATCATACATACTAACTTATTTTTGGTGTTACCTACAGAAAACAAAGGCAGAATGGATTTAAACAAAAATGTTACATTGAAGTAAATTTTCAACTCCGTTTTCCCTTCTGAATGCCCAGACATCCAGATCTATAATACAGAACGAAGGTGCTTCAAGGGCCAGAGACTAGAATGAAAGCTAGGTCAGTACAGCTCCATTATAAGCTTAAAGTAGTGGAGAAATTGGTGTGCACCCTCTACATGTATTTAAAAGAAAAAAAGACAAAACAAAAGATGGTGACCAATCTTTTGTAAGGTAATGTTCTGTTTTTAAATGTCAGCTTTATCCATCTGAAAGAATACCTCCTAGAGAAATAGCTGAACTTTCCCATGAGTGACAGTGTGCTCTACTGAAACAGACAGAGGGTTTGATCTATGACTGAATTTACCTGGGCCAAGTTCATCCATAGGTATCATATCACGACTCCCAGCCTTCTCATTATCTATAAAACAGAAACATTGAAACCACTTGAGTTACATTTGCTTTTCTCAACATGGGGTATTTTTAAATTTGTCGCAGGACCAGAGAGGTCAATAAAGTACCGAACGCTGTATTGGGTTTGCAGAGACTGTTGTAAAAAAACTAAAACCAAACCCAAACTATTCAATTGTTATCCATTCAGAAAGGGAAGTTTAAGCTCTCTGGAGAGCACATGTAATCCTTATATTTTCTGCTCTGGCACTGTAAAATAGAACTCCTTCTCTCCAAGTGGTAACAAAAACCACAGTTCTGCTCTGGACTACCCACCGCTATTAACAATCTTCTCTCCAGAATAGAGAAGAAAAATAAGTAAGGGTGCAGCTTCTCATGGCACACAATCCAATCCAGCAGCCTGCTGAGCCAACAGAAAGCTAACCCACAAAGAAAACAAGTAGTTTATTGTCAGATCAGCAAACTGACCCAAGTCATCCTCTGTCTGCATGATCTGCCAGAATTGATCAAAGACAGGGAAGGTGGGAACAGGCAGGGCAGCATGGTTTCTGCAGTAATCTGTAGTTAAACCAGGTAACGTGCAACACGGCAAACTCTGCTGCAGAAGACTAAAGATTTCTGAAAAGAAATTTTGACGTCTGAGTCTTAGAAACTAGAGCCAGATTCAGAGACGAAGCAATGATAATGAAACGAAAGCTGAAGCTGCACCAGTGTTGGTACAGCTGCACCAGGCCTCATGAAAAAGCACAGACAGATTTAGCCAGTGTTTGGAGAACCCATCTCCAGTGAAAACAAGTGCGGAGTAGAGGCAGCAGCAGTGCCAGAACAGGCACATTTATTTAGAAAGCAGAAGACTCCAGTTCTGAGCAGGGTAAGGCGAAGCCCACTGCCTAGCTGAAGTGGGCTTGTTAATATGGCTGTTAATACGTAACCTTGTCAAACAAGGTTGTTCTCCTCTTTCGAAGTTCCAGCTCCTGTCCGTCCCAAATTCTCCCAGGAAGATGTAAATGATTATGTTGCACACAGGTTGAGAAAACAACGTCAGTAGTGTACGTGTCACAAGGGAAGGAATACTGTCGATATCCAGCTAACAGGAGTGATCATTTTGGGACTGTGGGGTAAAAATCACCACACAAATAATACATTTTTATTCCCTCCACCATAACACACATGTCACAAATCCAGAGTACAAGCAAGCAAAGTTCAATAGAAAAAGTGATAAAGAGCAGAACTGACCTTGACTTTTATCCACCAGAGGCAAAGTGCTGTCGTCATAGCCAGACCTGCCAGCAGTACCTTTGGAACCCTTTGGGGTTGCAGAAACAGACTACAAGAGAAAAAACCCCACAGAAATATGGAATTCCTACTCAGCGAAACGGAACAAGAAAAAGAAACAAACGAACAGCATGGAGAGAGATGATGGAATGCTGCTAAGCCCCCCTTCTGTTGATAATATGGCACTGGAGTATTTTTTATTTTCATATAGATTTTTTGGTGGACTTTTTTTCCTGTTATCTAAATGGCAGCATTGTTGGTCTGTAAAAGGAGCAAAACCTTTTCACAAGGAAAGATGAGGAGGCTGCATGTGAAGAACAGGTGGCTGCCCTATGTTGCTAGATGGAATGTTTCGAATGAGACAAAACTAAGAAAAGACATGCTAATTCTCCAGTAAAGTGTGAGCATTTGGCCTACACGAGGTGGCACACTTCCAAAACCGGCAAGGATACATTTCACACACCACTGAAAAACATACCCAGCAAGTATATGCACGATGCTGTGACTGAACAGATTGCAATACATCGTTCTACCACCTAGAACAACAGAACCACAGCCCACAATCTATCAGACTGTACTATCAGACTAAGTTAGGACATCTTCCACTCAGGCATTTTCATAAGTAAATCTAAGATCCAGCATTTTTACCTGGAAGTGTGATTTGTTCCACCCATCCTTCTGCAGGGCATTTCGTAGCTCTTTATAGCTCCAGATCATCTGAAGAACGTGAGATGCTGCTTTTGTTTCTCTGGGAGACTGGCTGATTTGCAGGATAAAATTAGAGCTTAAGTATCAAGCAACGTAAGAGGATTCACATGTTGACCTCTTTGCACCAAAACAACATCCAGGAGATAACCTAGTACTCCATACAGCTATTCTTTGAACCTGTAACCTATAGGATATACGTGAAATCATTCAATGACTTCTTCCTACCTGCAGGTATTTTCTGCCAAAAAAAACCCCACCAACTTTTGAGAAGTTGTAAACTGTGCAGATTTCTGGGTTTTTACACATATTGCTGGGCAAGCACTGAGGCCAGGATGACCCTTTTGTCTTGTAGCTGCCATCAACAAAAAGCAGATGGATTCCATCCTGCCTGGATTTATTTATTAAAAAAACCCACAAAACAAGTTCTAAGTCACTTTTCAAACCTTCACCCTAGCTTACATGTATTCCTCACAAATCAATGAAGTTGCTTCATGGTTATAGAATTATAAAGCAATTAGGATCAGCAAAAAATAAGCTGTTTTTCAACAGAAAATTAATTTTTATCCATTCCTTACTAAGTCAGTATACAAGCACTCTCTAAAATAATACAGGGCCAGAGTCTTGCTTGGCTCTCATACTTCATAACAAAGTCATCAGCCACTCTCCCAAAAGTCTGCTGAAAACGACACCTATAATCTCTAACTGGCTGAACTCTGTGAAGCAAACTTTTCTCTAAAGCAGTCAGAACACAGTTTTCAAAAGAACTGCACAGAGAAAATTTGGCACTTCACATTACCACTGCCAGCCCTTCGGCCAGATTGACTACTGCACATCTTTAACTGTTTTCCTTAAAAACAGATTTCATCACTGGCATCCCAGGAATGGAATGCTGCCACAGAAAAAAGGCCTCCCACACAAAAAATAAAGATCACTGTTTCACTCCAAATGATGTCTGCTAAATGCATACACGGTGCTAAGAGGTATCTGAAAAGGAGAAAGCATGTCTTCACAGGACTGAAGTGACTACTCAACTTTTTTTTTTTAATCAAGTAAACCTATTAAACGTGCTGACTCTTTTTACTGTGTATATATTAATTACTCTGAAAGGTCAGGAGGCTTGAATACTTTCACAAAGCAAAAACTGCTGTTCATAGTGGCACTTTCATGTTTGCAGTGAGTTCTTATGCATTTTGCTTTCAACTGTCACTTACCTTGACTTGCTGATAGCTACCAGCTTCTGAATGCCCTGTGTCTGGATCAGGGACCTTGCATTTTCTGAACTGTCAGTAATGATTTCATGGATGGTATTCAACACCGCAACCACTGTATCCTCTTCCAGGTTCTTTGCAGATCTCTGCTGCCTGCTGGGCAAATTTCTTACCAACTCACTCATGGCATAACTACCTAGATAAGAGGAAGAGATACCATTAGTCAGCCCTAATAATAATTTCAGCTTCCCATCCTGAATGATAAAACTCAAGGGTGTTTGCCAGGTCAAAAAACTTTATAATGCACATGTTTTGAACCTTAAGACTGTAAAACCTAACAGTGTATTTATCATTCGTTATTTCAAGGTGATTGAGAGCTGGTATCCAAGACAAACTCTTTCATCATGAGTGCTAAAAGGTATTGAGAGAAAAAAAGCATCTTTATTGAGAATTTTACAGCCAGCATCTATCATACTTTGCAATGCCTGAGGCAAAAAGCATCTAGTAGCTGCTGCTAATGCCACATATTCATGCTAATACACGCACGTGGCTTACTCAACTTAGCCTTGTAATAGGCCTTCTGGGGCAAGGTGTGCAGCCATGCATTTATTAACCTTCCCCCAGCAAAGGTAAAAGTATTTCCTCCTGGGTGCCGTTAGCCTTCTCAGTGTATAGTACTGGAGAAAAACCAAGGAGTCCAGAGTTTATCACTCCCAAGTGTCCGTCTGTACCATTTGCCTAGCTACACCTCTGAACTATTAAAAAAAGAACCTGATGTATTAAGGCAGAATCCCACCATGCTATTTGTTAGTATCAATTTGGATGATGGGCCAGTATTTCCTGACCTGACAAGGTTATAGTTTAAACAAATACATCAGTGAAATACAGAGGCATCCAGGGGAAAACTCAGCTCACAGCTGAGTCTTTCAGATTCCTGCATATGGGCAGGTGAATGCTGATTTACCCCCGTGGATAGAAGCTCGTGAGCACTGCTGAAGAACTAACTTGAAGAGTAGGGAGTTGTTTGGTGTCCAGCTTCTACAGACAACTACCACACAAAAGGATGAGAAGCGAAGGAGGAAGCAAGAAAAAAGGGACTTGAAAGCCCACTGCGCTTCCCCAGGTTAGCTCAGCATGCCAAGGGAAAAACTCTAATCAGAATAGCAGGCCTAAGGAGCAATATCTCCATAGGCACCATGTGTGATAAGGAGCACAAGTGCCATGTCAGCCAGAGCTAAGGAAGAGAGAAGAAACCTCTTAAGCCACCCACTCCTCTGCACACCTACACACACTCCCCTCTCCTGCAAAAATCTGCATCTGTTTTCACTCCTGAGTTAAAGATTTCCCCTCAAACCATGGCTTGTTCGAATGGGCTGGAAATACATTCTGAGATGACAGTCCTCCACTTGGTGGCTGCAGAGGAATATTAGATAGCGTGGATGGAAATGGCATATAAAATGAATCATCAGCTCTAGTAACAGAAAAATGTGAGGTCTCTCAAGGGTATCCAAGATCCCAGCCTGGTTAGAAAAGTTTGAAAGATACCTATAAGATCTTTATTGCGACGATCCATGGAAAGGTTTCTCAGAGCAATTGACACAGCCCTCACAACCTTGTCAGAGTCGGACTGGAGCAGCTCCACAAGCACTGGTAAGCCTCTCTCCTTCCGCACTGTTGCACGGATGTACGTGGACCACTGATCAGAATGCATAAGGGAAAAGAAACAACACAAAGTACTGTGAGTTCATACACCTGCCCTTTCCTTGCCCCCGGCATTTCTTTCAGTGTTGTAATTCATTATTTTTTTCCCCTGCAAGGACTAGTTAGGTTGTGTGTGCTGATGCATCTATAACTCAACCCATCATTCAAGTTCATCAGCATCAAGGAAGAAAGTTCATCCTACAGCTTAGCAAGCTGTTGGGCAAAGAGGACAGAAATAGAAGGAAGGAGCATTATCTGTCAGCATCTGTTCTGTACACACCTCGGTGTGAAAACACATCCTCCTGGATTAGGAAAAAGAGGTCATTTGGAGGGAACAGTCAAGCATTCAAAGCATCTGTTATCTCCCCCCACCTCCAATTTCATGCTTTTATTCTGTTCCATGATTGATTTTAAAATAAGCAGTATTGAAGACAGCTGTGAAACACCACCCTGCTGATCCTCAGGCTGCTGCTCAGTCCCACTTTGCCAAGCGGTCCTAGAAGTGATCAGGCACAGCTTTGAGAGAACTGCCTGATTAGCGTGGGGGATGCTTCAGAGAGGATATCCGAGAACACTCTGGAGTGCAGTTCCCTGAGCAATCTGAATCCAATGAATTAAGTATTCAGGACACTTAACCATCTAACAACAGGCTTTTCTGAATGGACACAGCAATGGTTATGTGGTTTAAGTAGTAAAACCTGGTAAATCATGATGAGCTCAGTGACACTTCCACCATGCAAACACCATCTGTCCAGAAGATGCAAAACATCTTAAGTGAGTGAATAAGATAGAAACAATTTCTTTAAAAAGGAAGGAGGTGGGAACTCCAAAGGAGATGTAAATGCACAAAGTAACAGTGGACTTATAATAGCACATAGCTTTGTCTTTTGTTTCCTTTGTGTAAGTAAAGAACACTAAAGAGAAGACTGCACTCACAGTCCAATTGCCAGCACTAAGATTCTGCAAAGCCCCTGCTGCAGCTTCCAGAGTGTTGAAGTTCTGACTTTCAGTGAGGATGGAGAGGTACAGTCGGACCACATCTGGCTGGTACAGTAATTCAAAGCCTGCAGGTGGGGAAAGAGAACAGAAGCAAGAGAAGCAGAGAAGGTAATGTATGAATAAACACATAACATACCTTTATTTCATCACATACAACAGCAGCCAAGAGAGGTACACCACAGCAAGAAGGGCTTCTGCCACATTCAGGACATTTTATCCACAGGACATTCATATGGGCTGAAGGTCTCTTTTCTTGTCTTCAGGCTGACAATTCTTTCTGAAAGCTGTGCTGTGCTATATACTGCCTAGCAGGCTGAGTATATCCGTGGAATAACAAGGTGACAAGAGACAATTTTTGTCTGCAACAATTCTTGCTTTGCTGGTTCCAGTTCAAATGCTAGGTAAAGAAATACAGCTGCATCGTAAAACACTGGGAGACTGCGACAGACATACGTTCACTAAATATCCCCAGAGTCACTGTATCAGCTTTGCAGTTCAAGCATGTCAAGAACGTGAACCATTACCAGTTCTGCCACGGATTTCCTTTCCTAACGCTGAGTCACTAACAGTAGGATCCATGCCATGACCACCTTATCCAAAGGGTTAGGGTTAGGATTTATTCATCTACCCATATTAAAAAGGAGATCTTAGGCAAGAACTTCATCATTCCAAGTTGGCATATACTTTGAAGCCTTGTTTACCTATCTTCACCAAGTGTGGCACAACACACTGCATTGATGAGGGAAGAATACCCAAGCAGCCAGTTAAAGGACTTGCCTGATAAATACAATCTCAAAGACCACGGTGCTGTTCAGATTATGTGAACAAAACCTTCATTTCCTTAAAGTGTTTTGGTGAGTGCAGGAAGGCACAACCAACCTATTGTCAGTGTAGGCTCATCTGCAGTCACTGTAGCTGGAAGATACTTCTGGACTGGTGGCCTTTGAGGTGTTTCCAATAAATAAGAGTTCAGCAGCATTACCGAGGAACGGATTTTTGGAAAAACATGACATAAAAGAAAGTATAGGGGTGTGAAAGAGTTTGGGCAAAGAGGAAATTTGAAGCTTGTTTGGAGCAAAAGAATTATTTTATTTATTATTTGTACATATGAAAAGAATGTTTTTCACATAACAAGATGCTGTCCTACAAGTGTAGCATTAATTCAAAGCAAATTCTCCACCAGCAAGACAGGAAACCTACAAACACAAATCATTCCCTCTCTTCAGTACTTTCTCTTCAAAATCACCCACCACTCACATACATAGTTTTCAGCACATACCACAGATTATTGTATTTCAGACATCTCAAATCAAACCTAGAAGCAAGAAAACTGAACAATGCTACCCTATCAAGAGGATATCCTGTCAATTCTTTTCTTTTTAAAATCCTCTTTTACGGAAGGTTTTCTGAAATTAAAGCCTTACATTTCAAATCTAACTCTCCATATTTTTCATACTAGTTATTGCTGTGGGACTATGTGAGTCAAGATCTCAGAACTCAGTACTTTAAACCTTGTACAACACTACCCACAAACACAGGCCATGTTAACCCCCTGGATATACAGGGCTTATTTATCCTATTGAAAGCAAGAAACCACACTTCATCTGCCAAGGGTTTCTTCACTCCATACCAAAAACCTGATCTAAGCATGAGGATCCACAAGCTCTCATGTGCTGGTTCATACTTTCCCTGCTCAGCTTCTCACAGGCATCCTGGCACACTTCCATTCTTCTCAAACGACTGCAGAGTTAACCTGCTCCCTGTCTGTGGCTGGTTTTAATGCCACCACTTGCTTGCTACATGACACCCTACAGATATGTGCAAGCCACAACAGATGGCAATCCCCAAAGGCATCCTGTCAATCCATACCACCTACTTTCCTGCTCTCCAATGTCCCCTGCTTGCGTTGGGATCACTGCCCTCTATATTGAATGCTGAGAAAAACTATAGTTACTTAATGCATGAACAGTTGTATAGCTTGTCTTCATTCCTCGAATAAGTTTGTGATTATCTTGACGCCAGCATGACCTTCATATCAACTTTTTCCTCTGCCACTTCACAAGGTGAATTAACAATCTAAGAACTCCACAAAAAAACCCCAGTGCTGCCTGATAAGCATGCAATATTCCTTTCCTGAACACTAAAAAAAAAATCTCTTAGGATAGCTTACTGGCATTTTGACACTGTGTTACTTTAAGGAAGCTTTGGTGAAATGTGTACCAGGTCAGCAAAAGATACAACGGACGGTTCTTTAACGGATAATATTCATACAGAACATTTACTGCTTTTCTGTATTTGAGCTCAGACTTGCCTATGGTTGACCAGCATGCCGGTCTTCTCTGATGGCTTTCTTTTAAAGCGCTTAGTCATAATTTCGGCATACTTGGAAACAGCCCCACATGTTCACCCTCCCCTGTTATTTAAGTGCAGTCTACAGCGTGCCCTTTCTGTCAGTCTGTACATTCCTCTCTGCCTGGACGCTCCTCCTTCTTTGCAGCACCTCACTGTGTATGAATACGAACATCAACAACCCTCTCGCCTCCGCGCACCTCCTGTGGACAGAGCTGCATTCCAGTCACGCACCTCCCACCCACTTTCTGTCATTACTTCTCTTCATGCATGAAAGCCTCTCCTTCTTCCTACTTACTAATGTAAGAGCATCTCAAAAATGTCTTCACCTTTTCTCTTCAAAAAAGCACAGCATTTCCTCTACCAATTACCAGTACATTTCTGCTTTGGGGCATAACCCCTTAGCCAGTTTGGTGGATGACTCCCACCTCACTCTGCACATCCCGCACTTCTGCCTCTGCCCCATTAGCATCTGTTCTAACAGAGTTAACAAGTGCTACACACCTTACGTGAAACTGTCCTCCCCACGCCTCCCCCCCTCCCCTCAACTGCTGCATGCTTCCAGCACTGCTGTGTCAGCCTGGCTATGCCAGAGAAAGGCAGGCAGGAGTTGCTGAAACACAGTATTATGAATGCCCCTGACGGATGGCTGCTCATTAGCAGAGATGAGAACCTAATAGTGAGAAAGTTACTGCTGCACCGGAGGGTTTTTCCCTCACTGACAGCAAACTGACACTTTTCATAAGCGTTATAGTGCCTTAAAAAGAAACAAACAAGTTTTATATTTTCTCCATCTGCCTCCTGTCCTAATGAATCCAGCTCTGCTATTTATAGGATGCAATTTGTCTAAATTATTATAAATTTCCTTCCAGTGTTGTGTGGAAGCCTCACACATTTTTCCATGAAGCGCTTTAAGCACGTTCCTGGGAAGCACAGCTGGTCTCACCTCCATTAAGCACCTGCTTCTCTTCAAAACTGATTTCCTTAATTTCAAGATCATCTTAATTATTTTTTCAGGTAATGCTACTTTTGTGCAATATACAGCTAATTGCTTATATCCATTTTTTAAATGGAAATGAGAAAAGAGGGTCATTACTGATAGGTAACACATCAAACAAGAAAAAACATCCATTGTTTTTCCTTTTCTTTAAAAAGCTGTTTTAATTATAGCCCAGATTCAGCACTACCCTTAAAAAGATAATGTCTCCTGGAACAAATGAGACTTTTCCATCAGTTATGAATTTGTGCTGAGTTGCAATCTACACTGTTTGCTCCTGAAAAAGCACGCGGATAAGTCATTTATTGCTTTTCTTCACTGCAGGAAGCAAAGTAAACAAGTTCACTATATTAGCTTTTGCCTTTTAGAGAAATGAAAAATGCCTTTGACGCTGATGTCATTGTATCAGATGTTTTACAGCATCTAAGCATCCCCCTCAGCTAATGGCAGGAATGTGTATATAAAGGAAGATCTTCCACATTAGACTCATCTTCACTGGCATGCTGTAGTCTCATCTTCCTGAAATAAGGAAAAGAAGCTTCTTCGCAGCAGAGTTGCTCAAAATAGGCAAACAGATTCGTTCTGTGTGAAGTTCACGCTACCAGAGGTGCCAAGTGGATTATCCTTTACTTGCCCATGGAACAGTGATGGCACATCCAGTAATTTCAATCCTGAACAGAAAACACCTGAGGAATTAACTGGGGGTGATTAGCTACCTCCATCCATTCATTCAACCCCCAGTCCCTGTGCTGAGAATGATGCAGCAGTTCCTGGATTATCTCCTCCACAAAGCTATTTGCTTTCATCTTGGCAATGCTGACCCTGTGCCTACACTTAGCTACGTTCTGGCAACAACATAAAATACTGCACCAGGTGCCTATCTGTGATACGCCAGCTTAATCCCAAATTCAGACAACTCTTTGGAGGAAGGCTGCCAAATCTGTTCCCCTTCACCGCCCATCCCATTTAGAATTTATTCTCCCCCTACGTAAGGCATGGGAAATTATACACATGTGGATACTGGTCAGATGAGAGTTCTCCCACTGCTGTGGCAGAAATGTGCTGCTTCATTTTCTATCCCTACAAAAACTCTGGGTTGCTCTTGAAAAAGAGAGGCAATTTCATACGAAGCTGGAAGGATGCTGGCAACAGTGTAGGAAAAATGAAAAAAACCCCTAGCCTTAGGAGAAAAAAAAAAGACAAAAAAAAAAAAAGAGAGATGACTAAACCAAATTCGGATAGCTACTCATCCTTGCAGTGTTTATAGGCATATTTACATTTGTGTTTTGATTTGGACCAGTTTTGAAGCAGATTTCCCACTTACTGCGCTTTCGTTCCCAACACAGAGCAGCAGCAGCACCACCACCTGGGCTCCTTTTGGGATGAAACTGAACCAAGAGATGCACTCCAGGACCACATGGAGAGTGTGCTGCCCAGTAATGGAAGTTCAAGGGTTGATCTACTCATCCCAAGCCACTCCGCTCGCCAGCGTGGCCCATCGTTGTGCTGGCCAATTCCAAGCGCGAGATGTGACAGCTACCGGCAGATGGAGCGAGAGGAGCACACACATCAACTTCTCTGCAAGGTCACAGACTAACAGAGTTCATAGAATAAGAAAGCAGCTCCCTAAGCAACTAGCAAGCTATGAGCCAAAAGAAAGAAGAAAAAAGAAAAAGAAAAAAAAAGGGGGGAAAAAACCCCCAGAATCACGTCAGTGAAAGGAGACGAACAATTTGATTCTGCAAGAAAGAAAAGCTCCGCAGATCTTGGACTCCTGCCCTCTGCCGACAACAGGCTGGTAACTTCATTACAGCCTGTGTAGTTCATTGTTTGTAAGTTAAACGGTTGTAAACCAGAGTTCTGAATTATTTGCTACAGAAACGTTTTCAGAACAAGGAAGCCGCAAATAAGTCCAGCAGTTCGACCCTCTCCTCCAGGACCGCCTCACCCCGCAGTACGGCTTTACAATACACTACATGAAAAATCCCACTGAAGACGGGGGGAGGCAGCTGGTTACTTTTCTAAAAACAGTAATCAGATCCTTAAAAAACCCGACCCATCAGCTCCATTCCATCTGTAGGCTGTGCTTCAGCACCCGGCGCACAAAGCAGCTTGAATGCCAACATAAACTTGCAAGATTCTTCTAATTGAAAGGCTTAACAGTAGCAAAAACGCAGCCAGCTCCAACAGAGCCAAATGCTTGGCATAATCGATGGAGAATGCAGCTCGATGCAGATACATGTAGAATACTGAGTGTCATACGACAGAGCGATACCAAACTTCTGCAACAAATGAAGAAGAAATAATAGGTGGAAAGTTCTGAGTACTCCCTATAGCTTTCACTTCAAGGTACTGCACACGTCAGGACGGGTATTATGCTTACTGCAGAGATTCAATCAAGAATGCAGCATCCACCACTGAGCAGGAACTCTGAAGACAGACAGAACAGCCTTTGAATACTATTGAAAAGAACAACCAGAATAATATGGGACACATGAGACTCAAATCAGGCTTGAGGGAATGTTTAAGAGGGGTTTTTGTATTTAGAAAATGAACACCATAGCGTGTGACCTTTCCAAGTAATCCACTAAGTCACACACAAGTTCTAAAATAACATAAACTCTTCCCAGTTTGCCACGTACTCCCACAATGAAAGAGGCAACGGTACGCTAGTTAAAAAGGGGAGCAAGCAGCCCCCCACCCCAAAGGGCCTAACAGGAATGTTACCAGCACTACCAAGTGTGGAGATATGCAAAAAACCAACACAAAAGAGCGAGGGTGATTGCAGGGAAGACAGAAAGGCAGCAAGGGAAGGAAATGAGAGGGCAAGGCAGTGCAGGAGAAGTAAGGATGCCTGGGAAAGCAAACTGTCTTTTGCTATTTCTATTATTCTTTACATTTCCCAAGCTCTGCAAGCTGTCATGAAAGTAACTCCTCTTACAGAGTCCGCTTTGTAAGGGGTTGGTTATATTCCACTTCATATCCAAAGAATATGCAATTCAACAAAGAGATGGCTCAATTAAACACAACCCATTCTGACCTTGTGTGAGTTCCAGCACTTCTGTTTTCTGTGAGCAGACATTTTAAAGGTAATACAGTTTTCCCTTTCCAAAGGCCCTGCAAGCAGCGTTTCTCCCAGCAGCGTTTGACACACTGCCCAATAACAAAGCCTTTTTTCAAGCATATGCAGCTAAGTCTCTTGGCAACTGGAGATGTTCCGTTAACAACCTTCTCTCCTCTGTTCACTAATCAGCAGTGAAGGCTCCGGAGGACCAGTACTTAATAAGGATCTGAATGCTGCTGCAGATAACTAGAGCACTACCCAAGCTACTAGTTCAAAAGGGGAACGTGCTGTCCCCGAAGGCCTGTAACGAAGGGCAGGAAATACCTGGGAGCCAGGCTGATGCAGAGAAGGGAGAATCGCTACAGGTCTCCACTGAAAGGGAGAGGAGGCATGCAGGTGAACTGCAGCACATTTATGCATTTGTAGGTCACCTTTGGCAGTTTTTTTGTTTGTTTTTGAGAAACACTATTGTTACAAGCAACAGTGCTTTAGCCCTGAAGTTAACATTAAGAGCTTTGGCTGAATGATTAAAATGGATGGTTCATGTAAACAGCTTGCTTTACCCCAGTTCCCAGAAGACTTGCATCTGACCTTGGTGAGTAAGTGCAGTACATGAAATACTAACACTTGCTCTATTGCCAGTTTCTCTGATCCAAAGTTATTTTTATTTACTTCACAGTGATAATTGAATGCATCTTCTTTTAAAGGGAACAGGACAATTCTGTTATTCCAAAAGGAAGTCTGTTTTGAAATGCAATTTATATCTAAATATCAAACATTAAATAACATTCTGTCCCCCTCACACACCTTATACACACTGGAGTGTCTGCTTTGTGAGCTATGTATCAAACACTATCTGTTCAGCAGTACAGGTTCCCCTTTGCCCAAAAGCAGCTTACCGTGGTGTTTGCAAGCCCCCAGAATGCACTCCAGGCCCTGCACCACCACTGCAAAATCTCAAAACAGGACTTGGTCCAAAATCTTGGCTCACATAAGCGAGTGAACAGGAAACTAATTTGCACCAAAGCTCTGCCAGCTCTGCAGGGTTTCACAGCGTGACATTGCTAGCTGTGCAAGGCTACTGTACTCGTGGTAGCTCAGGCACACCTGAGTCTCTAAGCTAGGGGTGAACACTCTCTTGCCTGAAAAATTCTGTGTCTGTGGCAGTCTCGCTCTCACAGTTTACTCATCTCAACCACAACGGTATTTTAAGACAAAAGACAGATTAGGCTTATCAGGCTGGTGATCTCACTGACAAGTGGATCAATGTGCCAGGAGAGCAGCAATGCAGATGCTCCTAGATGCAGGCAATTTTGCCTGCTGCCTCCAGGGAAGCTTCTTCCTGAAGCCTTCTGGTCGGCCACACACCTCTAACAGCTGATACCACAAGGACACTGGGCACAGTGATGATGCGCATTGCACTGGGGACTTCTTAAACAGACAGGAATTTGGCCCATGCATTGGAGATCAATACCAAGCGTGTCATTGATCATGTTATATTTCCCTGGGAGGGAAGACCTGAATTTCCAGATGCTGTCTGCCTCATAACAGCAATATTAGAACAACAGTGGACAAGGTCAAACGTCCATGCTTATTCTTTCAGATCTCAGTGCTGCTGCTGCTACTATTGACCATGGGTGCTTCTGACACGTCTGCTCCTGTCTCTGCCAGGGTCCAGAATTACACATGACTGACTTGTTTTCCTTCTCCTCTCTGAAAGGACCCAGATGGTAGTGCTTCGTGATCGCTCACAGGCCCTGAGGGGTCTCTCCTTGTGCGTGGCACCAAACAGCTCTATTTTGTCACCCCTTCTTTTCAGCCACAGATAGCAATTGCTAGGCCTGCACAATCCACGCTAGGAATAAGAACGCTGCCCAGCACCTCTGGCTTGTCTGATGTCTGGCTTGCCTGGCTTCCGGCATTTGAGCCAGTTACACCAGTAGAAAATGCAGAAGCTTGGGGAGGTGTCAACTTCCTATCCTCAGAGCTGCAAGCACAAGCCAAGAACATGTGCGGACACCACAATAATCCAAATCCATAGTGCTGCCAAAAATCATTCCCCATTTGCAACTCTGGAAAGACACAGTAATGAGGTGACACTACAGAAAGCCTCATTTGATACAAGCAGGTGTGGAAATGGACCCCTCTTCTTAATGGGGAAAGCTTTTAAATGCAGGAATCTCTAGGCTGGAACTCACTCTCTGCCTTGGTAGGGCTTGAATTCACTGCTTTTTGGAGCACACTGCAAGCCTTTACCAGTCAGCTAAGCTTTCCCAAAGGAACAAAAGGAAGAGAGAGACGGCTGGCAAAGCTAATGAGGATTAGGAACTTGAAGAAAATTATTACTTTTCACATTATATAAACAATGTGGTTTTACAACTGTACATTCATGTATACCTGCCAGAACATGGGTGTTTTCAGGGACTTTTCCTTAACCTGAAGAAAACAAAGCCAGGTAAAGGCATTTTCCTTACAAAACCCACATACAGCTCAGTAAAGCATGCTATTGCTTTTCTGATCATAGCTGCCGCATGGTGCAGATGAACAGACCTGAGATCTAAGACAGACTTTTTTCACTGTTGTTACACGTGCGGATACCTAATTGTCCAGCCCAACCAGCAGAAGGTTTGAGCTTACTGTACAGAATGTGCTTATTAAAGAGAGATCCTGAGTGACTCCCTGAAGGAAAGTCCATAAAAACCCCACAACAACAACAATCACACCACAGCTCTGTCCAGTAATAAAATACAATGTGTCGCTCTTAGTATCTTATCAACGAGTCCAAGAGCCTCATAACAGAAAAAGGTCTCAGAACTAGAGTCATCGCTGAAAATCGACAGCACTGTTAAGGGACTCCTTCCTTCAACTTGTGGCTGCCTGGACCTAACCATTTTCTTTCCTCTGGTCTTTTGTGTGTGTTTAACTATGGATCATGTGTTCCAAATTGCCCTTTTTTGGCCTCAAGCCCCTGTAAAACTCAGCTTTGTAGTTCCAGATGCCAATCAGCTGCTCTGACTCCAGGAAGCTAATGAGCTTTTAGCTTCCTCCCAGCTCAGTAGCAGAAACCCGTCTGCAGAGAAAAGCTTACTGCAGAAGGAATCATGCATTAGTTCTTGGCTCCAGATGCCACTTAAGTAAATTTACTTTATGAAAAAGATTGACATTATTCAGAACTGTTTATATGTTGAACAGCTTTATAAACTTACTGTCGAAAAGCCCCAACAAGTAGGGGAGCACAGACGTGGAGAAGCAGCACTACAGGACACAGCTGCAAGGCAAAATAGAAAAAACCTACAGAGCAATACTTAGTTGAACTATCCACACACTCTCAGACATTAAGTACTGAGTTACGCAAGAAAGGTGGAAAAAGCACAGAAAACACTTCCTCACCTCTGCAGACATCTTAAGTGTCGTCTTTCCTATCTCCAAGAGAGGTTTTATGAAACGCCCTGGAACATGAGACCGCGTATGGCCCCACTAAGCGCCCTCCCCTGCTACCTGACTTACCTGAGACACAGTAGGCCAATAAATGAAAGCTCACATGGGGCTGCGGAGTGGTGCTCACAGTGCAAAGCTGTACGACCCAGCACTAGCTGGGAACCAGCTGCTGGACCGGAGAGCCCTGTGCATGCCCACCCGCGAGGTGGTACTGCATAGCTGGCCACTAAGGAAAGGCAGCAGCCAGCCGCTTTGGCAGCCTGCATGGTGTTGGGCGCTGGGGGGGTGGGCAGGATTGCAGCAAGTGGCCACTCCTTTGCCTGGATGCAGCAGCCACACTCCTTCAGACCTCCATGGATACTATTTCTTTCCACAAGGCCTGTGGTGAGTCAAGCTGTGGGGAACCCGCAGCACCTTGTGGGATCAGCCCATCTCTGCTTTTGCACGCTGGGGTGCCGGTACTGAATCTTAACCAGCAAGGCAAAAACAAATCCTCCATCACTCAGGAATTTACAGAAATGGGATTGCTTTGTCAGGTATGGGACTACGGGGGTTTCCACTGGCTGCGCTTCAAAACACTGTCCTGCTGCTGAGAGACTTTCTGCTCGGGTTTGAAAGCCTGCACTCCTGACAAGCGTCTGGATGGATCAGCAACGGGCGCTGCTTAGAGCTGCGACAGACAAGGATCGACAGACAGTATTTCCACTCGGGCTGGCACCTGTCAGGTTCTCCCCTTCGCAGTCTGTCTGAATTTTATCTTCAGTGCCAAGGGAAAAACAACTTCAAGAAACTGAACTACGCTTGGAAGCCAATTTGAAAGCTTCTTTCTGGGTTACTCATGCTTTACCATGAGTACAGCACTTCTACTTCTCATCACGATTTTTATATAAAGTCTCATAAATGGTCATAAGCCATTAAACAGGTATTTGGTTATTCATATCAATTCAGGTGTGTGTGTTAGAGGCCTGTCTGCTTAAGGGAGCGAAGGGCAGAACTCCACAGCTTGAATTCCTCAAATGAGAAGGAAAAATAAATCTGTCTATTCTCCAGTGGATCCACCCTCACAGAAACATCAAACACTTCAAAGTACTTGCCAGTAGGAAGGGTTTGGATATAAACAACTAACCTTTTTGGGGAAAGGTTACAAGAATCCAAGATGAGAAGACACTAGTAGGTCCAGTCTCAGCCTAGAGAAATGAAAGGTCAGTGACTCCTCATCACCAGGACTGATACTGGAAGTTCAGTTCATTACAGGCAATCTTGCCTTTATAAGCATTTTAGAAGTGCCATATGGAAAGAGTCCCTCACATTATTAAATAATTTATCATACACCAGCCCAAACACTTCCTCCAATCCTGTTTGTGTCCTGAAATTGCTAATTAGTTCCTGCTACAGCTTTCAAAGTAAAAATTCTTCTCTCCATTTCATGAAAGCTGCCACACACACCCAAAGGCAGCCCAGTGCCTCCAATCTGTCTTAATTACAGTCACTAGGCTGCTGTCAGGCAATTCAAGTACCTCCCAGATAGCCAAGAAAAAGAATTTGATGTTTCCAATGTCAAATAAATGTCATGCCAGAGTGGAAGCAGCACAAACAGAATGTTTGCTTCAACTTCTCTAACAAAAAATGGACCTTGCAGCCCAGGTTTTCAAGGTGCAGTATTTGGGTACTTAATTCTCATGGACTTCAGCATAAGCTAGAAACCTTAATGCCTTCAAGAACAGACATTTTCCATCCATTCTGAAAGCACCGTATCCAGGCAGGGACTACAGATGGTGACAGGCAAGAGAAGACGATGCTGCTCCTCACTCATTTGAACTGTGATGCACTGGGACGTACCACATTGAAGGTGTGGAGTGGAGGGTCTTCTCCTTTCTGCCAACCATTCTCTGGCAGCTTTTTAGAAAAATCAGCAAAGTTGCTATTAAATGTCTGCTGTTTGATGCACTGAGTGAATATCTGATGATTGTAGGGGGAGCTGACACAAAACCAGCTCTGCCCATAGAATTCTGTGATTCCTGGAAACACAGATCTTGCTATAAAACTTAAATCTGGACCAAAACATGAGATAAGACAACATGATCTGGAGAGCAGCAGCTCTCCGATGCCTTAGCTGTCCAAACACACACATTTTACAACCACAAATAAACCTATTTGCAAGTTTAAGAAGAAAAAAAAAATAGAATAAAGATTGGTGCCCCCGCATGTAATGACATACTTAGTTGAAATTAACAGAATAAGCACAGAGACATTTTTCAAGGGGCAACAGGGGAACATTACACAGCATCCTACTGTAGCCTGGCCCCATCTTCACCATCTTACAGGCACGGCCTGTACATTCACAAACCACCAGAAAGCTTTATGAGAAATTTTAGAACAAAACCACAGCAGACACTACCTCAAAGCAACTCTGACAGCTTCTCTGAAAGCACTTCATGCTGTTAAAATAGTGAAAAGATCCCTAACCCAACAGCCACTTTGTTTAGGACAGTTTTCAGTTTCAGTGCAGCTTTCTTATGGTAATATTATGCAATTAAAAATTGAGCTTAAAACTACCCATGTAAAAGATTCTAAGCAGAAGCTGACATTTACTGTGGAGGTTGTTCATGCCTATAGAAAACCCTGAAAAGGTCAGTATAAGTGTAAATAAGGTAAGATACTTCCTCAAGAGTATCGAAATCTCCATCGTGTTACAGCCTATACCCATTTCTAATCATGCATTTATGCAAGGCAGTGTTGTGAATGCCGTGATGGCTCCTCATGGGGCTCTTCTTGGTCTCATTAAGCGATAGGACAAGGGGCAACGGGTGCAAATTGGAGCATAGAAGGTTCTGGGTTAACATAAGGAAACACTTTTTCACTGTGAGGGTGACAGAGCACTGGAACAGGCTGCCCAGAGAGGTTGTGGAGTCTCCTTCTCTGGAGACATTCAAAACCCGACTGGACACGTTCCTGAGTGATGTGCTCTAGGTGGTCCTGCCTTGGCAGGGGGGGTTGGACTAGATGATCTTTCGAGGTCCCTTCCAACCCTTGTGATTCTGTGATCTGAGTCCGTAGCTGGACCTAGAAACAGGCCTCCAGACTGCAGTGAGGGGAGTGGCACCAAATTCTAAGTGTTTCAGGGAAGCTGGGATCCAGCAACGCAGAAAACTGCCAATGCAGTTTAATTTCAATGGGTTTAATCTCAGCATTGCTTTCAGCAAGCAGATGCATGGGACTTGGAAAGCACCTGCTTGTTAGGATTTAACTATTAAGCAAAATCTTGCAGAACTGCCCGAATCTAAGTCACACATACCTTCACCAAGTCTTAAGTTTTAGACGCTAGCACTAACCTGAAGGGAAGTACTCTCCTGGAAGCAGCACTCATGTAATTGAATAAATGGGATTAGGTCTCACGCTAACACCCACACTTTCTCATTCCTTGAGAAATCCCAAGCACACTACCCATGCAACTAACACCTCAGTCATCCTTGACATTTCTTGGCTCTCCGACACCTGTGAGTTCCTTTCATGCTCTGCAGCGATCACTAGCACATTTTGTGACTCAACGCGCAAAGAATCCCCAATAGGGGAGCAGGAAACCTGCATTCGCAAGGAATGCAAACTTCTAATTTCCTAAGTGCTTACAGGTCACTGGGAACACTCCAGCTAAGGCAGATCCCTTCTCTAGATCTTATTCTTGTCCCCTCATGCTTTGAATGAGTCTTTCGTGATGCTTTTCTTGCTCATCATTTTTAAGCGCTCAGCGGAACAAGATGCAATTATATGCTCAATCATGATCACAGATTTGCTGGTGGTGATTTTAGAGGTCTTGAAACAAAAAAATTCATTAGATTAAATATCCTTTCTGGCTTTGTATGACAGGGACAAAAAGAACTGATGTTTCCAAATGGAGTGGATTTGCTACCTGGCTTGCTAGCATGAGCCAGCAGGAAAGGTATTGCTTTAGGAATCAGGAAACCTCGTCTCTATTCCCAACTCTGCCACTGACATGCCGTGTAACTGCCACAGCGCTCGAGCAGCCCGTGTCCCCCTCTTCCCTCCTAGTACTCCTCTTGCCTATCTAGACTTGGCCTGTTCAAGTACACTGTCACAGTGCCAGGTACTTCCACTTTACTGAGGCTACTGGTAAAAGAGAATATGAAGTTGCTCTGAATGTCTCCTACAAAAGCAGCAATATATTCAGTACAGTAACGAGACCGCAAGGCGTGCAAAACGTGACTGAACTGGACACAAAGTGGAAAGATCGCTGTTTGCATATCCTCCTTCCAGATAAGCCTGAACCACACTATTCCTAAACAGACAAATAACATTTCATGCCATTAACAGACTTCCAGTTTTCCCTATGACCGAGACACAGAAAATTCAGGGCTGAAACTAATGGTCTGAGAAGCCGAAATAAAAATGCTCCCCTTCCTATGACATCCTGATCAACATTCACACTGGTCACCTGAAAACGCCTTGGTCAGCAATCAAGCTCTCAGTGGGTTCAGAGCTACGAACAGTTGGATTGACGTCGCTTTCTAAACCTCGCAGAGGTAAGATTCCCCCCCTCCAGTTGACAGGTAAATTTAAGTGTCTGCCTTACAATGTAAAATGCCTGCCTCTCAGTTCAAGGTCATTTTTCTTCAATCCACAGTCAGAGGTATACGGCACATTAAGCCGTATCATTCCGCTGTCATGTCGGAGAAGGGGGAGCTTTTAAGCCTGTGCAGAGCACTCAGGGTTATAGAAATAAATACGGCTTTATATAGCAGCTTTCACATTCAAGATACCTCAAAGTGCTTTACAAAGTAATGAGTCAGATGATAGGGCTGCAGCAGCTGTGTAGGTAAACGCACTAGAAATTAATGCTGAGAAAACAGAAGTCTTAATTTTTGGCTTCTCTTTATTTGCCTTCCCACAAAACAAGACTGCAGCTTCAGTCTGACTAATGAGCATCAGTGACTGCTGCAATTTAGAATGCACAGGTTATCTGACATTCCAGTTTATTTTAATTTTCAGATTAACTCCATGATTAAAGCTCTCTATTAACTCAAATAAATACTGTTCAAGCAAAGCAGAAAAAAATGCTAGACACCTTACTGCACGTACCTCCCTGTCTTGGCTGCATTATAAGGAAGGCCTCCTTGCTTGATCTCTAGTACCTCAATTTGTAATTAGTTCAGAATCACACAACTATTTCATTTTTATTCCCCTTTCTCTCCCCCATCATTAAGTCTTAGAAGCACACCCTCAAAGACTGATTAATGTATTGTTGTGAGGACTCCATGGTTTACTGTGCTGATACCCAAGAAAGTACATATCATAAGTAAAAATATATTTGCCTTTTTAAAAATCCATACCTTGGGGAATAATAATAATAGTAATAATAATAAATCAACTTAAGATCCAACAATTAAGATGCATTTTACACGTATTCTCCCTTCCCAGGTTCCATGGGCAAATGGGCCCTCTCATTCCTCTTCCCATCAGAGTCACTTAGCTAGCTGTCACGGATTAAGTTGTTTTGGAAAAACCCTGTCCCTAAAAAAAAAAGTGCTTTTTTTTTTTCCAGGCAGACTTTTTTTGGCTGACTTCATAATCAGTTAACAAGAGAGTGACTCGGAACAGCTAGGTTGAAAGAGACTGTGGGAGGTCACTTGGGCCAGCTCCCTGCTCAAAGCAGGCTCAGTGCTGAATTTAGACCAAGTTATTCATGGCTTTGTCCAGTCAGGTCTTGAAACCCTTCAGCGATAGAGAACCCTTCAGTGATAGGAACCTGTTTCAGTGCTTAATTATGGGGCACTAGCCTGCATTTTTTGGGGCAAAAGAACACCACAAGGGACAGCTAGAGTATCCCAGATAGATTCTTTAAGTAAGATTTACAAGATGTCTGTCTAGCATTGAGGTTTGAAAGCATCTGAGTCACGTAGGCCTCTGAGAAAGCCATCCACATTCCCATTAGCCCTCAAGGCAGAGCCTTCGTACCACTCACCTGGAGCTGTACCTACTTCCTTCACCTAGCAAACACTATTTCTGGAAATCTGGCAAGGGATTTAAATCAACGTTACACCATTTTTCTGCCTCAGCTGTTCTGAAACTTTCTGCTGTTCTCTTAACTTGTCAAGTAGCTTTGTCAGCAGAACTTCACTGCGGTACTTTTGACGGACACTAGAGACAACTGTAACTTTGTGCAACAAGGTTTTTGTAATTGATTTTGACATGAAATTCCATCTCTCAATTCCAACAGAAGCAGAGCTCCTCTTCACTGCGCTCCACAATAATACTGACTAGGCAATCAGGACAGCTTTCTGAGTCACACCCCTCTTCAAAGTACCATCTCAGTTTTTACACTTCTGCTAAAAGGGGGTGGAGGAAGTCTGAGTTTTCATGATTGTTTCTTAACTGAAACTGAGTAAGCAGCATGGCAGAAACCTGACATAATGCAACAGGAAGGGATGGATGGATGGATGGATGGATGGATGGATGGATGGAGTTTTTCACTACAGTGACTAAGTCTCAAGACTGAAACAGTTACAGTTATCTGGGATAAGCACATCCCCACCAACTCCTGCTTTATTCCTGGCAGACTTCCTTGGCACATTCGCCTTTTATAAATAGTCCTTGAGCAGCATCTGTATAATGAGCTATGCTATGTAATAACAGGCATTCTATTTTAGAGTAACAATTAGAATTGCCTGTAGAATATAAATGCTAAGTGAGACATACAAAAACACATACACAAACCGAAGGGTGGAGAGAGAAGAGTATTAACCATTCTTAGCTGGGGTAAACAGCACAGGGAAGGCTGTGAAATTAAAAACACACAAGTGACAACTATCGCTTTCCAACATTAACTATTTTATCAACAGAAATGTTAGCCATGTATAAAGGACACGAAAATCCAATCGCTGGTTGAAGTTTTAAGGTTCTGCATTGCCAGAGAGCAAACATTGCTAGAACCAAAGTAAATATCATCATTGGGCTGTAAAACTTGCCAAGGTCTTGAGTTATATATTGCTTTCTGTGTACACCTATCTATACAGAATCTCACAAATAATACAGTTGAGCTTCTCCATAAAAATACACAGTAAATGCAATATGCATAGCAAGAATACAAGGTAATTCATAGTATTAGACATTTTAAAAATATGTCCTCTACAACATGAACTCCTCAGTCCATTCACACAATATTCCATTGGGGCAAGCCACTACCATCCATGTTTAACAGAAAATATGTTTTTATTTATTTTTTCTATCACTGTGGTGCTAGCAACAGTTGTGATAGCAAAATTCTGCCAAAGTATTGTGTGTTTTTACAAACATACCACGTACACTCCATCTGCACTGGTTATCACAGCAGCAGTGAAAATACCAGCAGTTATTCTAGTGAAGGCAGTGAAGTTGCAGACATTTTGTGAACGAGTTCACTATAGCCCCGGCATCTGAATGCAATTAACTTGACCAAGACCACTCAGTAAGTCAGTAGCAATGCTGGAATGTGAAAATGAGACATTTCTTACTTCCAGGTCTGTGTTTTGCTGAAGCTCCAGATCACTCCATCTCCTTAGTAGCTGCTGTAATTACCATGTGCTTGAGTGGAGTTCCTGCTGTTTAGTTTTTCATAGGTTACTTTATTATGCAAGTATATATAGGCTGTTCTAGTTTAAGATGTTATAACCACATGCATAAGTCTCATTTTCTGTGCATTTATAACTTGGCCACAAATTCACATCAAGCTGGAAAGGGAATTTACCACCTGGGATTCTTGTCTTTTGAAGATACTGCTACTTATTACAACAGATCTATATCCTCGGGTGTCAGCCTCAGGCAAGGAGGAGCTGGAAGCTGACTACTGGAGTAATTTTATAGTCCCACGACAGCCACAGGTGAAAGGACCTAAAAGTGGAGATGGAGCCAGCTTTTCCCCTCCACACACTGAGGATGACTGAACATTCAAGAATGCAACAAAAGGATAACAAGGAGGAATAGTTAAGGATGTTCATTCACTATTTCAGGATAATCAAAGTACCTTAGAGGCAAGTCTGATTTTTCTCATTCAGAAGGAAGAGGTTGAAACAATTCAGAAAGCAAGCTGTCTTCCTAACTCATATTGCATGTGACCTCTAGCTGTTAAGACAGAGGTAGAAGACAAAGGGAAAAAGAGGAGCTCTACAGGCAAACAAATTATAGCAGAGCCAAGAATAGAATAGAATAGAATAGAATCATTAAGGTTGGAAGTGACCTCAAGGATCATCTAGTCCAACCATCCCCCCCCACCTATTACCCACTAAACCACATCCCTAAGTACCACATCTAACCTTTCCTTAAACACCCTCAGGGATGGTGACTCCACCACCTCCCTGGGCAACCTGTTCCAGTGCCCGACCACCCTTTCCGAGAAGAATTTTCTCCTCATCTCCAACCTGAACCTCCCCTGGCGCAACTTGCAGCCATTTCCCCTTGTCCTGTCACTAGTTATCTGTGAGAAGAGGTCGACCCCCAGCTCGCCACAACTTCCTTTCAGGTAGTTGTAGAGGGCAATAAGGTCTGCCCTGAGCCTCGTCTTCTCCAGACAAGAACAACCACCTTATGACTTCAGAAAGAGCTTCATATTCTCAACTCTGTATAAATATAGAGCTGAAAAATTCTCGTATCGCTACAATTGCTCTTCCTGCCTCCCTGTCCAAGCAGTTGTTTCCCACTGCTCCCTCAGCTTAAACTTCAAAGCTACATAACCAAAAAAGACATTCACACTATGAGGTACCCATAATGGGGGCGGGTAGGTGTTAGTGGCATTTAACTATCACGGTCGAAATTTCTTCTCCAGGTTACACTGGTTATACATCCTCCATGTGGCAGAACTCTTCAAGTTCCCATCTCAAATCTCCCTGACACAAAAGTAAATCTCTCTCAACTGGGCAATTCATAGGATAGTCTAGAGACACAAACATTGTGCTTCCCCTTACTACAGCAGCAAGAGCTTGGCTGTTCCACAGATGTCATTTCACCTGTACCAGAATTCTAGCCTGTCTCATCTGTAAACACAATATTTGCCTGGATGTCCCTATGGGCAAAGCAAGGGACCGGAAAGCATGGCACAGTGCTGCAATGTCCAGGCATTCTCAGAAGTGAGAGTAATGATTTGACAAACATGGTAGCAATTACCAGAACGCAAAGCCAAAACTATTTTTCACATTCCTGAGCAGACAGATAACACCAGAGTAAGAGCTGGTCCTGTAACGGTGTCAAATTCCTCTCACATGATTTGGTGGACTAAGTAAACCCCATAGAGCAGAGCTGTGAGAGTCTCAGCACAGTTACTGTGTAGGGTTTCAGTCATATCATTAGCATTTCTCTGAGAAAAAAAATATTTGTTTTCCCACAGTCTCCAAAGAAAGAATGTTGTAGGACAGAATCGTAGTAACAAGTAAAAAGAATTCGCAGTCGAATTCAGAAAGGTCATACACACTTGAGCAAAATAAGGTTGAACTGTGAGTCCTTATCAATATTTGAATATTCCTGCAAAAAGAACTACCATGAATATACAATATTAAATGCCTACATGAAAGCACGTGATCACACCCACCAATGATGACAGTAGAACTACAGGTAAGGCAGACATGCATCTTCCACATCAAGACAACACATGCGTACGTCAGCAGATAACAAGTGCATCTAGTGGCTGACAAACACTGCCATCACTAGCTAAACTACTGAACCACAAACTTTAAGTTACCGGTATGTCAGGAAAGAGCTAAAAGCATTATATTACTTGAAGAAAATGACATTTGACCTAGAAAGGAATAGTAACGTAACAAAACAAGCAGACCATAAGAGGACCTTGGACAATCAGTGATGTTCAGTGATCTAGCTTACCTCCCTCTATAAAAGGTTGCTGACTCCTACACACCAGAGCACTTAATTAAATCCAGATTCTAGCAATATAATGCAACAGAAAAGTGTAACTGTGCCCTTCGCACGTTTGCCAAAGTCCTGCTGCAGCAGCGTGCACCAAGATAAAAGCCCAGAAGATTTTGTCTAGTTGCTGCTGTTTAATGCACTGCACGACAACCTCTCACCACAGGTACCTGTGGGTAAAACACGCCATCTGGGGAAAATCTGCTGCTTTAATTGCTCGGCTAACTCAATACCTGTTAAAAATAGGCAGGGGTTGTTTTGGGTTGTTTTTAACCTTATGCCATTGATTTATGTAGACAGAAAGAGAGGTCGTTCCATGGACAACATCCTTCAAAGGTGAAGCTGTGCAAGGCTTACTACCTGTACAAAACCTACAAGGAAGGAGCAACCCTTTAGAATTGTTGTAATGATTTACGTTATGCAACATCTGTGCAGCAAGGTGAGCTTATCACAAGACAAGACTCTGAATCACTAACTACCAGGACATGCTTTAGCAATGAAGTCCAGCAGCTCAGCATGGGTATGACACAAATCTACTCTAAAGAGCCAACTGGTCCTGGCAACAGGCAGCAAGAACTAAGAATAGCTAGTGACAGGGAACACCATGACAAAGAAGCAGTGTTTATTCAACAGGTTTCCAAGTCAGCTGTCCCTGAAAAGCGAGGCAGACCCTTCCACTTGTTCCGTCTCATGCCTTGTTGGCCTACACAAAATTTCTCAAGCAAGAACTGCAAAACATTTACAATCAGATACAATGCTAGAGCAAGCTTCCTGGAGTATATGACTAGGACTGAGACAGAAGTCAAGAAAGAACACCGTCTCATCTCTGCAGATGAGTCACCACCACCCATCACTGCTCACCTCATCGAGAGTTTACAGAGAACTTGTGCTGTCTGTACACTCTGTAAAACCCCCTCTGTATAAAGAGGGGCACACTCTTACTGAAATGATTTTCTGTTTTAAGGAAGTTTTATCAAGTTAACTATTGGTGGCAGAATTTTGCACTCCATTTTAAATCCATGCTAAGAGAGTAACCATTAAGCCTCTCCATATCTGACTCATGCACACATCATTAAAACACAGGTGTCACAGCGTGTCAATACAGGCTACAGCTCTTAAAGGTTTAGGACAATCTACTTGAAATGAAACTAATTATTGTTCTATAATACACTTGGCATTAGTTCGAACTGCTGGAGTTACATTAAGAACAACAAGAAGCTATGTCAAACTCTTTCTTTTCATTGGAAGAGGATATGCTAGAGCAGAAACAAGACAAAAGATGTAATAGCACCCCTGGACCTCCAATTCACATTCCAGCTACATCTCCCCGTACAATTTTTCAAACCCTTCAGTGTCAGCACTAAACTTACAATTTATGTTCTACATAATCAAATTTAACAGATCCATAAAGATCACAAATAAGAGCTTCCACCTGCAGAGCACAGCTCGGCAGGTCAGGAAGCAACCCACTGCCATGCTTCAACCCAGCTTTGAGCAAACAAGCAGCTCAATGTAAGAACTGAAGAAGATTATGACAATAAAAGCAAACTATTCCAGAACAATTAGCAGTCAGCTATAGAAAGAGTTTTTACACAAGAAAGGAAAAATCCACAGATGCCTGCTCTGAATTCCTCACAGATGTTAGGAAAAAGAATGAGAATTTACAGGTACTGGGCTGGAGAAAGTTTGGTAAGGGCAGGCTCCATATGGGGATTTTCCTATTCAAGGTAATAAATTTTCTCTGACACAAAGCATTGGAAGACAGATGAGAAATCTTTCACTGCTTTGTAAATTATGCAAAGCACACGGGACCAAAATGAACACTCTACTTAGTAAAGCAACAGAAATAAGAGATACTTAATAATTCTGATAGGAATTCTCAACAACGTGCATGAAATACGTAAAAGATGTTAATACAAGAACTTGTTACTTGCTCTCACAGAGGACAGCTTCCCAGTCGCTGTATTTCCACCAGCAGGCACGGGAGAGGTGGGGATAGTACTGTTAATCAATCAGTTGTACTCACTTATTCACAATACAACAATCAAAACTAATGATTGAAGGGAGCTGGAAAGGGCAGGTGAGCGCTTGAGTCAACTTGTAAAGATTTTAAGAAAGCAAATTAAAATGGCAGTGAAATGAGAACAGCAGCTAATCTTAATTACAAACCTAAAGTCAGAGTAAAGCTTCAGTGAAGTTCCTCTCTCCCCACACTACATGTTGCCTTTAGCTGAAGACAAATTGCCAGCATTTTTGTAATCTACTAAGTTAAAGTCATTACCCTGACAGTGCCAGGAAGTCTAATTTCCTGGAGCAGTAACACAAAGATTTATAAATGCGTTTAAACACTCACCTTCTGGAATAGAAAATCTATCATCATCATTGGGTTGCATGGAAAGCACTGAGGATTTCAGATAATGGAGAAAGAAGAAATTCACCTGGTGATAAGCTCACTCAAAAATCTCACTCCCTACCTACACAGGCTGCTGACCAGGGTAAGTCTACACACTAAGCTGAGCGCTCAAATAAGTTCAGCTTTCTGCTCAAGTCTCTCCTAAAACTTATGTTCCCATTAAAATGGAAGTAAGCTTAAACCATCAAAATGGAAAAGATAAATTAATAACCACTTTAATAATGGATTTAAAGAAGAGAATGAGTTAGCTCATCCACCAGGCTGAAGTGCACCTGCATATGTCTCCTTATGGCTGAAAACTTTCAACTCCCTAATGAGATAAACTGAAACCATGGCTGAACTTCAACACCCAAAGCACCTTAGAGCACCTACTTTTCTGCCATTGGATGTATGTGTGCATAAACAAGAAGTCACGAGATTTGCTTAAACGAAATAGCACAGAGGTTTGGATTTAATTAGGAATAACCTGCTGATTCCATACAAAATGCTGTTTTGCTCTTCTGGACTTTCTCCTCCCTTGTTCCAGCACTGATGAGCAGAGGCAGACAACCCAACACCTTCACATCAGGAGGATTAAATGTTACAACCTTCATAACATCTTCAGAGGGCTGACACATATCAATGCTGATTCTTTTCAGAAAACCTTATCGCAGCCTGCCATCTGGGACACTGCTTTCCACTGCACAGGTATGATTAACCCTGATCTCCCCCCCCAATGCACGAGCCTCCTGACACTGTTCCTGCTCAGAAATAAGGACTCTGCGAACAAAGCAAAGGAATTGTACTGTGCTATGTGTTTAACGTGCACACAGGAGAAATCAGCATTTGCACTGGGGTAGTGGGGAAGAGAACGTGCTGCTGAGGAGACAGCCAACACCGCTATCAGTGACCTACTTTATAGTGGGGAAGGGATTTTAGCAAGACGACTTTTTTTTTTTTCCCTCCCTCACAGAAGCAGGATTTCTTGAAAGTACTAAATTTAGCAAGGTCCCGAGGACAGCATTCATAATTTGTCAGTGCTGTCCCCGTCTCGTACGGCTCTGTGCAAGCTCCTATCACTACCCAAAAAAATTTATCCCCTCTCTCTTCGACTGTCAGAAAAAAATATTCTCCTTTCAACAAAGAGGAAACAAGCTTCTCTTTCACAATCTTTCCTCATGAGGACAGCAGGACTCTGGACGCTGCCAGAGCCTATATATTTATTTTTTAATATCAGATGAGACAGCTTCTGAAAGCACTGCAAATTCTCTCGTCTGACATTATCTAGTTTACCACAGATAACAACCCTGAACTGGAAGCTTTCCCCTGCCAGAATGCCTAGCACATAAAATTATTAAAGGCTCAGAAATGGTTTCAGGGCTGCTCAAATGCTGTGCTGCAGCAAAATCTGATTTCCATTAAAAAAACCCAAAACCAAACCAAGAGCAATCAGACGAAAAGGAGACTCCAGTTCATCACTCTGGAAAAAACAACTGCTTTCATTCATTCCTCTCCAGAGCAAAAAAATTCCAGGAAAAAACAAATACTACCATTTAAACTAGGCATTAACTCACAAGGCCCTTTGAACTGTTCGGGACACGAACGTGTTCCTAAGCCATCTTGAACAAAGACTGAGAAACCCTTTGCCTCCTACAAAGGCATTAACTCGCCTCCACCCCCCCACCCCCCCCAACTAGAAACTAAAAACGTTTCTGGTTTTATGATGTTCAACTACAGGACAGGCAGAGATTCCTGCAATTAAAGTAATTTGGAGCCAACTAAAGTTTCCAGAGATGATAAAAAATAGGCCTGAACTAGTTTACTGCTTCTAGTTTGGGGTTTTTCAAGCGATCATAAGCACACACTCAATTAAGCTCAGTAATCATACCTAAAAATACGATAGGAAATCATGATAGGAAAATCATGATGTCAAGTTCTTGAAATCTCATTTAGATCTACCAGATAAGCACCACGGATGTTGACTATAAGATTACAGGAAAGTTAACAACACTGCATTCCAATATTTGTTAACCACCACAATGTTCATTGGCTGCATTGGGTGAACAAATCTTATTACTGCAGTTTCATTTGCCTACAAAGATTCCAGCTGAAAACTCACTTTAACATGGCTTTAATAATACATGAGAGAGATTAATCTATAATTGTTGATTTTTGAAATAGCACTTCATTGTGTCACTCAAACTGAGTGCTTTTGATCATTAAAACTTGCGTGATTTTTCAATCTTAGTAACGAGGTTCTGCTTCAGCCGAGAGCTGATCTCATCAGAGCCAATTATACTCCTGGCATAGATCTGACCAGAGCTTTTAAGGGTTTTAAAACTGCAATTTTGTTTTTCTTATCTTACAGAACAATTCAAAGTCCTCACAATCTCGTTAGAATCTTTAATACCCAGGAACTCTCATGTAAACGAGATGCTTAGCAGGAAGCTACTAGTAAAAAAAGTGAAAAAAAAATTATCACTGAATTTAATTTTTACTCTTAGCACACAAATGAACAGTTTCTCGTGCCTTTTTCCATGTCAAAGGGCTTCTTTCAAAATACTGTGGGGCATTAATCTCTTGACTTCATCTAGTGTAAGATATGTAGTCAGACTAAAATCTATTCTGCTTAGATTAAATGGGAGTATCTCGACATAATCAAACAAGAGCTCTTCAAGAGTGTGTGATTTCTCCAACTGAATGTGGTATCAAGCTGCGTAAGCTCCGAGACAGATAGGGCTCCCATCAGATAGGCCACAACACTTCTACCATTAGCAGAGCCACGGGAAAGATTATCTTATTTTAAAGAAAGTTATTCAAGACCCATTTCTTTGCAGAAATCCTTGATTTCCACCTTTTCTCTTTAGTGGCACCTACATTCCAACTGCAATTAGAAAGGAAAGAAGGTGCTGAAGCCCTTGATATGTTTTGTGTTCCTTTCTTCTGCATCCTTAAGACATCTGCTTGCTCTGCAATGTAATCAACGCCCAGCCCTGAACTGGTGACATTAAAGCGAAGGCTGGTTATCATTTTCCTGCAGCTCTCACCTTCTAAGAGGTATCATTGCTCAAGATACACTGATGCACCAAATGAACATCAGCTTTTGGATAGTAGCTTGGAAACTGTACCCCTTGTAAAGGGGTAAAGAGATTAGATCCATTTATATGTTAGGATTAGTTTGCATGTCATCAGAGCTTCACTGCTCATGAATTTAAGAGAGTGTGCAGCACTTCACATGCATAATTATTATACCATGACTGACTATCAGTGCATCTCTAAGGATGTTAGCTATGGTCGCTGTTGCTACCCTCAGTTAACAGTAAGGAAATTGAAGCACAAATTAGTTGATTCTTTCAAGGTCACTAAAAGTAACATAATTCAGGGATTCCAAGGACCTCCCCGTTGAGTCACTGTCTCTTTATACTCTCTAAAATTGTACAAGTGATGCAGGAAGAATTCAAGATTTTCCTTCTGAAGAACACTCAGGCAGATCTGGGTATTCACAGATCAGTAAGGTGAGGGTGCTATGGGAGAGCTTTTCCTGCAAGGCAAGGCTGGTAGGGTGGCACCGCAGCAGTTGCCATGACAATGGCAGAATCTTTGCAATGACATTGCGAACACTTCAAGTGAAAACCTGTGCAAGTCTCAAAACACCACCCAACGCTGTAAGAAGCCTGACAAGATCCCAGATCATCTCCTAAGCTCCAATTAAAAGAGCACCACGCATGCAGGATGGCAAGGCAGATTGTTTGTGAAAGACATCACCTCTGCCAAAGCTGAAATACAAAAGCGCAATGCAGAAGAATTTTTCTGTGAACCTCCCGGTTTTGGAAAACTGCAAGTACTCCTCACTACAGACAGGGAGGAATACTGTATTCAGGAGACGACTATCAGTAAAGACAAAAAAATTGAACTCATTCCCTGCTGTCACTCTGCAATTCATCAGAACACTGAAGAGCTACAGAGATGCCAGGGAAGGGAAAAAGCAAATGATAAATACACACACTTAATGCATTTCATAACTTCTTATGTGCACATCTAGTGCAGGTGATTTGCAAATGGAGTTGTAAAGGAAGAGAGCAGGCACTCGCCCCTCTGTGGAGTTACAGTCACCTAACACCAAATCAGATGGGCTTCTACGAGATTCCACCAATTCAGCAGCTTTATATAAAAGCTGGCTATATCCAGTACTGAACACTAGATAACAAGCACAGACACATCTATTATTTCAATTAACTGAAAACAAAAGAAAGATCAGCCTGATATGCTCATGTCTCATATTCCTTTAAGACCCTCCAGCTCCCAGACTACTTGTTATTTCCAAAAGCACAAACATTAGCATTACCTTTTGCAGCTTCAGACCTCTTAGGCAAATCAAGTGTATCAAAATTCCTGTCCAAATCTCCATTCTTCTTTCCTGTGGGGGAGNAAAAAAAAAAAAGAAGAAAAAAGACAACAGATGGAAAAGACTGTCAGCATACTGACAGGTAAGTTCCTGTCATGTGCATCTACAAGATGAGAAAAGATATAGACTCAGAATATAAATTACAGACTATCAGCCTATTACCCATATTCGTACGTATCTGACTTGCAATCCAGCTGCATAGCTGTGGGTTTAGCATGAACAACTTAGGGACAAAAATCCATGCCACTTTCAGGGTGATCCGCAAACAAGCTTAGCACTAGCGTTTCAGTGGGTCTTAAGAGTGCTTAAAATCTTGGAAAATTGTGCCATTGCCCTTCCCTGCAAAGCTGTGCCCCTCCCTCAGAAGCCCAGTATTTACTTGTTATTTTCGCAGAGGAATTTTGACCTGAAGCTTAGCTGAAGCAGGAACTGAGCAGCAGAGCAAAAAAACAACAGGCTTGCTTTGCAGCCTCTATTCTCATTGCAACTATTAGGCAGGGAGGTCTAGATTTAATATACTGTACAGCCAGCAGCCAACAATTTAACCTTGAATCAAACCCTGGAATCAATAAAGTGCCATTTTGACTATTTATTAGAAACTAATGGAAATAATTCCATACTTTTGCTAGGAGACAGCTTCGAACCATTACATCAGTTTTAATTTATACAATCCGTCATAGAAATCAGAACAAAGCCTGGACTTGAATTTTAGTTAGGTTGGGAATTCAAGAGTTTTTTTAAAGAGCTGGGAAGGGAAGGGTTAATTTTCATTCCTTCTTCTCCCACCAAGGAGACACTGCCTCAGGTAAGCCCACATGGATGCTGTGGGATAAGCAGGCACTTTGCCATCAGAGAAGTACTGACAGCAGGAATCTGCGTGGCTTCTGAGGACAGCAGCGTACAATTTAGCTTTCCCAAATTCTTTTGAGGGGGGAATATCAAGTTATTTAGTCCTTCTCCCTCAAGAGGGAAGGCAGGTGTGATGGGATGAATTCAGAATGATACAACTTAAGCTGCCAGAGGTGTCTACTGAACGGGGACTCTACCAGGCTGTTAATGGAGGTTTACAAGAGGGGCTGAAAGCTCCACCAGTCAGGATACTTAAAAGCAAACAGGAAAATGATCCTTGAAAATGAAACATGGAGATTAGTCTGGCCCTTGACTGAGAATAGGTCATGAAATGGGAAAGGGCAATCCCTGCCCTGTTATAGCAGGGACAGCTTCTGCACACCGAATTCAATGGGCTACTCTACCTTTCCTCTTGACAACAGGATAAACATATGCAGTACTATATAAACAAGAAACAAAACTTTTAAATACCATTATGAATATTTAGAAGTAACATCAAGAGGGGGAAAAAAAAGCCCCTCAATTTAGTATGCCATTCCCTCCCTTTCTTTGGAAATATCACACACTTTCGTTGTGAAATGCCAACACAGAATACCAGACAACTTTAACTACTGTGCAAAACAAAACATACACCTAGAAGTTCTGTTCATCTGAAGTAATTTGCTTAATTAAAATATGAAAAAGCCCATCTAAGCTGCTAGAAGGTCGTGCACCCAGGTCCCATGCCACTCCTTTGGAAGGTATCTGTTTTAAAGGAAGGGACAGGAATTAGCTGCATTTTGCAGCCCTCCATCAAGTTTCCGCTCCATGAAAGAACAAGAAACATGTTGCTTGGGGAACCAAATAGCAGAAAGAACAAACACTGCGCATCACCAAAGGACACTGCATTTCAGAACGGCAGCTGAACGCAGTTCCTGACTGCAAACCCTTTTGACCCTTAGAGCATCGACAGGAAAAAGCAGGGCAGAGGGAGGAGAGGGGAAAAAAAACAACCAAAAATCCAAAACACTGAAGGAAGGAAGTCAGTGTTTAGGAAAGATCACAGACTTAAGGCAGCCCAATAAATGTGACTCCATCTTATCTACAAGTAGGACAAACTGTTTCTTCACATGACCCCAAATTTCATGTCTCTGCCATTTGCTAGTTTAAACTTCAGAACATTGACTGGGAGAGCCAGACCTTATTCAACACAACTACTCATTTCAGAAGTTTTCTCTGTAATTTAAAGGTTGGGGTTTGGTACTTCTATTAGCCCTGCGGAACTGAGATGGCATAGTACGAGTTCCCTGCTTTCCAGTGCAACGTTTAGTAAGCAGTATGCGTTTGTGCACAAGTTAAGGAAGAGACTGTCTGGGTGAGCCGTGCTGGCTGCTACATCTTCTGAGCTGGCAATGCAGAAGCAGCTGCCTATTTACTAAACCATTTTTCATTAAGACAGCACACACCACCTGGGCTCTGTGATCTTCAGTCATGGTCTCTCAATTTCTGGGCCAGACTGCAAATATTGGCCATCTTCTATGATGAAGCTTTGCTAGTTTGTCTCTCTGAGACACTAACACACCTTGCAGGCAAACCCACATCTCTTGAAACCAGGAACTGCCAGCTGTTTACAAATGGAAGCAATTCAGAACACACAGCTCTGACCAAGGGGATTTCAAGCAAATTGCTTGCTTCATCAAATTGAGCAAGGGCCACATTCAGAAACACCTGAAACACCTACATTTTCCAGGGCTTTCCTATAGAGGGAAGGTGACCAAGCTGTAAGAAGTCTTGAAAAGAAATCCAACCTAGAAGGCAAAGGTTTCAATCTGTGGCCCAGCTGGTATTTTTCCCATTTGATTTTCACAGGGCCCACAAATACTAGTTTGGAGTTTCTAAAAAGGTGACCAAATTTAGTAAGTTCAAGAACCTCCCAATTACAAATCTCTCAGCCATCCCCTGGCCTGACTATCATGAGAAAACCAGCGCCACTGCCAGCTTGTGCAGCTCCAAACATCCGCCTTGGCCACTCAAGCCTCTCAGTTATGGCAGCGCACAGGGATGCTGAAAGGATCGCACCAGCACTAGAAAAGAAGTTTAAGATCCTGGTTTTGTACACTTGAATTGCTGCCCTTCTAGCCATCTCCCTGCTCCCCAAGTTTTCCAGCCTGACGTATGGCCAGAGAAAAGACGATGCTGTTGGATCAGGAGCACAGCTCCAAACTTTGCCAAGAGACAGACAGCTCTGAACATGCCTGCTGACAGGTCTGTTTTATGAGACCTGGCTGTAGGAACTGGCACAGCACTCTGGTTTGGGAAAACTGCCTGACAAGAGACTTGCTTGTGCAAGATGCAATTTACAGTCTCTGAAACAGCAGGATTAAAATTCTTTCCCTCTTCCCCCTACTATACTTTTCATTATGTAAGAAACAACCAAAACATGACCTTCAGCATTTTCAATCTGCCAGAAACTCAGTGTGAACTTTGAGGTGTGCCCTGGTGTTATTAACCACTAATGTTGTTGTTGATCTTCGTCAAATGTCATTTTGCTTTACCAGGTAATCAAAACAGCGATTCAGCTAGACTATATTTGCTGAAGGATTAATTCCCAAACACTTTCTTTCTGGTTAAAAAAACAAGTTGAAGAGAAAGAGAGTCTTCATAACATACCCCCTCAATCCCCCCGACAGTCAATACTGTGCTTGTTCACGTACCCACCGAACCGGACTGCAGTGCAGCAACAGAAAGCAAGGGCTGAGCTCTGTCTTGCCAACATGCCCGTCCTCCACAGGCTCACCAGCCATAGCCTGAAATCAGTGTGTCTCAGAACACTACTGAGCACCATGGGTTGGCTGGAGCAATTAGATTATTCCCTCCCCGCCCCCCCTTTTCTCTTTTTGCTCAACCCTCCAAACACATTGATCTGTAGCAAGTGCCACAAACTGAAAACAACTCTGCCTTTACCCCCAGTCAGCCTCAGTAACAGTGGAAGTCTCCAGAGCACTCACAGCCTAACAACTTCTCACAGCTGAGAAGCATGGGAAGCAAACTTTAGCCTCAGCCTTGTGTATTCCAATTGCAATTTTACTTCTTGTGCTGGGCTGAAAAACAAACAGGCGCATTCCCCGAGGCATTTACTGGGGGTAGCTTCATCCAGCTAGTCTGAATGCCAGTAATAAAGATGCAGCAGCCCAGGCATGCGCTCCCAAGCGGACAAAATATCAAGAATCCCTGAGAATCCACATCCAAGCTGCTGAGTTTTCATAGCTACTGCTACTCAACGCAGCCAGCAAAGCTGTGCTTTGATATGACAGGGTTGGTGAGGCAACTTGCACACTTAGGTGTTCCCTTTCTCTTCGGGCCCGTTGCAAATCAATCAATTCCCTTACTGCGCTTCACCAGGAATGCATAAAGTCTCATCCTTTCTATTCTCAGTGTGGGAAGACCAAACTGAAAATGCTCACTCAGAGGATTTCCATACCTACTGAAATGAACAGGAGGATGCACTGGGGGAGCAGAGGAGAGGGTGAATGAACAAGACCTTGATCTCAGCTCTTAGCCTTTCATGTAAAAGCCAAACAAAGCATATTATGGCGATGATGAAAAGAGAGTATTGCAAAGACTCACCTTGATTGAACCACTCCTCTAATTACCAGAAAAGCAGCAAAAGAAAAACAAAAATTTACAGGAAGGAAAAAAAATACAAGGGAACAGTCACAAAGAGGCAGAATTTCATAGAACAGGTTCAAAACCTGAGTAGTGCAAGAATACTACAGAACTTTCATCAATTAAAAAACCAAAACAAGATATTCCACTTTCTCCCTTTTGTTCCTGCTGAAAAAAACCCCAATCTTTCTCTGCACAGTTTTTTTTTTTCTTCCTCATCACTAAATAAAAGGTGCTCACAGAATTGAGGGGACAGAAGGGTGACTAGCCCTTTGCAGAGGTGTTTGAAATGTTATGATCAATGGCCATGAAACAAAATAAACATGGAAACACTGCAAAATTAAGTGAACAAGAGGGGAGAGAATTCATCTATTTTAAAGTCCTAGACTGATAAAATTAAGGTACCATCAGACCAGGTATTCACATAAATTTAACAGTGAGAAAAGGAAGCTTCTCTATGATTTAAAAAGCATGTTTATTAATATATTTTATTTTTTAAACACTAACAGTTGCCTCTCCCCCTCTATCCTTCTGATCTACATACTACCAGCTGTGAGCTCAGCGTTATTACCAGCTGATTTCCCTCTAGAAAACAGAACACATTAAAAAGAGCACTGCAAAAAGTAGGGAAACAAATGTTAAAAATATTCTTTGGAAATTGTGGTTTCCTGCTGAAGACACAGAGCCAAAGCCAAGCTGTCACTGAAATCTGCAGGTTCATCCTTGGCGTCAGATGATTTTGAGACCAATTTGTCCAAAACCACACCATCAGATGCTTTGGCTGATAAACAGAAACTATCAGGGCGAACAGCCACAGCAGGTACATACAGGTCGGGCCCAGAGGAGAGAGGCAGACACTCCACGAAGGACAGCCGCCTGAGAGCGCTCTCTTTTCACTGTCACCAGGAGGAGGATGACAGTTCTCAATCAGCACGCTCCCCTCCTCCCACAGTGCCCACTCATAGCTTTTATGTCTAAAAATGTTTTCACTGACTGTGCTGCTCTCAAGCAGCAAAACAACAGGGACCGCAAGTGGCGGGGAACAGGCTCGAGCCAGCACACGTTCCAGGTTTCCAAAGGGCATCACACTGAAGTTTAAGCATTCACTGTGAGAACAGGCTAGCCAGGCAGGTTAAAATGCTCTCGTCAGTTCTTCCCACAGTCATTAAAAGATTCCCATCAAATTCTATTTTTTTTTAAACAGAGTTTAAATCTAGTTGGTGACAGACTAGTCAGCAAAAGCAAGTTCACACTGTGATGACTTCCCTGACACATATGGAAACACGTAACAGTTTAACAACGTGTACAGGTCACATCAAGGGAGGATGAACTGCAGCACCATCAAGTTCAAACAATTCCAGACTGTCTCTTCAGGACCAAAACCTTCCCTAGGCCCGGCTATAAATAGTAAGCGAGGATGTGACTACACATGAATGAGGAAAATGGAGTGTAGTCAAAAAGCAGAGTTAATTATCTCTGAATTCAATCTAGAATAGTCATTTCTCTAAACAACAAAGAAAACTGATATAATTTGAGTGTCTCTTTCTAAAGGAGAGATGGAAAGGGGGTTACTGAGACTATTAATCCTCTCTTGTAAGGAAACTCATTTGCAACACTCATGCCCCAGAGGAACGAACAGGTCTAAAAGTGACTGACAATTAAAAGCTACAAAATCATGTTTGCAATTTAAATTACTGAAAGAGTGACAGAATTGGGAGGTTGTATGTTTTGTTTGTCAGTGGGAGGGTAGGCTTTTAGTTTGTTTTCAAATGTGAGAGACTGGAGGCATAGAAGACGTACAGACAGGATGACCATGCATGGGGATGAATGCGTGCTGGCCTGGCCTCCAGAGGCTGCGACACATGCTACACCGCCAAGCAAGCAGAGTAAGCGTAGATTTAACTGATGCAAGAACAGGGCAATGCAGAGGAGAGGCAGAGCACATCCACCTTTGTCCAACAGCAGAGAGTCATCTGTCAGCATGCACCACTCCTATTTAAAGCAAACAAAACTATAGCAATCAGGGAAAAAATTCCCAAGTATCTATTAGTAATGCAACAAGGGAGATGAATAAACACATGCCACAACACTACAAACATGTACCTCCACAAACTGCATCATTCTAAACCAGCATGATGAACATGCTTGGAAGAGCAGGTTTACACGGCAAAATTTACCCCCCAAATCCATTTCCAGTTCTGAGCTCTCTGCAACACATACCTTTAGCTTTTTTTCCACCAAAACAACCCGCATCGTCTTTCTTCTTCTTCTGAGAGCCTCCCACGTTTGTTGTCTGACTGGCATCTGATTCCTGGTACTTATCGGCTCCAGGGACCTCTTTGTGGACATGATAGGAAAGGTTCCGCATGATGCACACGCAGTTCTCCACAGACTGTTAGAGAAATTTATGTTATAATACGTATTGCACCCTCTCATTTGCAGATCATTATACTATATAGCGGAGTGCTTGGGGGAATATAAAAAAAAAAAAGCCCACCTGCCCCCGGAAAAGGATGTAGCTTTCAAGGAAGATTTAGTCAAGATCCCTTAAATTAAGGTTCGTTCTTGTTCTAAAATCAATTTTATTCTTCCAAATGTGAAGCGCTTCATAAATAGCACCCACTCAAAATGAAAACTCTCTAATGAAAAATACCACCTGATCTTACATAAAGAATACAATTCACCAAAAGATCAAACACACAGCAGAAAATGATCATATAAGGACCTTATTTTAATACAAGCCTCTCTCTCTCACTCTTCCAACCTTTACAATTCCCACGGGGCCCATTTTATTAAATTTTCCCTGGGTCAAAACCTGGGCCTTGTGAGGATTTCAATGAGAACACACGTTGTCCTGTAGTTATAGCTAATCCATAGCACATCAGGTGGTTACAAAATCCACTTCCAAAATTATCTGATTAAGTGACAGGGCTTTAGAATTCCCTTGTACAGTCCATGACATGTTGAGACTGAAAACGACTAAAATAACAATGCTTTACAAGCCTTACTGGTGTGATAAAGCAATAGTATGCTCTTTTTTAAACAGGTTAAACTTATGATATTCCTTACGCACATAAATACACTTTTAAGTGCCATGGGATGAGATGATGATAAATTTAATACAAGCCTAATCTGCAGCTAAAAAAAAAGCCACAGTGAAAGTGCTGCAGGTCTGAAGACACGCCTTAATGTCTAAGCATCACAATCTTTAGAGGTGGTGCAATAAAGCCTTTAAAATGAGCACTGTCTCCTTGGCTGGTCTTGTGCAAAGTACAACACAATGAGATTCGATTCTGATTTGGAGACTGCACTTATAAATGTCAATTAAGTAATGCAGAACAATAGCAATGATATCACAGACAATAATAAAGGACTACTCTCCTCACCTATTGCAACCACTTGCCTTTGCTCACCTCATCAGCCACACAAGGTAACACAGCAGCATCATGCTGACACCCCATCAGCAGTACCGTGGATATCATGACAGAGATGAGAGGAAGATAATTACTGTATTTTGAGGCAAGCATAATCCTCTTCTGATGCTAGCAAATAGAAGTCAGATCCCAGTGCAACCCTTCAGCCTAAATTAATGGAAACATTCATTAAGTTTTAATACTCAAGTGCACCTTATTGTCTGTATCCTTCTTGCCAACTGCAGACTGTAGAGCATGAAGGAGGGCATCCACCAAGCCATCACACTCTCTTAGTCTTCTGCGTGCTTCTGCTCCATCTGAACTTACATTCCTAACAGGAGAGATTTAAAAGAAAATTTAGCCCTCTAACCTTCACAATGAAGTTGAAGGTGTGTTGATTTATACTACAATTATTAAGAACTCATTACCTTGGATGAACACTTTGGAGGCAAAGTAATCTGACAAATCTATTAAATCTCAGTAAAATATGGGCAATGCATGTCTGCAACCCCCTGAATCTGAATGAAAAGGGGAAAAGAGTCACAGAGGTGCCTACAGACACGTTCTTCTGAGCTGCTGGAGGATTCAGTCATATACCTTAAACTGGATGGGAGTTTTCAGAGCAAACATTATGCAAACCAAAAATTTAATTTCAAAGTCAGAACTTTTAATCTGAACAATACTTTCATCACCTGAAGAAAAAGATTCAAAATCACAAAACTGCTCAGCAGTATTCATGGCCACAGAAATCGAAAAATGAAAATGATTAAAAACAGGCGTACAATAAGCTATATTTTATTTAATCAACCTGTATATAAAATTGTTCTTCTCTTCCTTTGGCTCCCCATCTGCTCCAAAGAAGTCAGGATGGAAGTCACCATGTACAGCTGCTGCGTCCTTGACTGCTCTAAGTTTCTCCAGAACTGGTCTGTATCCCCAGCTTCCTGACTGGAAGTTACTGCCATCCAGTTTAAATCCCATGGGCTGACATTTAAAGCCCACCTTTCACACTGTGTACAGCAGATTCAGCACAAAGCCTGAGTCAGTCACATTCAGAAAGTAAAAGATGACATCCAGTATGTTTATACGGCTTTAAATTTCTCAAAACGTTGCACAAGGGAACGGCACAGGTAGAAGATGTGAGACAGAGCAGTGAAAGGCTGCTCTGAGTTGTTGAAGTTGCACGTATTAGCGACTGTAGAAATTGCCAGGAGGGAGCCATGAACTCAGCCTCACCCGCCCAGCAGCATGCACACTACATACTGAAGCCCCAGTCTTGTGTAAGCATCAACCTGCCATTACTCAATAAATAAATAAAATTCAAGGCAATTTTCCAAATGCTGCCTTTTTTTCTTCTCTCTTTAATTTTTGGTTTGCCTTTTTTTTTTAACCCATGTAAGGTGAGCTCTCAAAAGCTCAGGACACAATCATTACCTTCTGCTACCAGGACCGTGCAGCCAGTTTTTCTTTATAACCAACTAGTGGGACTGCCAATCTCCAAGTAATTAACAGATCAATCACGGTCCCCCTTCCATGTCCCCCCATCACCCAGGCAGGCAGGTATGTTAATTGGATGAGTAGGAAACCCCCACCTTTTCTCAGAGACCTCTCAAATCTGAAGACACTTAATTGCGAGCTGGTTGCTGTAACAGCACATTAACTTTCAATTAAGAACACAAATGAAACGCACAGATAAATGAATCCTTTCCCCAAATCCTAACACACAGCCTCACCTCTGGCAATGTCTGATACAGTGCAGGTAAAGTGGATATTGAAATATGATTCCACAGGATATACAGAAGAGAGAACGCTACATGCTGTTTTTCCATCTCCAGCTGTACTAATCCTTTGGTACCAAAAGCCCAAACGTGAATTTTAATGTAAAGTCTTTATGAAACTGAAATTAGAATTCAAGTTCTCTGTGAAACCTTTCAGTAGTTGTAACAATAAACAACAGCAGCTCCACCTCCAAGCACAGCTATTAAAATAGAACATTACTTATTAAGCTTGAAGACGACAGAAACACACTAAAAATGGTCTTATCTGGAGCTGTGTATCACATTTCTTATTCCCTCATTAACTCTCAGAAAGAGAGAGCAAAAATACGTAAGGAACGCTTGCAGTCTTCAAAAATAATAAATAAAATTTTGCAAAAAAAAAAAAAAAGGTCCTTCACACCTTTCCTGCCCCATTCAGGAGAGATTCTTCCATCGCCCATTTGTGCTGCCACACTTGTAGCACATTTGTTTTACTGCTTCGGTTATCAACAGCATCACAGTATTTTGTACCCTGCTTTCTTATTTCTTGATCTGTATTAGGATTAATACTAAGGTAGACATTGATAAGGTTATAATTGAAAAAGATACTACAGAAGTGCATCAGCAAGAGCACGGTTTGCTGATACCACTTGCTGTATCTTTAGCTATAGAAAAATTTACTGAAAATTCATGCCTTAAGAAAAATTACCACTTATATCACACATAAATAAGCATGAAAACTCTGCAGGATCAAATTAATAGCTAATTAATGCTACGAATAAGTTATCCAGACATTAAACTTTGCAGTGTTCATGTTGTAACTAACACATCAGAAAATGTATCCTTACGAGCGTCTCATGCAGAAACATCTGCTCTATAAATACCCAACACACTCGGGATTCTGCTAGTCCTCCCTCCTTGGAGGATGAGGTTCCTGCAGCCAGTGGGATTTACCTAACATGGAACAACAAAACCTGTTTCCTTGTCTGTAACTACAACCCAGACCTCCTGGAGAGCTCAGTTCACATCCCTCTCTGCAGAGGTCTGGACAACACAGATCTCAAAGACTAAGTCCAGGACATCAGCACCTGCTTCACAGAGTCTGTTCTTTCTGCTGCTCCAACACTGCAAATGGCAGCAAAGATCTCCCAGTTCCCATGGGAATATTTGCATTTCAGATACAAGCACGAGTACACCAAACATCCCTAAGGACTAAGCGAAGGCAGGCACGGTGAATATGAAGACAGTATGCTTTGAGTAAGCTGTCATCTGACAATCCCAGGAGAGGAGTTCCTGGGGTTGGTTTCCATTATTCAGAGCGACCTTCAAAAGCTCACAGAACCCAGGAAAATGCCAGGTTGCATTTCTGTCTAGGAGAAGACGCTCTACTATCTAACTCCTTAAAAAACATTACATGGTAGTCATCAAATTCACGTCTTGGGTCTTCAAGAGAGACTGCAATGTGGAGGCATGGAGAAGACAGCTAGTGCTAGTTTTGGTTGTAAAAAAGGACAAAAACTGCAACTTGATGCCACACTCCACTGACCAGAGTCAGAAAAAATCTCTTCCATCTTTCACATCTGCACTGGAGTTGTGCTTGATGCATCTTACAGATTGATTACATGTTATGGAATGAAAGATGTAACTAAATCATGTTCCAAAGGAAACTTCCAAAGCAAAGTTTCTAAACAGCCTTCTTTCGAGACTGATGAAAATCAACAAATAGGCAACAGATTCCAGCAGACATTAACAGGGGATTTGTCATCCTGATGTGTGATCTTACACAGGGCGACACTCCAGAGGGGGAATGCAAAGCCTTGATCAGGGGAGAAACCTCCTGAGACTCATACAGCAGATACACATGCAACATAAGGCAATCAGACTTGGAGTTTTGTAAAGTAAAGGAAAGAATTTTGCTTTTCACTGAACCTTTCCACACATTAGACAAGCATCATTTCATATCAGAAGACAATTAATTCTTCAGCAGATAGAGTCTTTGATACAAGACACTGAATGGAACCAGAAGCCAAAACCCTAGCTGAGGTGCTTGCTCACTCTCTTACTTAGGAGCTAGGCTGCCATGCAACAACTGAAATGGCCCCAAAGATTTTGGAATTGCACGCATTATCTCAGTGACTTGCTTGCTGGGACAGCTTCGTATCAAGAACCTCTACAGATGAAGTCAAAGTTTGAACAACTTGGGGCAGGAACTCCGCATGGCTTTTAAGGCACTGGTTATGGGCAAAATCCCGTTACAAACGAAAAAAAAATTGACTGCCTGTGCAAATGGGTGGGAATGGAGAGGAGGAACTCCTGAACTGTTTTCACACAGAACAGTGACAAATGATACCTGCCATTCGTCTCTGGTGTTCTGTACAGTCTGCTTCCCTTGTGTAGTCTCTTCACTCCCATGAGAGGCATCTGCTGCTCTCCCTTGTTTTCCCTGCTTTACAATACTTTTCCAAGAGTTAATTAAATTAAAAATCTGTTTTAGAAACAACAACAGTATCTTTCTCACATCACAATGCAGAGGGTAATAGAAAGCTTCACAGTGTGCTTGCCATAATTACATACAACACACTCAAAAGCAATTCTAGGAGCAAGATGTGCAATTACTGTCCATATTACTCAAAGCACACAGGAAGGAAACCAACTGTATGACTGATTCTATGTAAAAAAGTAAAGCACAAATCTCATTCCAGATATTTTAAATCCCCAGCCTTTAGCTGAAAAATAGTGACCTGAATGCTTCCTCAAATTCTTGGAGTCCAAAGTGTAGACAGGACTAGTGAAAGAGGATTTGTTAGGGTGTTCAAATATATGCTTACTTTGGGAAAACAAAACAGAGGAGCACTAAGTAAATGTTAAATAAAAGTAAATATCTACCGACATAGAAACACATCAGGCTAGGAATCCAGTCTGTTGGTATTAAAGACTTCAGAAAATGGCAGGGAATGTGTTGAAAAATCTGTTCATGCTTTAGATAAGGTTATCATTATCACCAAATAGTCTTCTTAATGATATGCAAGTCTGAACGTAACATTTGCATCTGCAGAACAGAGTTGGTATTCATCACCTCTAGGATAGGTGAGCTATTACTACTGTGCGCCACACACCAAAATTATCCTCAAGAGTAAAGATTTAAAAGTAATTAAATGCATGGCATTTAATTTGCACTATTTCAATGCAAATCATGTAGCAATGCACCCACTGTGCTCTCCCTAACAATCTGAAAGATAGAGTGGAGATGTGGAGAGCATTTGTTTGTTTTTTTTTTTTTAAATGATAAATAGAAACTTGAAAATACAAGCATCACAGAGACACATTTTTTCTCTGAACATTAAAACTAGTATTTCCAAGATTGTTGCTGTATCTGCCACCTAGCTGGAAAGGGCCATCAGTTGTTATCCCACAGTGCTGCAGATGAAGCTGAAAGCCAGAGGTTCATGTATTGCTGAACACTTACCATCCTGCTTCAGTTCAGCAGGTGTAAAAAGCACTTTGTCTAGAGACCCAGCTGGGGACAAAGACAACAGATTGGGGACTTTGTTTTTTTATATAAATAGAAAGCTGAACTGCAAGTCTTTAAGATATCCCCCTAGTAACACCCATTTTTCTCTGGAAGGAGGATGGACGAGAGCTGAAGCTGAGACAGCGATGGGCTCTTTTCAACAGCCTCTGTGCACACTGCAGGGTCTCAGACTGCCCAAATGAATCCTACTTTTTACTGTTGTAAACAACCTTCTAATAGCTATTTTTGTATTGTCAGGCTAAACAGTAACGTTGGCTCCTATATAGTCTGTCTCAGCACTGTTGAAGAAGAAAAGGATACCTGTGATCATTACAAGCCTGAGAGCTACAAACAACTGGGGTTTCCTGGAGGGTTGAGTGAGCGGCACTCAGGAGTGGGCTGAGCTATGGCAGTGCCATGGTGGAGCCGGCAGACAGGACACACACTTCGGGAGACCTTGACTGACACCATCACTGAAGCTTCGCTGTCCAGACACTAAGTTTTATATACTTCAGCTGATAAACTATAATGTTCTCACAAGTTTAATTTAAATATATTAGTTGGTCTATCCACCTACTGTGACAGTCAGAGCCCTTACTATAAAAACACCCTTCCACATCCACGCTTTGCTCCACTATTAAGAAATTGTTATTTGGATGTCAGCTAGAGGAGACTGATAAATAATAGTTACAGTAAGCTACTCTATTTCTGAGCATTTTTCTAGGAACTGAATGTCCCAACAGAGGAATATACAGCATTTTAAAATCATTCCATCATCTCATGCAGAAATAGAATGAATTCCGTACTTCAGTTCACATGAAATAACAGAAAGCTTAATTTGTATCATGTTCATTGTTCTGAAAATAAGAGAGAAAGAAGCTGCCTGTGACACAATGATAGGCTGATCCAGGCAGCACTGGTCAAAAAGCCCTGCACAACACAATGAGGTTTGGCAGCAGACAGCTGAATAAGAAATCAAGCAGGGAATATGGTGAAGAAAATAGGAAGAAGCCAAAGTTCAAATGAAATAAACAGAAATATGGGGAGCTCTACTGATGGTGACATTAGGTAGGCAGCAGCTGTTCAGCTGAGGAAAGGTGTATCAGATCTGGGCAGGAGATCCCACTGGAGATTTCTGCTCCACTTAAGCATCCACTTACCAGCTAGACCCAAGAGAGACGCAGAGGAGCAGCCCTGGGTGCCTTGCATGTGAAACCCTTCCAGCTATTTGAATAAAGGGATTGGTTTTGTTTAGTTGGTCAAATGCTCAAAAGAGGGCATACAGAAAGCCACCCTTGAAAAGGACTTCAGAAGCTCAGTCTGTGCTCCAGCAGCACTGGCACAGAGCAGGAGACCTACAAAGCATGCTGTCACATCTCATGTTCATGTCAGCACTGTCTAAAAGAGCTCTCTGCAATACACAGGGCCTCAACAGCCAGCAGTTCAACAAGGTACAGATGTCCAGTCCATCCTTTGTTATTTGTGGCTTTCTATATCCAAAACACCATGCAATGCCTTTTCAGTAAAATGCTGACTGGTTACCTCCTGCATGACCTGCTTGGAGGGCCTTAGCTAGCTCTCCTGTAATGCAAAATGATGCAGAAATGCACTACACAATAATGTCATGGTGCCCAGCAGCTACTTAGCTTCCAAACCGTTCCAGTCTCTGCTTGGAGGAATGGCTAAGGGGCTGTGCTTGCTGCATCACACGTGCTTGCTGCAACGTGAAAAGAATCTCAAAAACACAACAATGAGGCGGCATTTATCTAACACGAGATCACGGCTCACATGCCTTGCAAAACAAACCAGGTCCACTACAGCGGCTGCAGTGAGCTTTGTTTCAGCCTTGCTCTTCATTGCACCACAGCGACAGATGTTTTTGTAGATTCCCCTCACTGACAGCCAAGGGAGAAGGGACCTAGATTCATTCCTAAGGAATGACAGAAGGCAATAAGCAAGTGCACAACTTTAAATTTATACTTCAGATTTGATTGTAAAGCATTAAGGTTGCATGTAACTAGGTTATGTCTCTGCTGCTAAAATCTATGCATAATTTATTTATATTACAAGCTAAACATCAGGAACTGTCAAGAGGAACCCTAACAGCTCCTTACTAGCACGAATTAAACGCTCTGCTCATCATATAAGCCCCAGGACAGCCATATGCCGTGATGCTGCACAGTATCAGTAAGCTAATTAAGAAACTGCCTTCACTCACTCCTCACTATCGTGTGGGTTTTTAATTTGAGTTGTTTTTTTTCTTTTTTTTCCAGTCTGGGTTGGGCAGATAAGCTGCTCCCTTTTCCATGCAGCTTGCTGCCTCCAAATTGGAGATTCACAAGAAAATTTCTGTTCAGTTTTTATCTCTTTCTAAACTGTTTCTTCGCCAAAAGTCCAGTTCAAAAGTACCTGTTGCGCAACAAAACACTGACAGTATCGTTAGCTCCAGTTTCTGGAGCAGCAATCTCCCAGAGGCTGTACCCAGTATGAAAATGGTATGAGCACACCAGCCTCCAAAAAACAGCGGGTGGGCAGACAGAGACGTGGCAGCATTTGCCCTCATCTCCTCTGGGTGGGACAAGGAGGTGCTAAGCTCTGTAAGAAGTCCTGTGCAGGCCTCCTTGGTTAAACAACTGCCCTACAAAAGCATATAAATTCATACTTAATGAAGAGAACACTGACTAAGAGGAAAAGTCAACTAAATGACTTTGTGAAAGAATCCTTTCTGGAGTGCGGGAGAAATGTAGCTGCCCCAAGGAGGGCTCTGTACTAATGCTAGACTTGTGAAGCTCAATTACTAGTTTCTCCTGGTAAGAAAAAAGGAGGAAAAAAGCCAGCACCTGAAAACTAACATTTACATATCTTCTCTGCCCTGCCATGCTTCAGTAAGCAAAGTTTCCCCGACACCAAGGGCAGCTCAGCTGGCAGCACTGTAGCAGCATCACCTGAGCTTCACCTCCTGCGCCCTGCTCTTCACTAGACAGCACTTCCAGGTCAGAGATTTGTACTTAAGTGCCTTTTTGCTTCAGTCAGTTGGAGATGAAGGCTGCCTCAAGGATTTGAGTGTGCAGATATGACAAAATAGTATGTGACTGTCACCACATACTAGTATCATGCCTGCAGAATTTAAAGCTGGAGAGAGCTTGAAGGTAATTCACTTCAAAAGCTCTAATTCCCAAGCATTTTTCTTCAGAGAAAAGCCATACATTAATCATTAATAAGAAAGGAGGGCATAAGCACCTGGCTTTGACAGCCTTTCTTCCTTTCTTTCCTCAAGTTCAGCATGCAGACATGGGAAGACACACCAGTATCACTGAGACCTCAGAGAGAACTTTTCTGTCAAAACAAGACCACGGATTCTGTTTGACAAACCTTTACCTCCATGTGCCTCAGACACACATGCTCCTGCTACAAACAGTGCATGCTGCAGATGTTTGTATGCATACATATATTCACAAGAATATAAAGCTATTTAGGACTTGAGGAACAAGTCCGTTACCATTAAGTAGAGTTATGTATGACTGAAGCACTGCAAGTTACATCTACAGGACAAAATGTACCTTAACGCACGTACCTTAACGCTCTTTGTCCTCCTCAGAAAAAGGATTACAACATTCTGATATAAAAACTCTATTTGGAACATCCTAAGTATTAACGACTTAACATCAAGCCCTTGCAGTCCTCTTTCCTCTGAAGTACATAAAAGTAACAGGAGCCTGCAGATGCTTATAGATAATTTCCTGTCCTGGTGGAGTATCTTTTTGGCTCTGAATCTACCAAGTCCTTATCCCATACCTTCAGATATAATTTCTCACACTTAGAATAACTCCTGAGTATTGATTCCATGGGACTGAACTCATCATTTATACCTACGAGAGGTGCTTATTCCCAGTCGCTGTCTCTAGGACCAAACACTTGACAATCCTTGAGCTACTGGTATTTACCAGCTTCAGGGGAAGGTAAGGACAGAGGTGCGGATCCCTCATTAAAGACAGGAAGGTGAGGATCAGTGACTGAAGTCCAGATCCACTCAAGCACTTGAGACAGAATCTCACCAAAACCAGAAGGAGATAGGGTTATTAAAAATTAGACCACAAAAAAGTTTGTACCATTAATCTTCCCTGTAATTATGTCAGAACAGCAATTAAATCCCTGCTTCTCAAGTCTCTTGTTACAGCTCTAGCCATCAGGTTATCCCTCCTTTTCTCAAGGCGCTGATGTTGGACAAGCTGTTATGTGGAATTTCAATCTGAAGAATGCGTGTTTTTAGTGGAAGTCAAGTGGGTGCAGTTTGTTTGTGTTCGTGCACCCACGGCCAGGTCTCTGAACCCTGAGGCTATTTGTGAATGCGACTTTCTGTGTACTTGGAGAATTGACAAGAAATGCTGCAACTACAGATGGTACCCTGGAAAAGGGAGCACTTTGCATCTGTTTGCTATGCAAATTAATTCATTTAACATTTGTTGACAGCAGGTCAGTTTAGCACAGGAATCAGGCTAGAAAGTTGGCAATTTAGGAACTAAGTTCTACTCTGTCCTCTTAGAAGTGAAAAAATCCAAGGGAGAATTAGAAGTAATTAGGCAGAAAACAGCAATTAAGCCCAGAATGAATTTAATTTTTAAACCATTAAAATCCTTGCTGCTTCCAGAGATCTCAGAATCATGGTGGATATCTACACAGAAAACAAGGGAGATATGGTGACTGCAGCAGCGCTCCCTGACCCACAGATGCGGCATTTCCCCTCTAAAGCAGAGAAGCATAAGGGGAGAAACCTGGGTCCAGGTAGATATTGCAAAGGTCTCTGGCACCTCCTGGGTCCACATGAGCCAGCCTTAGCTCCATCAGTCCCACGAGCAATTCAACTTCTACCCTTCTCCTAAAGCATCTTAATGTCTTGGTCAAAGTTGCAGGAAGGAAGATGCAATGGCCTTGTTAAGACGCACTAAAACTGGAGGAGAGTACAATTTAAAACCAAATGCTTCTGGATTGCAAATACCAGTAGTGATTTATGGGTTTAAAGGGGAAAAAGGAAAAAAAAGGCAGTACCTAGAAGAGACATTCTCCACATACCTGAAAGAATATACAATGTGAAGACATGACACTTGTACACCAAATGAAATACAAGAACATCTGTGTATATTTAATGATTCTCCTAGAAAATACCTTCTTTGCTTCTTCCCAGTCCTACTTTTCCATAACCAAAAATCTATTTAATTTCAATAAATCAATCTCTGCATTTTTTTTTATTATTCCTTTCCAGATTTTCATCATACCTGTTTCTCTCAAGAGGTTCAACAGCATTATTAAGAGTACATTTATTTTATAAAATTACACCTAAGGTAACATTTATCACAAGGCTCGTGACCTTGTAAGTAGTAAAATGTTTATGGACTTTGCGGATCCGTTCATCATATTGGGTCTGCCTCTATAAACAAAACAGACCAATGGAAGAGAAAATATCTTTTTCCTGATCTCAGGATGAGAAGAATGTAGTCAAAATTGTCATCACCTGCTCTGAAAACTTCAGTGTTTCATGGTAAAGATTACAGAAAAAGCATGCCATAAATTTCATTACCAGATGATAGTTTGCAAACTGGCTGTGCTGCCAAGACTTTATTTTGCAAAGGGGAATACAAGATTCCCATAATATTTGTTTGAAGAGAAGTTTTGGCAACTCAAGTAAACGCAGAGTAGGATGGCATACATAATCCACTCATCGTGTTCCAGATGATACCAGGATTCAAGAGATCTCTACAATAGCCACAGTCATAGGAAAAGGCTTGACTTTAGAAGATGACTTTAAAATAAACAAAGTCAATATAAACCTTAACCAGTTGCCTTTTCTTCCTTTGATTCTTAACGGCTATGAACACAGTGCCAGTTAGCTATGGTAGTTTGGTACAGACATCACCAAGTATCATAGGTAATCCCAGAGTTATTTCACTTACAGCAAAAGAGATAGATTTGAATAGCATTCTTGATAATAAACTTTGTACAGATTCTCTGTTTCCAGCTTGTAAATGACCAGGACCAATACTACTCAGTGGCACACGCAGGGCCTTCTCAAATAGCAGCTCTGACAGCTGCATTTGACAGTACAAGTCCCTTGGCTATACAGACTAAAATCAACACCAAGCAACACATGGATTTTTGTTACTTTAGAAAGTGGGCTGAAATCAGGGCTATGTAAAGCCAGCAAGCTACCCTAGCTTTGGGTATGAGGCCCAAGAGTGCATGGATCGTGTCGCTTATCTTGCAAAGTTCATTCCCAAGTAAAGCAACTCTTGGGGCATGTATAAATGTCTGCTAGATATTGGCCCAGATTACTGACCCCTCCACTAAAGGATCTTTCCTTCCCACATATACCTGTAGCACCGCACTATCTGTGCCACTAATACCAGATGTTAACCCCCCCTTTGGCACAGGCAGTCCAAGCTGACCACTTCAGATACAATTCACCCTGCCATACAGAGGCCTGGACATACACCAGCATTAGCTGTTTGGTTTTTTTAGTTACTTTTCCGTTATTTTGAAATAAGTGTTTCCAGGCTCCAGATTATCAAAGGAAAGACCTACATTAAGAACAAAATAAAGATCAGAAAACAGTGTTAAAAAAAAGCACAAATAATTAACTGGCAGTTCACGCTGTGAATCACCGAGTTTGAAACAAACTTGCTCACGTCTGTTGATAAACTTCAGTAACAGCAAAACCGGTACTGAAACGAATGCCACCCTGCATGCACAACGCCTCCCTTCTGCATCTAAACTGCAAGGACATCTAAAACCTCAGAAGCCCGAAGGTTCTCCCAGTCGTAAGGAAGACAATGCAGCACACACCTGAGGCTCCCTTTCAGAGGGGACAAAGGAGGCTGGGCATACCAAGACAACTAACCGCCGCGTTAAATATCAAATTGTTAAACAGTTTGTAGACTGCAGTAAGCTCCATTCATGGAAAATTGAATTTCTAGGACCAGCTACTGCGTGAACAAGAGAAGAGTATGGAAAGGGGTTTTTAAACACTGAAGTCTGTCAGACAGATGGCTGCAACAATTTATTCTCTGCTGGTGTTAACTATCTTATCTTGCTGGCGCTTTTCAGGATGAGCTGCAGAAAATTTCAGCAAACAATACAAAATTATTTCCAACAGTAGTAGTGATAATTACTTGTGATATGTCCATTTTTATCTGTAGATCTGGAAGTGCTCTACAAAAGGTATGTAATATCACCAACACTGCAACAAGAAGCACGAACAACTGAAGGACAGCTCGTACCTCATTCACTTTGCATCTTTGCTGCCCTGGGCTCACTTTAGCTCACTGCCAAGAGGGAAGGAGACAGTTCTCTCCTGCTTCTATGCAAGAGGTTGCTCTCCTCACAGCACAGCAGAGACATACAGACATAGTACATTTTTCAGATTACCTTCCCCTACCAACCTGCCACCATGTCTCCATTTACCCTAAGCAACTACTTTCAAGTATGAAATCATCTTGCCCCACATGTGACTGAAGCTTTGAATTTCCCATAAGGAAGCACATAGTCCCCACGTAACTATAACAGCAGGGGCTACAGATGAAAGGATTGAAGTAAGTTTCCTCCCTTCAACAACAGAAGCAGTCACCATTCACTGGCTGCTGTCCCAATGCATTTGAAGTCCATCAGGACCGCTTTTAACTACCAAAAGTTCAAATTATCTAACTAATGTATCTTAGTACTACTAGACTCCACACTCTCCATTAGTTTAAGAATACAATGTCCAAGGTGGCACAACCAGTTTTGCATTTTCTGCAAAACAAGTACCTTACTTTAAAGTAAAACAAACCCAACAAACTCAAACAATAAACCAAAAAAATCCAACCCAAGCTATCCTGGAATGTAGAAGTTCAAGTGGATCAGGGCACTGCACACACTAATAAAAATTTATGATGTGGATTAGGTTAGTCTACTAATGATCAATTTATTGTCTACGCTTACTGGAGAGTCTCATACTCATTCAGATAATCCTTTTATCCCCCTGCATGACTCATTTCCTCTTGCAGAACACCATTAGAAAATGAGACACTAGTAAGTAAAAACCTATGATGTCTGGAGCCTACTTAAAGGACCTTAGTTTCCAGTGGGACTGCAAATAATTTCAGTAATGGACCCTTTCAGAACACTTTTCATTATTTTCTTCATTTGTGAAGTTACTCAGGGGAATAGTTATTGCAATTTAGAGACCACAAGTCCAAGAAACAGAAATGAACCGACTTCTGAAGACATATTAATCCGTAGAAATCTGACAGAAGTATACTTCAGAGCAACAGAAGGTATGATGCCAAATCTTTATTAGTTTTGCTCAAACTAATTGACTTCATCATAAAGCTGAAGAATCTAACAGGGCATCTCCACCATCTCAAAGAAAAACAAAATGAAAGGCATTGCTTAGGCAACATTGGTTCTCCAGGTTTTTCAGACTGCATTAGGACTCCTTCCAACCCCAGCTTCCAGCATCTACTGCCCTATTCTCAAGGTGCTCTCAGAAACACAATTTCTAACCCCGAAAGGCTACTTCACAATGAATGTTAGAAATAGGTTCCTAAATAGTCAGTAGTTCTTAACTAATTTCCCTAGCCCTTAGTCATTCTAGCTTAAAACAGGAGTGAGTCCACAAAAATGTTTGTGGCTACAACTGGATCCTTGTTTCATCCTCACCATAATTCCACGAAACCAGTTCCCCAGCATCTGCAAAAAAACATCTTTTGACAGGAGAAAGCCTAAACACAAGAAGGGATTTGTATGAAAACACACTTTTCAAATAAATAAATCCAGCACCACCAAGGGAAGCCAAGAACGACCTCAAAATTTGTAGAAACAACCCACTGATTGCAGCACAATCGACAAATGAAAGTGTGATTCTCAGTACATATGGCACAGTTTGCATCACAAAAATGCTTTTTTTTTTGTACTTAGCTTGGCAGTTAACCTTATCTGGGTCACTCTCCAATGCATTATACACCTTTCCACATAGATCCACTCCCCCTAACCTGGATAAATGACCTACTCTTCACACTGACCCCTCCAGACAGACCTACACTGACAAGCCCTGCAACAAGAGAGTTGGCAGGCAAATATCTCCAAGCATTACTATTGTGGCCACTGAAATAGGGTTATCTCCACAAAAACGTAAGATACGATACTTTAGGATTTTGTTAAAATTATTTTAACTTGAAACAAACACATGACGTAGTGAACTGATTAATACCCCACAGTTCTGCCTTACCGTAAGCAACCAGAAGTGTTCTTGAAGACAGTTGTCCACTCAGCATCACGAGGCTTAGAGTCCTCATTTGGCTCACTCTCCCAGCCCGAATGGGGAATAATCACCTCATTGGTAAGTGTCTGTAGACCATGGTTGATGATGACCATCTTCAGGGGCTCGTAGGAGGATAAGTTCCACAGGGTGCCTGCAAAGAAACAGTAATTATTAAATAACAAGAGAATAATGACTATTTTAAATCTCTATATTAAATAGAATCACTAGAAGGTGAAGTCATAAAACTAAATGAAAATCAAAGTCACTCGATGAGATACCAGACTAGCACATAGCCTAGGGAAAATTGCACAGGTGTGCAACAGAAGCATTTCCAAAAGCATGGAGGCACTTTTATCAAGATATGGATGTTATTGTAGTCATCAAGTCCCACAACAGAGTACATAAATGTGAAGTGATAGTGGAGATTAATAGGATTTTTCTGTGACGTAACAAAATTTGTATACTTGGAAGTCTGGCTCTGCCTCAAAAAGTAAAAATTCATCCAATGCAGCAGATAAGAATATTGAGTAAGTCTTAAAAACAGGGATGAATTTATAGAGGATCATTTATCTTAAGCTTATCCTCTGCACGAGACAATATTTCATTCAAGACTCCTCTCTATTATTTACTTTCACATTTTCCTGTCACACAGTCAATATCTGTGTTCAAATCACCTGGTGCCACAAGCATACAATTCCTTGAAGAATCTGAGAATCAAGACACCTCTGTCTTTCCATTTTTACATCACTTATGAGCCAAAGGAGATGGAAGTCAAACATCAAAACAGCGTAACAGAAGAGCAGCCTTACAACTGTAAAAATACCCAGCCTTAGATAAGCCATACACCACCCCAGCAGACCTGTACCACTGTCCCGATACTGCTCATTAGGTTAGGACTAAAACAAGACATTCACTTCAGAGGCGATTTCTGCACAGGCCCAGCCTGGTAACATTTAAGAACTATCAGTAACAACACTTAGAGGGAGCCAGATGCACACTTTTGATCTCCAAGGAAAAGTGTGAAGACTAGCAAAATTTCAGAGACACCGAATGGAAAAAGCTAGGTTCCCCAGAACACATAGGAAACCTTTCCTAAACAGATACAATATTAATCTGAGGCTCCATGTGTTACTACAGCTGTGAATTTGTGCATACTGCAGTGCAAACTGGAGATACCTCTTAGAACATGTCTAAAGCAAAATACAAAAGAACAAAAGAGGTGCAACCTTTCTATCACTCTATTTTAAAACCTACAAGTTTCAAACTTTAAAAACGACTGGAAAAAGATTTAGATCTTTTACTTTTGTCACACAGCCTAACACACACCCGGACTTGCTGAACCCTGCCAGACAATGGAAAGCACGTAGCAGTGAGGGAGTCCACAGCCGCACCAGGCTCCTACGTGCCGGAGAACCACCAGGGCCACCACACCTCCGTCCAAATGCACGAAGGCAGCTATCTCGTGGGAACAATCCTTCACACTCAGGCTTTCACTGCTACAAGTTAGAAGTGTCAAATGCCAAACATCCTATTTTAATATCAGAGTAATATCCATATAGGGTCATGACAGGTACCAGGTCAGGATGGGAATTTTATCTCCGTTTAAGTAGTGACTAGCACTTCTGTGATAACCCCAAAAGCTGATGATTAGCAGAGCCTCAAAAGCCAAATGCTATGGTGTCTCCTACTCAAAGTGACCTTTACACAATCCAGGCATCTATTCAGACCACATTAGTTAATAAACTCTAAGGCAGACAACAGTATGAACATCATAGAGTTTCTTTCAGTCTTTTTCTAAAACCATACAAAAATATTGGTTTGGCCTATTTCCTTTGCCATTCATAGACAACACACTGTATGAGATTTTCATAACCTACTTTTTTAGCTTTCAAACCAGACCTTATAGGTGAAATAGTAATTAATTTTCTCTTTGTACCCATTACAATAAATCACCCTTTGTCAGTGCAAAACACTAAACACAATAGACAATAAGGAAAAAAACAAAACCAAGCAGGAAATGCTAACTGGCCCCATTTTGCTGTGGAAAAAAGCCTTTACTTTTAATAACAACTTGGCTCAAAAATATTTATCATACAAGAAACAAATGCAAGTCAATATTTATAATATGACTATAAAAACTGACATATAATCTACCCAATTGATTTTAAATACTTCACTAGACAGTCCTTATGTAGTTATTGTACACCAATTCCTTGAGCATATCAAGTTCATTGATAAAAAAATAAAAATTACAATGAAATCCCTAAACGTGTTGCCAGCTCCGTACTGATACCTGAACGTCCAGCACTCAACAAGATGGATAAAACCCAGGAAAATATACAGGATAATCACCTCTGGAGCAAACACAGATTCACAGTGAAAACAGTGGTGCAGAATACTCTGGTTCTGGAGGGTCAGGACAGGGTTCCCTTGTAGGAATATAAACAGAGCATTTGGCATGTACAGGGGTCAAAAAAAAACTCTGCTAGGAAAAAATGGCATCAACTGGGGAACCTAGCACAGCATTTGTAAGGATCCTGCATTTCTGTTCTTTTGAAACTGCAAAATATTGTAACTGGAAACAATGTGGAGATTTAAAATCATCTGTATGTGGAAGAGCTAACTTAAAATTTGACAACCCTTCATAGTTGAGAGCTCTTTCCTTAAGTGCACATACTACTTTTGCACCTGAAACACCATTCTGCCTCTTCCTCTTGCCTGGAGAAATGACATAACGTGTTATCTGTATAGTGAAACTACAGGGGCAAATTTCACTGCTTAAGAATCACAGACAAGTACTGAAAAAACCAAAAATACCTATAAAATTTCCAAGAGCTCTAATATTACAGGATTGTACAAAAGTTTTCTAGTGCTCAAATCTTGTGCTTATAAGACTTAGAGATTTGTGTCTAGCTATCAACACCTTCAACCCAATGCGTAAAATAAAAACATCATCTCCAAACTCCCTCCTCTCCTATATTCTCATTCACCAGTAGTTTATTTCAAGAGACCAAACGCCAACTGGGATTCAATAGCACTCTAACTGGATCGTGAGACTGAAAACCGCACTAATCTGCCAATGTACCACACAAGTCAGCCTCACCAATGCCAGTAACCCCATCCAAACCAAGAGAACTACCTGCCCCTATACAAGGGGATCTCTTGTACATATTCACCCAGAATTTTTATTCAGAGGCTGAATGCAATTTATACAATAAACCACTTAGGGCAAACACATTTTGACTTTCAATCTCATCGAGACAACAGGAACTGAAGTTAAACAGAATGCCTTTCCTCTATCCCCTTTGAAGAAAAAACCCAAGAGTTCACAAGCTTTTCAATTTCTCTGCCTCCCATCACTCAAATGTTTCCTAGGAAACATTAACAAACTGTGAAGAATAAAAGACAATCTTAGTATTAAAAAAAGGAAGCACAAAGCTCTTCAAATCATTAAAAAATGTCAAACCACTTAAATGCACAGTATTCTTCTTGACAGCTGCACGAGGAAAACCAGAAGAATCCCTCTGTTGAACAGCATTCAGCAAAGGAAAACACGCAGCCCTTAACAGAACGGTAGCCCAAGATAAACAGGTGTGATGGAGTCTTGTGGTTCCAAAGGCACAGGAAAAAAAAAATCAGATTTGAGGTTGACTTCGTTGGGAAGATATTCCCTAAGCAGGGATGCAGAAAATAAACAGTAATAATACATTTTTTTTAATTCAAAATTATGAAACAAAGAGGTGTAAAACCCAGCATCTTTTCAGCTCTCGAGAAAACAAATTCCATGGAAGAGATGCTGACAGTGGCAGCCACAGAAACTTAAAGAACAAATTCAGTTCAGATTGTAGGTTTGTGTAGTAGGGAGAAAATAATCTGAGTTAAAATAAAAATATTAAAATCCCTGTAAATTTGACATCCATCTTTAAAAATAATTCCCTGTCTCTATTAGAATAACACACTAATGATCTAACAAGCTGGAAACACTGTTTTTAAAACTCTAAGTTTAAACAATTCAAATGAATAGCGCTCAAGAGAAATCAAGTCACTAACACAGCAGCATAAGGGAAATGAAGTTATCTAAATTTTCCATGCACTTTCACTACAAGTATTGGCCTTTGCGACCACAGTGCACGAATTTCAGGACTAGAGAAAAGATGAACTATCGTTTTACAGAAGATTATCAAAATCACGATCAATTTTTACTTTATTCATAAATACTATCTGTAACATACTTACACATTTTAACTACAACCACTACCTCTCCTCTTTCAGCATGTTAAGCAGGGACAATAGCTACAAGTTTTTATTTCAAAAGTGCTGATTATTGTAAAAATACATGAAAAAACTACTATAGGCTATAAACATAGCTATACAATTTGTGTAATATTAAAAGTGATTAGGGCCACAGCCATAATTTCCTAAATCTCTGCCTCCTTGGAGCTGTTAAAAGATTTCTGAAGAAACTGTGGCAGAATACATACATGCTATTATCTTCTGAAATCCAAGGGAAATCGTTTCCTGCTGTGCTTGCTTACTTGCAAAAATCCAATGCCACCAAGAAATTAGATGAAGCAGCAGCTGTTGAATTCTGTATCTCCGGTCCACACTAAATCACTTTGCTTTGGGGAAAGTGCTCTGCATTACGTTCACCAAGCACTTGTTGCGTGTTGGTCCTGTACGCATTTGACGGACTTGTTTGTATCATTCTAAGTGCTGAAGAGAGGAGCTGTGCTTTTTCAAGTTAAGTAGTGGTCAAGTTTAGACCCTCAACATGAACGACTGTGTCATAAAACAGATCTTCTTCTGACAAGATTTCTAATAGAAAATGGAAGGAGTAAGCTCATCTGTAATGAGAAAGTTCAAGACAGCATGGTACTTCAAAGAGAAGTTAGCGTCTGATCAGCTGACAGGATCTTAGCATACATAAATCCCAGAAGGTGTGAATTCTGAGAAAGCTGATCAATCTGCAAGTTTCTATTATAGTATTAGATTAAAATATTTCCTCTGCAGAGCATGTTGAAGGTCAATCATTTTTCAATTAAAACTGTTTGGCAACATACAGCATCAGGGAAATCACATTCTGCACCACTTAAAAATCAGTGCAATGTTGTTAAACAGCAAAATTACTTTTGATGTTCTCACAAAGAACAAAATTATTCAATAAAGCTACCAACTTCTGATTGCTTTTCAAAGGATGTAATAGAATTTTGGTCTTGCATATCTGATAAGAACATTTGTTCCACAAAACCCCTTATCACTCAAGATAAAAATTTTGCAGCTTTCCCAATCAGAACAGATTTAATTCCTTATCAGCTTAATCCTCATTTTTCTCTGTTTCTCAAGAAATGATCCACTGGAAGTTCAGTAGTACAGTTCCAAAACTAGAAAGGGATGCAAGGGAGGTTTTCTGGAATATTTCTCATCACAACTCTACTCATGATTTACTTATGGGCACTTTTCAAGCTTTTCTCAGTGTAGAAGATGGGAGTCACTTTGTAATTCCTCACTTTAAAAAGAAAGGTGAGATCTGTGGTATTTTATAATTGTATCTTCAGTTTTGAAAGTATTTTTCCATGCCTTGGATATCTGTGTTACCTTGAGGGACATGATGTTTTAGTGCCATTTGCAGATACATCAAGAACGTCTGGTAAAACAGACGTGGCATTAACCCAGAAAAGGTTTTCAAATTCTGCTAAAACCACTGCTATCTGAAAGAAAAAAGCTACGTACTTGCTTAATCGCAGTAGTGCTGTATCAGTGTTCTCAGCCTGCTTCCGAAATTGCACGTCAATACATTTGTCTAAATTGCTTTCTCCAAAACATACATTCTGGGAGGTATTCAAGTGAACACATGTCTGACACACCAAGTCTCACTCATTCAGCACTGAGTACCACACATCCGATTCCTCCCTCGTGCTCCCCTGTCACTGCATCTACCTCTTATGTGGTTTTAACATACTAGTGTGGCTTCTTTCCCACTCCATTAACCCACTGGCCAGACCCAGCTGGCTGGCCTGACTCATACTGCTCTGGACAGCTGCGGCTGCTGCACCAGATCACCAGGTTAATGAGAGGCCTTGAAGCCGTACTAACGCCAAGGACTGACTCTCAAATTCGATGAACATGATGCTCTCTTTTGCCAGAAAGCACCCCCTCCAGCTGCAAATAACGGGTCTTATTGTACGCTCCCACATACCTCCTGTCCTGCAGGCAGGGTCCCACACCCAGAGAAGCAAAACTTCAAGACTAGAACTGTTCTTGAATTTGGATGTCTACAATATTTAAACGTCTTAATGTAAATCTCTCTGGAAAGCAGGATTACTTCATCATTCACTGACATCTGGGATGACCAGCTGATTACTATTCAGCTTTCAAAAAGCAGTCAGTATTGAGTTAAAGAAATATTAAACCACAGAGAAGTCAATGTGTCATACCAAACTTGAATCTGCAGCCTGTTAAAAGAAATAAACAAGCAAACCCCGTATGCTGTTGTCTTCTCTTCCAGTTTTCTTTTTTTTTGGCACTGCTGCAAAAGTCCCCAGAGATTTCACTCCAGACAGAACGAGAAACTTTCATGGCAAAGGTAGGCTTTGGTTTATCACTAGGGAAATGTACCCAGATGGGAAGTCAAGATTTCTACCACGAGAACATAAGAATTGTGATCTGAATTTTTGAGGCCGCAAAACACAGTCCTTTTGTAGCAGCCCCAGCTGAATGCTCCCTTTGCACTTCAAGTTGGCTCTTGTTTCTCTCTGCTGACTTTTGGAGCTCATTTTTCAAGTGGACAATTCAACATTATCAGCCGAGGCTTTGAACATTGACTGCAAGTATACCAGCATCAGTTGCAGGGGCATTGCTGGAATATTCCACTCTTCTATATTGATGCTTCGATGTCTCACACCGGATCTGGTGATATCATTTTAGAAGTGGAATGAAATTATTCCTGGTTAGGTGGAGATTAAATGCACATCATCTGTTGCTGGACATCTGTTTAGGTTAATGCCCTCAGTATTCCTGGTGTTTCTCAGTAAAGGGAAATAAAGAGCTTTAAATAGCAAAAAGCAAAGTGGAATAAAAATACTCCATATAATTAGCATGAGCTACTGTCAAATAAAATGCATTTGAACTGTAAAAATAATTAATCAACTGGAAATCAAAGCAATCACCATTTAGAGTGAAAAGGGAAAATATCCAGTTTGTTATTGCCATCTCAGAAGTGACTGATCACCACTTAGCATTATAATGATATTCCTTCGGAGTAAATTATAGCCCAGCTTCTCCTTTCTTGAATCTAAATAAATTTATTTATTCCTTCTCAGCACTCCAGAAATTAGTTTGGAGTAAACTAGAACAGTAGATAAACAGATACTCTTTATTTAAAAAATAATAATAAATTTAAGTCAGCCCTCGTACTAAGTGAGTGCAACAAATGGAACATAAATACTACCTACAGAGTTTCCATGTTAAGAGAGAAAGCACAGACAGCAATTAAAGCACAGCCAACACATGCTACTTAGAAGACCTCTGACAAAACAGACAGCTTTCCTTTACCAGCTCACTGGAACAATATTCCTGCTGGTTTCTACACTGTATATCTAGACCTAGTTTGCACAATACCCTGTAATGGCTGGGGTTGGAACACCCAAGGTCACTCTTCATCCCAGAGAATTACGATTACCAGTTAAAACCTGGAGAGCCTACTATAGTTTTTTGAGGTGATCATAGAATTATGACGGTTACTTCTAATGGCTTAATCCACATTTGCAACAGGATCGGCCTGGAGAATCCAGCTACCAGATAAGGTAGCTAAACAGTTTCAGTCATGGACCCATTTTTGCACTCACAAAACTTTCTGAAAAGTTCTGTTCTGGCACTGATATTCATTGCAACTGTCCTGGTCTCCATCCAAACATCCCCTGCTGCTTCTGAGAAGAGAAAGGGAAATTCATTTCACTCCTCATGAGTTATGGGAGACTAAAGAACAATATATTTCTCCTTAGTTTAAGAGCTGACATACTTTTCCACCCTCTTCCACTTAATGGCTGAACTTTGAAACTTGGCATATACTTTATTACACATTTTGGACGATGCCCAAGACTAAGTTCAAATAAAAAACAACGTTGAATAATGGAGTTATAAGTGATTAAAAACTCCCTGCAAAGTGTGCCTAAACTCAGTAACTTCAAAAGCTAATTCCTCCTTTCCTGATGATTGCAACAAGCAAACTCCATGTCCAGAGGATCTCAATAGTAGACTCTACACTCCTTAAAATCTGAGTTTCCCAGCCCAGAAGTGCTGCAACTTCATATACAGCCTCAGAGACCCCAGCACCAGGCGCTAGAAGAGTTCCTGAGGAGACTGACTGTTCTATCAATATGAAGTAGTGGGGACATGGCAGCAGAATTGTTTCGTAAGAGATTAACAAGGAAATTTTTAGATTAGCATATCTTACCTCATGATTATAACACACTGAGGGGAAGCACAACACAAATTACCTGTCAATGGAGATGCTATAACTCATTTAGGCTTCAGTAACTCAACCACATACAGTTGCATGCTACATCCAAGAAGCATCATCCATCTCTCAGCAGCCAGGGAAACCTGAGTGTGTTACATACACAGATGATCTCGATTTCCTCCTGAAGGGCACATTTGCCTCAGGCTTTCTCACACCATGAACATGGTGCTGCTAAAGAAACAGCTGCAGCCATTGATCTAAATTCCCCTTCAATGCTCTAATCTCCAGAAATTCTTGTTCCTGAAGCTGAAAAAACTCCTCTAAAGAATAATTCAGTAAAGAAACTACAGACACTGACCTGTAATTAGCTCTCTGACTTCCATGTCATTTGTTTTTCGCAATAGTCTGATCAATGCAGGGATCCCATCACAGTTCTTTATAGCCACCTTGTTTTCATTATCCTTCCCATAGGAGATGTTTCTGAGAGCCCCACAGGCTTTACGATGGACCTCCGGCTTTGGATGATCAAGTAGGCCCACCAAGATAGGTATCCCTTTAAGGTGCCTCACATCCTTTTTGATTTTGTCGTTCTCATAGCACAAATGCTGTAAGTAGGCTGCGGCGTTAGACTTGACTGGATCAATAGGGTGGCTGAGCATGGCGATTACTTCAGGGAGGTCAGGGTCCCTCCACCTGGGGTCTTTACGAATGCTGTCAATAGAGGGGGAACGCTTCCCCAGACGGTCAATACTAGCCATGCTTCCTCTCTCCGGCTGTGCCAGTGGTGCTGCATAGCCACCATGAAGGTAGGGGATCCTCTCTTCAACCATCTCTGTCTCGATGGGGTCATCGTAGCCCCTGTAAGAAGCAGCAGTCCCAAAAGAAAGAGGAGGGTAGAAAAACAAAACATCACATTTAAACTCTCTGTATCTCCGACTCAGTATGGAGATTTCAGCTATGAGCAAGTCTTTTAATATCATAAACATCATTAGAGGCAGCATATTTACACTTTCTAATAATTTATTTGTAGTAACTTGAAAATCAACCGTAGCTGAGTACTCAGCAGTGACGGGACTACAGCACAGTATTTGGCTAGAAAGGACATGATGACAGGAACTGCAAGTCATCAAACAGACTGCTTTCATTTTGGTCACTTAGCAAAACAATTACGATAGGGCTGGATTACATTTAGTAGGAAACACTGAGCTTCAATAATGCTCCTACTTCTGTGACAACTCAAAACTTTAATGCAAGGCATTCGAGGCCTGGGCAGAGACCACAGACACTTCTCAGCAAGTCTGAGAAGTTCCACTACATTTCCATGGTGATGCTCACACAAGTATACTGACCTCGTCAATACACAAAACAATGTCAAAAGTGATGGAAAACCCAAGTCCCGAATCCAAACATGTCACAGAAGTCTATCTTGTGCAGAGTCATTCTGAATGCAGGTAAGAGGCTCATGGTCAGGAGATCTGGGTCCAACTTTTAACACCAGAGTAATTTGCTGGATATCCAAAACAAGCCCAGCACTCTAAGATTTCGTCCCCAGATCAGCAACTAACCTGGATGTCAGACACTTTTAAGATTATTTACAGTTTTAGAACTGAAGTAAGGCCAGTCACAACCAGCTAACATACCTATTTGCATATTGCTGTCTTAGTTCACACAAAGGGCAAAGTTGCAATCAACAGAGTTGAAAATCCACCGCCTGGTGGATGAGGGAAAGGCTGTGGATGTAGTCTACCTAGACTTCAGCAAAGCCTTTGACACGGTCTCCCACAGCATTCTCCTGGAGAAGCTGGCGGCCCATGGTCTGGACAGGTACACTCTTCGCTGGGTTCATAATTGGCTGGATGGCCGGGCCCAGAGAGTGGTGGTGAATGGAGTCAAATCCAACTGGCAACCGGTCGTGAGTGGTGTGCCCCAGGGGTCGGTGCTGGGGCCCATCCTGTTCAACATCTTTGTTGATGATTTGGATGAGGGAATTGAGTGCACCCTCAGTAAGTTTGCAGACGACACCAAGTTGGGGGGAAGTGTCGATCTGCCAGAGGGTAGGATGGCTCTGCAGAGGGACCTGGACAGGTTGGATCGCTGGGCCGAGGCCAA